>OY986964.1:7692871-7775993 GCA_963920575.1 Narthecium ossifragum | reverse complement strand
TACGACAACCCAGCCCCGGTGACACGCACCCCTCCGCCAAGAAGCGCCATCGGAGCTTCGCTGGAGGCCCACTAAACCCTAGGGGTGTCCAAATGGGCCGGGCCAGGTTGGAGGTAATACCCGGTCCGGCCCTGGTAATCATCAGGACCGGGCCGGGCCCAAAAGGCCTTCCACCCGGTTCAACCCAGTATGGCCCTGCCCGGCTTGAAGACCGGGCTGGACCGGGAGGAACCCAATCCGGTTAGTTTTAAAAAAAAAACGTTGTCGCCACCGTCATCGATGATCGGAGAAGGGGGCTAGCGTGGTCGACGATGATCGGAGAAGGGAGGACCGGCGAGGTGAGGAGGTAGTGGGTGAAACTTGGCCAGCCGAGATCTGGATCGGGGACGACGAGGTGAGGAGGTAGGTGGCTGGATCGGGGCCGGCGAGGTAAGGAGGTAGGTGACGAGGTGGCTGGATCGGGGCGATCGGCGACAAGGTAGAGTTGGAGGGAGAGACCCGAGACCGGGATCGAGACCGGTGAGGTCGGTGAAGCTTGGTCGCGGCGAAGTGATCGGGGATTGGGCGGAGTGGAAGCCGGTGGAGGTTGGAGGAGAGATGGGGCTTGGCGGGGCCGGCGTCGGTGGGGGTGGAGCTTGTCGGGGCGGAGTCAATCGATGACGGGGAGTCCGCGACGTCGATTGATGACGGGGAGGCCGCGGAGCCTCCTCATTTCCCGCCTCAGCCGGCGAAGAGCGGTGGCACATCTGCCCCGTCGAGGTCCATTGACGGCTTGGCAGACCCCTCCGCGACGAGGACGACGAACCTCGCCGAGAAGCTGCGAGAGAGAGGGGGGGGGGGGCGAGGCGGGCCTTTACAACCCGGACCAGGCCAGGCCGAATCAGGTTTTTTACCAAGGGGCCCTGGTCCGGCCTTGAACCCGGTTCAGCCAGGTCCAGCAGGGCCAACACCCGAGCCGGACTGGGCTACAGCCCTAGCGGGTCCAGTCCGGACCCGTACCGGGCCAGGCCATTTGGGCTTTTTGGACACCCCTACTAAACCCGCTGGTTAACCGCCGGACAGCCACCACGGCGAAGAGGGAACCTTGCTTACTGTCCCAACCACCGAATCCAGAGGAAGGCCGGCCAGAAATCTCACCGGAAACCATGGCAGGGAGGGGAAGCAAGCTTCAGCCGGCATGGGAAAACACCCAAACAGGGTCTGGAGAGATGCCCCGGACCACGAGGGTCCTTCCCCGGCACTGCAGTCACCGAGGGAGGTCCCCGACGCCGTCCACAACATCTTCTCTGGCGACCCATCGCCAAAGAACCGCGAAGCTCCCCAAAACCCAACAGAAAACACACAAATAGAAAGAGATCGGAGGGGGAAAGAAGATGGGAGCTCACCTGAGCCAAGAGGGAGACGAAATCCGGTGGAAACCTCACCGCATCTACCCGATTTCTAGTGATCTCCACTTCTCCTTCTCCCGGTTGTCTTCCCCCTTTCCTCCCTCCTTCTTTCGTCTCCGGTGCCGGCGATCCCTCTTCGTCCTCCCGATCTCTCTCTCTCTCTCTCTCTCTCTCTCTCGGGTTGGCAGCCAAAAAAAGGGAAAGGAGAATAGACTCGATTTCTCTAGAAGGGGGTGATTTTTGCAGAAAACCCCCCCACAAAACACGAAATTACACGAAATGTCCTCCAATCTTACATAAAAGCACTTATATGAAAATAAGCCCTTACAAGATGAGTAGGGAGGGGATGGGTCCGACGGGTAACACCGGCGACGACGACGACCTGGTGGGGGTGCAATCGAGGTTGCTCACCCTCCACTAGGTGTAGCGGCCATCACAAAGCGAGTCACGAGCCGACGACGAGTTGGGCGAGGGGCGAAGCGATCCCTTTGGATCTCAGCTCTCTCTTCCTTTGCCTCCTCTCGATGGCGTGGGGTGAGGTCGATGACGTGGGGATTAGAGAGGGAGAGAGGGGGATGGGGATGGGGAACAGGGCGTGGGGCGAGGTCGACGGCGTGGGGTACAGAGAGAGAGAGAGGGATGGGAGAGAGGAGAGGGGATGGGTGAGGGGGAGAGGGGACGGGGGAGAGGGATGCTCCTTCCCATCCGGTCTCTCTCTCTCTCTCTCTCTCTCATGTAAGCTGAATTATGTGTTTGGGGGAGGGAGATGAGATTGAGCGGTTGGCGGGAGTTTTTGGTAGGAACTAAATTTTGAATGGGGATGTAAAATTTGATGATGAAATCTGGACCATTGGATATGTTTGGAGATAAATCTGAATCGTTCTTTATGTTTTATAGTTGAGACATTTCAAAAACCGCTCTTCTTTATATAATAGAAGATAGTATCCTTTATTACTGTAATGGCTTGGCTGTTGTTATGCACCACGTCAAGCAGATCCACGCGCACACGCTTCGTCTGGGCGTCGACCATACCCACAACCTCGTGCTCAAGCTCCTCGCTGCCGCGCCGGACCCGGGCCTAAGCTATGCCATCGCGCTTCTCGACTCCTCCCCCTCGCCGACCGCCTTCCTATATAACAAGGTCCTCCAGGCGCTCGCCTCGCGCGGCCAACTGCCCTCATGCCTGGCGCTATTCTCCGCCATGCGCCGCAAGGACCACCACCCTTCACCCAACCCCCACACCTTCACTTTTCTCCTCTCCGCCTGCGCGCAGTCGTCCAGCGAGCGAGCTGGCCGAGCCCTCCACGCCATCCTCGTCAAGCTCGGGTTCCCCCCCGACGCCCACCTCTCCACCTCGTTGCTCCATGTGTATGCTAACTCTGGACTCGTAGACGCCGCCCGCCAACTGTTCGATGAGTTGCCCCAAAAGGACCCCCCGACTTGGAACTCTCTCATCGCCGGTTATACCAAAGCCGGAGACCTCTCGGGTGCGGAGGAGGTGTTTGAAGCTATGCCGGATAAGAATGTCATTACTTGGACGACGATGGTCTGCGGGTACACGCAGAGCGGGAGGTACGAGAAGGCCTTGGATGTGTTTAAGAGAATGTGGGCGGAGGAGAAGGCAAGGCCCAACGAGGTGACGCTGGCCAGCATCTTGCCGGCTTGCGCGAACCTCGGGGCGATGGAGATGGGGGAGAAGATAGAGAGGTACGCGAGGGAGAATGGGCTGTTCGGAAATGTGTTCGTGGGGAATGCGTTGGTGGAGATGTATGGGAAGTGCGGATGCATCGAGGCGGCGAGGAGGGTGTTCAATGAGATGGGCGGGAAGAGGAACGTGTGCTCGTGGAATTCCATGATCATGGGGTTGGCGGTGAATGGCAGGTGGAAGGAGAGCTTGGAGCTTTTCAATGAGTTGATGGTATCTCTCAATCTTAGAACATGCTCTCGTTGAGTTACTCAAATTTTAAATCTAACACCTCATGTGTTGGCTCAAAATTGACTGTAGGAAACAGGATTCATACCAGACGACATCACCTTCGTGGGCCTTCTCATGGCATGCACGCACGGAGGACTGGTCGACAAGGGACGACATTTCTTTAGAACCATGGAAGAAGAGTTCTCTCTCGCTCCAAAGCTCGAGCATTATGGTTGCATGGTCGATCTGTTGGGACGCGCCGGACGTCTGAGCGAAGCCTATGATCTGATCAAGAGCATGCCAATGAAGGCTGACTCAGTGATATGGGGAGCTCTATTAGGAGCTTGTAGCTTCCATGGCGAGGTGGAGCTGGCGGAGATAGCTGTGGAGTTCCTTTCGGAGCTGGAGCCATGGAACCCCGGGAACCATGTCATTCTTTCCAACATATATGCGTCTTCTGGGCGTTGGGATGGCGTTGCTAAGGAGTGGAAGCTGATCAAGGGACAGCAGCAGAGGAAAGCTGCAGGTTACAGCATTGTAGAATTGGATGGAAGGATGCATAAGTTTCTCGTGGACGATAAATCCCATCCGAAATGTGAGGAGATTTATTCAATCCTGCACAAGGTATTTTTGGCGATGGAACTCCTCCGGTTAGATCTTCAGATTGAGATCTAAAAGCCCAAGAAAAGCACTGCTATGTGTTACTAAGCATATGACTATTCATAAATAGATAATTAGTATTTACATCAAAACAAGTAAATTTATTAAATGGTACACCACCATATGATGTTTTAATGTATAAACACCATTTTAAGGCAATTATGGGAGGTTACGTATATTACATGACACTTTTACCCCTGGGTTGTATATTTTGTATATTTGAGGCATTATATAGCTCTATTCATTTAAGGCAGTTACGGGTTGTTTTATTTCCATTTTTTGGCATGATCCATTTAAATCGAAACGAGAGCGATTTTATCGCGGCATGATCAGCTCCATCTCCTTTTTGTTATCACGGCATGGTCGTCTTCCACTTGGAAACCCTAATTGATGATCTACAGAGCCCCCATTTCATCGCCTCTCTGCTTTTTTTGCCATCGATTTCGTTGGCATTCAAGGTTAGTATTCATGTAATCCGTTTTTCTCTGTTGTGAAGTTTCCTCGGATAGTTTTGATCGACTTTTCTGTTTTTTTTTGTCGATTTCGTTGGATTCAAGGTTATATGTGTCTCTCTGTCGTGAAGTTTCCTCAGATAGTTTTGATCGACTTTTCTATTTTTTTTTTGTCGATTTCATTTGTATTCAAGGTTATATGTGTCTCTCTGTCGTAAAGTTTATTCAGATAGTTTTTGCTTTGAATCTTTGGATATATGTTCTTTTGTTGGTTTAATTTTAGCCCGGGGATTATTTCTGGTTGTTTTCCTTCATATTTATAGGCAATTTTGGTGATGTATGTCTATAAATTGTTTCCATGCTTTTTCTCCTTCCTTTTTTTGTTTTTTTGCTAATTCATTGGGAGTTAATCAAAACGGGGAAAGAGAATTAAAACTGCAAACAATAAGCATATCACTAAAACCTTTTTGGTAGGTATTATCTTTTTACAAATAGAATACTGAAAATCATTCATGTATGTTAATAAAAAAGGGAAAAGAGAATACTGGAGAATATTGCAACCATGCATGAACAGGTAAGTAAAAGAGAAAAGAGAATAGTGTATGATTTGCTATATATGTTATGCTAAATATGTGCGTTGTTGGTTTCTCTCTTTTATTTTCTCTTTCTCTATTCTCTTTTCTTTTTTATGTTTTTTGTTTTTTGTTTTCTCTTTTCTCTTCAATTATTCATGTGTCACATTTAATTTGATTTTGCGAAATTGTTTACAATTTGTTGCGTTTGATGTATTTGTGGGCAGGAATAGCAATGTGGGATGCTCTGTTGCTATTGTGCAAGTATTGTGGAGAGAAAAGATACCGAACACCTTTCATGAACACCAAATCCTCTTTCATAGGTATTCTCTGTAATCCACTCATGTATATCAATGAAAAAGAGAAAAGAGAATACCGGAGAACTTTCATGAACACCAAATCCTCCTTCAAATGTATTCTCTTTTTCGAAAGAGAATACTGACATCCATTCATGAACATTGATCAAAAAGGGAAAAGAGAAAACTGCAAACAATAGACATAACACCAAATCCTTTTTATTAGGTATTCTCTTTGTAAAAAGAGAATACTGGAGAAAAGAGAATAGTGGAGAAGATTGCAACCACGCATGCATGAGCATATAAGTAAAAGAGAAAAGAGAATACTACAAAGAGTAAAAGATAAAAGTAGAACCCAATAGAAAACCCTAGATTCTCTTTTCCCTTTTCCCGTTGATTTTGAGGATGGAAATTTTGGAGGCCAACTTAATCAACAAAATTGGTACAAAATAGAAGGGGGGAGTTGTCTATACCCCTTTCTTGGCCATTTTCGATCGATGAACCGGGAGGAAAACTACGGAAAACTCCGGACTGATGAACTATTGCTTCCGCAATGAATGAGATGCTTCCTTTCTGTAGGAAAGAGAGAAGATGGAGTCGAAAATCTCGAAATCTTCTTCAAAAATGACATGGTATTGGAAGATTCTACTTTTGGGAAGGATTTAGCGCAGATTTCTCGCGTAAATTGAAAATTTGAATATTATCCCAGTGGTTACAATTGCGCAAAAGCCGTCATCAGATGTAGGGTCGGGGGTTATAGGGTCAGGGGCATAAGAGTCTTTTGAATTCTAAAATGGTGTTAAGGAGTTAAATCTAATGATTGTTGTTTTATTAGTAGGAGAAGTTCATCTTATAACACGCTTCATGCTAAAATCCCATTATTTTTATGTCAAAATTTTATTAGTAACAGTAATTTATTTGCTCACTAAGAGACCATTTGGTTGAGTTTTGCGATCAGACACACCATGGGCGTCTCACTTGATACAGCGTCTATCTGAATCAAGGCAATAAATCAACTGATGAGATATCAAAGTTTGATACATGAAACCAAAGAAGCAGATCAGCCTTTGATGCTGCATTTCGACGACGGGATACAACTTGTTCAGACATCCATTGAGAAAGGAAGATCGGATTCAACTCTATTTTCTCGATGCCAAAGCTCGATCGTTCCAAACATAGAAACATTGAACCAAGGAGCCTTTTACATCCAATAGATGTTGTTGTACATTGAGTAAGAGCTTGTTTAGTTAGATTTTGTACAAATATACAAAGCCATGCTTTATAGAACTTCATCTATGCAATTCCCAGAGTGACATCCAAGCTCATGTCAAACAGTTTATTGCTCTTTTCCTATCCTGTGAATGAATTGATCCTATGCTATCTAGCTTCAGCTTTTTCAGGCTCCAGAGATTTATTCAATGCTGCCTGCACAAGGTATTGCTGGGGATGGAACTCCTCCGGTTAGATCTTCAAATTGAGATCTAAAAGCCCAAGAAGACAAAGCGTTGCTCTGTGTTACAAAAGCAGACACACATGAATATATAAGTCAAACTCAAATCCAGCTTGAAGCAGCTAAATCTTAGACTTGGATTTGTCTTCATCATTGGTGTTGAGCAGTTAATAAGGCTCCTGTCTTGGCTCGAAATTAAGTTGGAATTTAAATTAGTCCGAGCTCACACAGATGATAGCTGATCAACGAGGGATTGGATGGATGGTTCATCGAGTCCAAGATGGAGATGCCATGTTGAGCAGGTTTTTATGCTATTCGTGTGCAGAACTACGTATTGCAGAAACTGGTTAACTAAGAGATTAAACTGAATTGAAGCTCGTATTATGGGGATTAAGAAGATAGTAGGCATTCTAGTACCTTCCTATGTATAAAGGGATAGACATGGCATTTTCTCCTGTAACTTAGGTTGGTATCATCAATGGCTGTCAAATTCCCCTGCTCTCTCGATGACTATATTCACCAATTTAACTGATAAACTATATACATGAAATTGGCATAAAGGTTTTTTTTTTTTTAAAGACTCAGCATTTAACCATGGTACAGGGTATACTGAACTTGTGATCACCACAGCAGAGGCCACAAGCTCTAACCACATCTAAGATCATGCACAGGCGTTGTTTAACCATGTAGCACATCCTATTTAAAGTGAAACAAAACGGGATATCTAATCAAGACACATGTAGCACTTTCATAGCATTACAGGCTTGCTTGTTTCACTTGTGACCGAAGTCCTCCCTAACTATGAACAATCTGTTGACGACTTTGTGGTTGAAGTTTTAAGGTTGTTTGCCCACCTTAAGCCAACCCTAAGCCTAGGTCAAAGACTGAATTTTAAAAAATAAAATAAAAAAGAAGAAGAAACAATAATGGGAAAAGCGCATAAACAAGTCTATCCATGCCGACAATCACATTTTGCATACCACTAAGAATACTTTTCTTTTTTGATTAATTGAGTCTGGAGGCTAATACAAACTATTACACCAATTCATCCCAAACACTTCTGTTGTCCTCCGGAACCCATCTAAAAGAGGCTCGAAGTCGACGACACCATTTTGCGATCCCATCAGCCATAACATTACAAGTTTGTGGAATATGTACGAAAATAACTGACTCAAATTCCATGACCTCCTTCCAAATTATTCGCGCCAATGCCTCCACCTCCATCGGCCACACATGAAAACCATATATGCACTGCTGTCATCGACTCTCATTCAATTATGGCCTTCATGATTCCGTCATATTTACAACATCGCAAACCATCTCAATAGCCAACATCTCCAAGTGCAGAACAGAGGACAAAGCAGAGCCATCAGATACCGGTGAACCCATAGCCCAAGCAACCCAATCATGCAAATCGACACATACCGCACTAACAGCCGTAGTCCCTAACGTTGGATCATATGCGCCATCCACTTGCACAACAAAACCTTCCGGCCTATCTTCCCTTTGCTTTTTCTTCTCATTCTTTTTAGAGAACTCTGTAGCCTGTCGACGAATTCTTCGGATCAAAACATTTTCGTTGAGTCTCCATCCCCTTCAAAAATGATCTTGTTTCTATCCTTCCAGATAATCCAAAGCGCATACCCAATAAATGTCTTCATAGTTTTGGCATGTTCACGGCTTGAAGAGGAAAAAAGGATCTCCCATATGCTCTTCGGGCTTCCAGCAAGTCTTGGCAGATTGTCTTCAACAACAATAGCAACAAAGATGCTCTGAATAACAGGGCACTCCAAGGTAGCATGTGGGATAGTCTCCGGTGCTTGCCTACATCGTGGGCACTCATGGTCCGGGGCGCCACAAAACCTCCACATGCACTCCCTCACTGCAAGCTTCCCATGAAAAATTTTCCATATAAAATGACGAACTCAAGGGCCAAGGGACAATCTCCAGATCATGCTCCATCGCTCATCATAGTTGTCTAGCATAACTCCATGCCAAGAAACCATATGCTGATGTTGTTGTAAGATGCCCTGCGCCTCCAAAAGCCCATCGTACCTTATCACTCCTAGCTACTTGTTTCTGGATTATTCTCCCCGACATAGCAGGATGGCATGAGTTCCCCAAACCTTCTATGTTCCAAGCTCGTTCCGTTAAGAAATCCCCCACCAAAGCTTTATCAAGACCAATAGCATCATATAAGCCAGGATCCCTTCCCATAAGTTCATCATCAAGGCACACATCATATAGAAAACTAAGCTTACTGTTTTCCCCCGGTGCACAGTTAGACCTCCTCTAAGTTGGTCAGCCACCTAGCATAGGGCCTTCGAGTGCGTCAAGCCCACCCCAGCCTGAAGTCCGTTAACGACGACAAAATCTCCTTCCATCGATACTTGGCAGCAGCAAGGCGCTTCCAGATATTGTCCTTCGGCTCAAGAAAATCTAAAATCCTCCTCATCTTCAAAGCAATCGGCCATTTCTTGAATTCTCTCACCCCCAAGACCTCCCAATTCACTTGGCATATAGACCTTGTTCCATGCGATAATGTTAAGGCCTGATCTACGCCCATGCCACAAGAATTCTCTGCATATCCTCTCCAAACACCTGATCACCACCACATGTATTTGCGTTGTCGCCATAACAAATGCCGGAATACCCTGCAGAATAGATTTGATTAGAACTAAACGGTCAAGATCCAAGAAGGCCTTCCTTTGCCATGAAAGGACTTTGGATAGCATCTTATCCACCAAAGCTGTGAAGTCCGTCACAATTAGTCTTCTATCAGTTATGGGAACCCCAAAATAAATCCAAGTATCACTCACCTCCACAATGTCTAGAATGAAACATATTGTTCTCCTTCTTTCCTCATCAATACCTGACAAGAATCAAAAGGTTGATTTTGTTGGGTTCATCTCCAAACCCGAGAGATCCTTGAAGAGATTAAGCCTTTGTTTTAGCTTCTTTGCTTCCATACATGTACCTCTTGTCACAAAGAGACAATCATCCGTATATAATAAATGAGATATGATGATATCTGATCCCCTAAACCTCAATCCTTCCAAGCCGTGCAAGGGGTCCTTGCGAATGCGGGACAAAACCTCTTGCACAATCAAGAAAAGGTACGGTGATAGCGGGTCCCCTTGCCTTATGCCACATCGTGAATTAACACACCCATGCACCTTGCCATTAATGATAAAGAGAACCTAGGATTCACCACACAACTCATCACCCAAACAATCCAACTAGGTGGAAAGTTCATTCTCCTCAAGGTCTCCTCCAAGAAAGTCCATTGAACCTTATCATAAGTGGATTTTAAATCCACTTTGACCACCATCAAGTCGCGAGTCTTCGGAGCTCTTCTCATAGAATGAACAATCTTGTTAGCCACATCGATATTGTCATGTATCGAACGCCCAGTAAGAAAAGCTGACTGCTCAATGCCAATAATTTCTTCAAGCACACCCTTAAACCTCCTCACTAGGATAGTAGTAATAACCTTATACCCAACATTGCATAAGCTAATTGGTCTAAAATCTTTCACCTTCAATGGAAATCGGCACTTAGGAACAAATGAGACAAATGTTTTGTGCCATGAAGGAGGTAGATGGCCAACACAAAAAAAGTTTTGGACAAGCCTCACAAGATCCGGGCCAACCACACCCCAACAAGTCATGTGAGGCCCGCTGGGTCTACCGTAGGACAAGATGCCTTCGCCTGGAGGGTGGGGATGAGTCGGGTAGCTGGGTAAGCAATCCCACAACGCCTGAGTATGGTCCGGGGTTCGATATAAGTATATAGTAAGGCCTTAATAGACACAACGCGTTTTAAAGTCGTGATGACAGTGATCCGTCAGAAAACTCCAACGTTAAGCGTGCTCGGTGTTGGAGCGATGGGTGACCTCCCGAGAAGTTGGGAGGTGTAACCCGGTTTTCGACGGTGCGCCAACGGAGTCGGCGTTGGAGCGATCGGTGACCTCCCAGGAAGTTGGGAGGTGTAGCCTGGTTTTCGGGGCCGGGGCCCAGTGGAGGGCCGGGGTGTTACAAGTCACATAAAAATCAGCTGGAAAACCATATGGTCCTGGGCATCTGCTTCGGTTCATACTAAAAGCTGCATCTTTGAGTTCATGAAATGAGACATCAACTACTAAATTCTCATGCATAACCTTGTCCAGTCTTGGCCAGCCAGGAAAATATTCAGAGCTAGAGTTCACTGCGCTATCAACCCAAAGATTGTTGTAGAACAGCTCGAAGGTGCGGCCAATCTGCCCCTGTTCTGTAACAAGCTCCTCCTCCCCATCTGGAACTATAGCCAAAACCTTGGACTTGTATGAACGAGAAGACACCATCTGATGGAAAAAGGCCAAGTTGCGACCACCAGCCTTTAACCATTCCTTCCTGACACGCTGAACTGCCCTCGTCTCCAGCTTCTCCAAAACATGCGCCCATTGTTCCTCCAAATCCTGGAGTTGACACTCCCCAATATCAGTCAGTAACCCTTCCTCCTCCTGCTTATAGAGCTGTGTCAAACACTCCTCCATTCTCTTTCCTAAGCCAAAAATATCCTCTGTAAGACTCCCGATTCCATCTTTTGACAGCTACCTTGATATCTTTCAGCCTAGAGGTAAAAACATATTGCCTATTCCCTGGGTAAGGGAATCGCCAAATTCGGTTCAGAAGATTCTTGAATTCCACCAAATTCATCCATCCGTGCTCTAAGCGGAAAACACCAGGGCCTGCAATGGCACCTGTAGAGGCAATGGAGACCAGCAACGGGGAGTGATCTGACCCTACTCTGGGAAGATGCTTCACAGAAATGGTTGGCAAAGTCTCCTTCGCTCTTTTGTTCACCGCTCTAGAACCTTCGCCCCACCCGGCTGACCATTAGTCCATGTGCAACAATGCCCAATAAAACAAATATCAACAAGTTCATTAGCACAGATAAAACTAAGGAAATCCCTCTCTGCTCCTCCAAAAACAAAAGGGGCACCACCTTGTTTTTCCTCTATTGAAATAAGCGCATTATAATCTCCTCCAAGTATATGTGGAATGCCAGTCAAGTTAATTTTTGACAGAGCTTCCTAGAGTTCTTGACAAGCCCGCTTGGTTCTCGCCCCATAAACAACAGAAATTACCACCTGACCCAGCTCAGCACATGTAGGAACCCCATGCACCACTTGCGCCGACCAGTGAGTAAAAGAAACTCGACCAGATGTCTTCTTCCAAACAGCCAGTACACCACGAAGTATTCCAATAGATTGAATCATGTAAGGATCACATCGGATTCCCATACGTCACTGAACCCATCCAAAAGTATCCTCAGTAATCAGTGTATCAAGCAGGAAAATGAAAATTGGATCACACTCGCGCAGCATCCTATGGCATAAGTGTATAGCCCTCCCCACTGCCGGCCCCCTTGCATTCCAGAACACAATCTTCATGAATTCACCAGATGGATCGGCTGTTCAACCGGTGAAGACCCAGACGTGTCAAGAAAACGTTCCCCATAGCCATCGCCAGCGTCCGCCTCCTCCTCATCGTCTTCCTCGCCACTGCCCTCTATTGCAAACACCAAACTCTCATCTGTCAATGCTTCCTGGACTTTCTGAACGACCTTATCGAAAATGAGATGTTTCGATGTAGAGCCATTCTTCAAGGAAACAAGTGAAGAAGAAGTCCCTTCTGAGTTAAGTCCAACCACCTTAACTACCATGCTTGAGTGTTCATTGGTTGAGTTCAAACAATGGTGGACCCTCTCTCCTATGTGAGCAGGGCCATCTAGGTAGCCCAAATCAATAGCACCCTCCATAGACCCAGTATTAGCATTCTCCTAATTACTAGCAACCTGATCCATCTCACCTAAGTGATCAGGGCCTTCAAGGCAGCCCAAGCCATTAGCACCCTCCATAGACCCAAAGTTACCAACCTCATGGCCCGTTATATGAGATTCACCAACTTCCACACCTGGCCCATTTTCACCTCCATCACGGCCCAGCCCACAAGTAATCTCACCTACCTCACCACATGGCATTATATCCATGGTTTTAGATATCCCATCGGTGGCACCAGCTGTATCCACCTTTTCAAAAACCCCTTTTCCCCTTCCATCATCATCAGTCTGATCCTTCACTTGCCACCTGACAATCCGGCAAGGGTTTTGCAGAGGCGCCTCTCCTCTCCCTTGATCGGCGGTTGTCCATGGCCATCTTGGATACTGGGCCTGATCTCGTTCTTGTGCAGTCCCTCAACAACAAGCTCTTTTCTGTCATGGTTCCCAAAGACGGCGCCTCGATTCCAATGCCTTCCTCTACGGATGATCGTCCATCCCCCATCGTCTTCCCCAACCGGTTCCTCCAACTGTATAGCCTTCGACAACTACCAGCAACCATTAGGTGGCTTAGCAGCCGGGCTTGAAAACATTGGTAAGCCTTCACCCACTTCCTTCCCTTTAGAAGTAGTCCCCTCAGAACATTCCTTCGGCTTTGAATGCGCCTTCACTGCTTCATTCGTGCACATTTCTCGTGAATGCCCCAATCTACCACAGGTACCACAAAACTCAATATCTTCATAAATCACCTTCACAGTTCTGATCCCAATCCTAGTCCTTCTGACTTTAATCATCTTACGAACAGATTTAGTGATGTCAATGCTCACACAAACCCTCGCAAAACGCCCCCGCACCCCCTCTCGTGTTGCCATATCCACAACAAGAGGTTCTCCGAGTTTGGTCGCTATCTGTAGAGCTGCTTCTTCGTTAATGCACTCAATAGGAATATGTGACAGTCACGTCCAAACAGAGACTCGGTGGAAATCTGCCGGAGAAGGACATGAATCCTCTTTCCAGAGAATGAGAGACATCATGAGTATGTTGATGGTCCACGACCCTTTAGATAGTGCAAACTTTTGGTCCTCTTCCGATGCAAACTTGATAGCGCATACACCATTTGCCATGTCTGCAACTTTAATCTCTCCCAAAGAGCTCCACAAAAACGATAACCTAGATATGAGAGAATCCAGTGGAACCCATCCTCCCATAAGCCTTCCAAAAACTGAGAATTCCCACTTCTTACAGCACCAGTCAACCATAGTATCATCTAGGAACACCACATCATCTTCCTCATTTTCCCCACAAGTTTCCATATCACCTTCTTCATAGTCATCTACGCATTCTCCTATCACTAATGGAACATGGGACGTTTTATTGGTATGTAGACAATCCGCATAGGACAAGCCCACTCCCCTCTGTGTAGCCCCAAAATCATGGATCACCATCACCTCTACATTATCTTGCCCAACCATTATATGTAATATAGGACTAGGAAGCACCTGATGTTTACTTGTATTATCAAGCCAAAGATTAGAGAATGAAGACCTTGATATCACTCTGCCTCTTAGATACTTAATAGGGAGCTACTTTGCCTTGCAAAGTAAACTCCAGCATCCATGCACCACCAACTGACAGAACATGCAGTAGAAAAAACAGCTCCATTTCATACCTCCTTAGTCAGTTGGTATTCATCTATATAGAAACATCCCATGTAAAACTCAAACGTGCTTTTTGCTCCACTGCTTCTCAGCTACTTTTTAAAGGGAATGCATCATAGCATAATAAAAGGACATAAATCCTAATATACCAATTCTTGTTTCAGATAGTAAGTTGTGGAAAGCAAGAGCATACACCTGGTTAGGAGCTCCAAGATGGAGGGGAAAAATGACAAATATCGTCCTTCTCTAAAACAAGGCATTGTGTGAGTTACTTCAGATATACGATTATTTGCCCTCGAATCAAGATCCAAAGATTAAATACCCCGCATTAGATGCACTTGTTTGTAACAAAACATATACCAAAAGTTGAGCAATATGATAAAGGAACATATAGAGCAATCAATTCAGACAAGTGCACAATCCACGAAGAGCCGCAACAATTTTATGTGTTCAGGTATCTGCTGTGACTACATCCATAGTTCTCTATGGAAACAACATATAGTATGGGAATGCCTTGATGAAGATGAGGTGATCCTATGGTCGGATGTGAGGCAGTTAATTCGGCGTTGCAAGGGGAGCTTCACGCCATCCTCGCAGCTGTCAAAGGAGCTACACAAAGAGACTACAGACAGCTGTTGATAGAATGTGACTCGCTCTTTGAAGTATAGATGATTGAAGGAAGCATGCCACTAGACGGCTAGTGCAGGACATTTGGTGGGAGCTACGTGGGTTCTCAGAGGCCACAATCAAATACATACCTCGCAAAGAGAACGCTCATGAAGACTGGGCGGCTAACCAAACATACATGTTCCACTCCAATTTGTTTACGGAGGGCGAACACAGGAGGGGGTCTGTCCCTGTCGGCCCTAGCACCTAGTTTGTTGTTTACACTTAACTGGGTCTCTTAGTCTATGGCTTAACTAATCAAAAAAAAAAAAACATATAGTATGGGAATGCTACAAATAGTCTGTTGTTTGAAGTTGACCAAAATCCTGCAAGACAATTTGTACACTTTTCGGCATGGTTTACCTTGATAGACCGTCGCAATTGAATAGATTTCACACTCCTCGTCAGCTAAAGAAAGAAAAACGTGTATTAATGCCTGATAATGGAGCATCAACAGATCTCAACCCCTGCTACGAGGCCTTTTGGTTGACCTCCGACTAGCAAATTGCAGCATCAATTTTTCTGAACCTTGATCATGCTCATCAAACTTATAACCTGCAAAATTCAAAACTTTATGCTGTGCACAGGGAATCCTTCGGCCTAGCTTAAGTGCAATTCTTACTGGTTGACAAGCAACTAAACCATCGATAACAAATTCTTACTGGTTGACAAACAACTAAACCATCAATGACAATTTTTTCTTGTTTACCAATTCTCTCACTCAATATGCAGAACATATCCGTCAATCCAGAAAATGGCTTGAACTCTTGTAAAAACTAAGCTAGTGAATCATCGTCCCTTCTCTGGCACATTGTTTGTAAGACCAGCTACCCTCCCTTTATTAAATTTTAAACTCACACCTATGGAACCTCTTCCTCAAACGCTCCTTCAAAAGGTATGGACTTTGAAGATTTTTTTTTTGTTGTTTTGTAAATATGGGTCACCAGTTGAAAAAGATCACCATTACAAGTTTCTTTTGCTTTCCCTAGTCAGTATGGGTTTTTAGTTGAAAAGAAAGCCATTAGCAAAACCTATTAAAGAAGGTATGTCCAGAAAATCAAAAGGAGAGACCTGTTAAAATCATCTCCCATGGAGTATTTAATTCAGGTTACTTGTTTTAAGCAACCCTCTAAATCGTAGCAATGACACCTACTTACCCTCCTTATCAAAAGAAAATCCCTCTCTCAACAAATGAAGGAAAACCTTAATTCTACAATGTAATAGTCAGGACTCATGATCTACCCATGCGACGCGAAATCAATACAAAGAAAAACTACAAACTAGATGTAGTAATGAACTAGCTTTGCTGCTCATGCTATATTAAGACCCAATTTGCTATAGTTTGGGGACATCACGATATCAATCCTATAGTTCTTTAAGGTACTAATTTTCTTTCCATTGATCAAAAGAGGAGAAAAACTTTCCCTATTCTCCACGAAAGGAGGGTCACCTCGAATAGAATAAAAACAACACCTATTTCCCCCAGCAATCCTAGCAAACAAGGGCCATCACTAACAATGATTTAATCGAAGGGATAACTGGTTAAGTGTGTACTTGATTCTATAGCCAACGAACAACAATACGCTGACATGCAGGTTAACCTTTGAAAAGACATTTATTCGGCACACAAACAAATCCATAAGAGAAGGATTCCTTTGTTCCTATCATTGTAGCATCTACGTCCAAGAACCAATCCAGAGAACAATAGCGCAAATTGTATATACTGAGAGAACTAGGTGGAATGGAGGCAGAAAAGGAAATATTTCAACAGCATCTGACAAGAATGATAATTCGAAAAGTGCATCCAGGGAAAAAAAGAAAGATAGTAGGAGCACTCATTTATGGCAGAAAATGCACTAATAACAGGAAGCCATGACTTCAATGATCAGACAGGGGAAACAAGAACCAACAAATGTATGCAATAAACCTTGAAATTGTCAAGTTGGCAGAATACGTTACAAATGTTTGACAAGTCATTTTTCACCTTGTAAAGTTTGCAAAGCAAATGCAGCTTGGGTAGGAGTTGAGAACTCGACAAAGCAGAAAACAAAAGGATCTCCGCTAGACTGCAGAAACTTATGAGGAAGATATGAGCAAATGGCGTCGGCAATGAAATAACTATGTTAGAAAAAAGTTCCACCGAAAAACATTTCGAACTTACACTTTTCCATCCTTTGTTCACAAGCCTCACCTCTTCAAATCCAACAAATGGACGGAATATATCTGTAGTTAATAAAATTAAGGAACAAGAGCAGAAGATCAAATCGTTCTATAAAAGAAGCAATGAAGAGCTGATACAAGGATACGAGCTAATTCCCTGCAAGTACAGCTCGCAGGAATACCTTACACATACAAAGTTTCCGATGCATCGGGAGGCAGATGCACTTCCATTTCGCCACCTCGATATGTAAAATACCGGCTATCCATGGAAGCAGCACCGGCCATTCTTGAGTAACCAACAGGAAGACCAGTTGCGGGCACAGGGCGAACATGTTCACCAGCACCGTAAAAAGATATTGGCTGCAACATTTCGACTCAATCACTCAGCCTCTTAAGCTCAGGAGTACACAAACATACAACTATGCACTTAACATACCTCACTTTGCAGATTTTGGTCATGGGATGCTCCAATGGATATGGTATCTCTGACCACATTGTATGTGTCCTCACGAGGATTATAAGTAGGTAATTCTGGACTCCACTGGGTCCACTCTAATATTGATGCAGATGGAAGATAAACATATTTTCAGAGCAACAAGACAAGAAAGAAATCACAAAAAGTTCTCCTGAAATGCTTTCCATCTTTATCAAAGTATTCTTCCAAGTTCTATATCAACGCACCTTCGAGAATTAGAAAGAACTAAAGATAGCTTACAAATACCAGATCAGGTTTCCAGCATCCGGGGATTCAAAAAAAGAGACAGGACAGTAGTGAACCCTTCGAATCGAAGGGGAAATGAGGGCCAAAAGATCTCAACATTCGAATCTAAACAAATTCCCTCTCAGGAACTATAAAGATAATAGTTTTGAATTATCAAAAGAACCAGAAACCCGACTTCTTGTTTCCCAAGGATCCAAGAACCCTGGATTTCTAGCATCCCAGGATTCAAAAGAACTACACATTTCGAAGCGGAAAACGAGGTTCAAAAGATTACGACATTCTAAGTGAAAAAATTCCTTCTCAGGAACTACAAAGAAGTTTTGAATTATCCAAAGCTTCACGATGGACCGATCGAAGAACCCCAATTCTTGCATCCGATCGTTCAGCAACCGAAGCAAGAACGTAGCACACCCCAGTGATAGGAAACGAGATTGGAAAGAAACGAAAAGCCAAGCACTGGACAAAAGAAACCCTTAAAACGCGAATGCAACCAAGGCCGGCGTATTACCATAATCACGGCGGAGGCGTTTCCAGGGGGAGGAGACAGCACCGGTAGCCATGGCTGTTGCAGCTGATGGAGGCGGTGCCATGCCCGCTGGTTGGTATATTGGATCGCCGTACCTCTTGTAGTGGTATCTTGGATCGCCGTACCTCATGTCGCCCTTGTCCATGGAGCTCGACAGGCTTGACGACGATCGAAACGAGGAGGCGAGTGTTCTTGGCGCGTAAGTGGCGAGATGACACTGAGATGCCCAGAGGCGGGAGTTTTTGTGAGAGTCAGGGGAAGGGCTCTATATAAATGGCGGGAATCGATCAATCCGATTTCCAAATAAATCTGAGCCTTCCGATTCTTGATGATTTGGGTAACATATCTTGTTTCTAAATTGCATTCATCTTGCGCATGGTTAAGCTTCAAAATCAAGAATATTATTTTTATGTCAACATTTTATTTGTAATAATATAAGTTATTAGGGATTTTTTCATTCCATTACCATGTACTTTTCTAGAAATGCACTTTGGTACCACCGAGTTTGGGATTTGCAATTTGATGCATATAACATATACATTTATGCACTTTAATACAGAACCCTGACGCCGTCACACTAATTTGACAGCAAACAATCATATGTCTAGTTTTGACTGGTTTTCATTTACTAATTAGTCATATGTCTGGTTTTGACGTGATAATAGAGAGAAGAAAGAAAAAGAGATATGGGTGAAGATGTCGGGGACGACGGGGGAAGGCGGTGGTGGAGATGGAGGCGGCTATTTGTCCTCCCCGTAGTTGGAGAGGTCATACTCGGAGCTGAGGAGGCCAGCTCCACTTGTCGGAGCTCCTATCAAGGAGAAGACCACCAACACCACCACCACTATCCATGTGAAGGTGGTGCATGGAGGAGAAGAAGACCGACGAGAGCAACAATGGCAGCTGCGACGGCTGCAAGCAGAGGAGGGAAGCCAAAGGAGATGGTATTGGGGAGTCCGTCGGTGACGATGGAGAAGGGAAAGTACAGCTACGATGGCGGTGTTTAACAATATACCCTCCCCGGTGCATCGATGGGGATCTTGATTCAGCGACGGTGGGCGACTGCGGAGACGGCAACGTGGAGGTTTTGCATGGCAGAGATGAGGGCAGCAATGAGAGACTTGTTGGCGGTGGAAAGGATCTCCCCGGTGCACGCGATGTGAGTTGGTGGCGTCGAGTTGGTGCGAGGCGGGCGTCGTAGGGGAGACGACCGTGAGCGTGCGTGCATGCACACCGTGAGAAGTTGGTGACGTCGACATGCATGCGAGGGGTCATCGAGTTAGTTGCTGTGAGAAGCTTCTCATGGAGGCGTGCCCACCGGAGGGGTCGTGTGCATGCAAGGGGTCGTGCAGCAGCTCGACGCCACCGGCGCGAAGCTCACGGAGGAGGACTCATCACCCTTGGAATGGGCAGCCATCTACCGGGGATGACTAAAACTTTGGCAACTAGTTTCACGCATATCACATGCATGGAGGTAACTATTAAACTAACGAACATGGCCTCAGTGAGAGTGTGAGACTTAAGAGGTGATCCCAATTGGGAGATCGGGAGAGGAAGAGAGAGACGAGGAAGAAAACAGAGGAGAGGGAGAAACAAAGGAAAGAAAAGAGAGATAGAGGAGGAGAAGAAAGAAGAAGAAAGAAGATGATGATGATGAAGAAAGGAGGAGGAAGAGGTGGCTAGGGAAGGGGAAAGAAAACAGAGGAGGGGAAAGAAAAGAAGAAAAGTAGAGGAGGATGCGGAGGAGAAACTAGGGAAAAGAGAGAACTCTAAGGCCTTGGCCACACCGATGCGAACGTGAATGGGATCGCGGTGTGTGGTGGGACCGCGGAGTGGGGAGGAGGAATGGGATTCTTGGCGGAGGTTGCGCTGCTTGAGATGGGAACGGTGGCGGCCGGAGGTTGGGGGTTGGCAATCGACGAAGCGCAGGCTGAGGAAGAAGTAGGAGGGGAGGGAGGCGAGGACGTCGACGACGGTAATTGAGGGGATCGGAGCAGCGCAAGGGATGGTTGCTATTGTGGGTGGGCCCTCGGGTGGGAGGATAATCCCTGCCGGCGCAATTTGGATGCTCCCCCGCCTTCAGCGGCGGCCTCCTCAACTCCGAGTACTGCCTCTCCAACTACATGGAGGACAAATGGCCGCCTCCCTCTCCTCCACCACATTCCCAGTCGTCGCCGACATTTCACCCATCTCTCTTTTTCTCTCTTCTCTCTATTATCACGTTAATTAGTAAATGAAAATCAGTCAAAACCAGACACATGATTGTTTGCCGTCAAATTAGTGTAACCACGTCAGCGGTCTGTATTAAAGTGCATAAATGTATATGTTAGATGTATCAAATTGCAAATACCAAAACCGGTGGTACCAAATGCATTTCTGGGAAAGTAGATGGTACCGGAATACAAAAACCCCCAAGTTATTTGTTCACTAAGAGACGTATCAGATACCAGGGTCGTACCCCATGATACAGCATCTGAATCAAGATAATAAATCAACTGATGATATATGAATTTTCCTTGAGAGGGTCTTGAGGCAGATGAATTTTTCTGCTCGTTGGATTCAGTGGATAATGCAGTGTGTTAGCACCACGAGGTTTTCACTCATCATAAATGGCCGGGTATGCGGGTTGTTCGAGGCTCACAGCGGACTGCGACAGGGAGATCCCCTCTCCCCCTATCTATTCATCCTCTGTCAGGAGGTTCTGACAAGGCTTCTCTCGCTGCCGCTTTTTGAGCTGGAAGGGTTTGTATTTGCTAAGAATGGCTTCCGCTTGAGTCATTTGCTCTATGCAGATGACTGCATTTTCTTCTCCAGTGCTACTATGGTTGAAGCCCTTAAGTTGATGAATGTGTTGAAGCGGTATAAAGGTATCTCTGGATTGGAAATGAATGTGGATAAGTCAAGTATCAAGTTCTCGAAGGCTACATCATTGAGACGTAGGCGGCGCCTTGCTACACGAACCGGGCTCACTGAAAGCTTGAGTACTTGGCGGTATCTGGGGATACCTTTGAAGGTGGGGAGGTTAAAGCTGCAGGACTTTAATTTTTTAGTTGAAGAGGTCTAGAAAAGGCTGTTCTCATGAAATGCGAGAAAACTTGCCTCGATGGCCAGGGTGGTGTTAGTGCAGAGTGTGTTGCAGTCTCTCCCTGTTTTCCACATGATGGCCTACCCGGTTCCTGTCACTATTCTCAACAAGATGGAGGCCCTCATACGCCAGTTTCTATGGAGTGGTCGTCGAGGGGGTGTGTCAGTTATAGCCTGGGATAAGGTCTGCCAGCCGAAGTCTATGGGTGGTTTGGGGTTGAAGAAGCTAAGAGTGTGGCAAGAGGCTATGCGCATGAAGCGGGCAGCGATGCTGTTGAATCCTCAAGCAAATGTCTGGACTAAGGTTGTTCTTGGGAAGTATGGTTGGCTGGGTAGACTTCCTTCCAGCTCCCGATCTACTCATTGTTCTGCACTTTGGAGGTCAACATGTGCTGCTGTGCAACGGCTGAGAATGGGTCTTCGCTGGACGCCGGGGTGGGATAGTGAGCTCCTCTGTTTTGAGGAATGGTGGATGGAGCGCTACAGGTATGGCCTTCTCTGTCTGATACAACAAGCTTGAGCCACAATATGCGCATCAGGGACCTCAAACTTGAGGATGGGAGCTGGGACTTGGCGAAGTTGAGAGCTCTGTTCCACCCGGAGATGGTGGATCTTATTCTAGCTGAGGGAGTGGCTTCTCCGGCGATGGAGGATGAGGCCCGATGGGTCTGGTCAGCATTAGGACAGATCACTACGAGGTCTTGTTATGAATTTCTTGAGGCCGGCGACCGGACGGAGTTGCAGGAGGAAAGCTTACAGAGGTGGTGGTGGCCTATATGGAAAGCACCGGCCGGCCCTAGAGTCCGTCTCTTCCTTTGGCGTCTCCGGCATGGGAAGCTCCCAACATTGGCGGCCTTGGCCAGTGTGGGTGTGGTGGGTTCAGGTAGATGTCCGCGTTGCGACGGAACAGAGGAGACAGCCAATCACCTCCTGTTCACATGCCCATCTTCTCAGACGGTGTGGAACAAGTATTTGGCGAGTGTAGGGAGGGATTTGGGTGCTTGGAATCTAGATCGGATCTGGGAGGTGTTGCGATCGAGCTCCAAGGAGGATGGTTGGCGGCGGCTCAAGACGATGTTGGCTTATGGGGCGTGGGGGCTCTGGAAAGCTCGTTGTGAGCTTATTTACGCGAATGTGCCATTCAATCCTCACCAGGTGGAGAGGAGGGCCCGGTGGTTGGCAAGGGAGTTTCAGCTGCTCCATCGGCAGCCAGCTGGTCATCGGGATGACGATCAAAGAAAGGGACTGGTTATACAAGTGGAAGCATCCCGAGCTACTGGATCTGAGGCAGTGGGGCTAGGGGTGGTCTGCTTGGAGGAGGAGGATATTATAGCATGGTCAGCCTCGGAGGTGATCACAAACTCGGAGTCAGAGGGTATACTGTATGGGGACGTATCTGCCATTAGATTTGGTCTTGTGGAAGGTTGGAATAGGGGGCTGAGTGATCTGGTTATTGAGAGCGATTCATCTGCTACGGTGGCTTTGGTTGATGGAAGAATGCCTGCGACTTCATCATTTATTCCACTCTTACAGGATATCTGGTGGCGAATGGGCCAGTTCCATAGCGTGAGGTTATTGACTATAACTCGTGAGGAGAACGAGAGGGCAGATTGGGTTGCTCGCCAAGCTAGAACTTTTGCTAGTACTTGTGAATAATCAGGAGTCGGATGTGACTCCTGTGGTTGGTAGTCCTGGGTAGAAGATTGGCTAGTTGATTGTATCTCAGCCTCGGGCTTATCTTTTCAAAAAAAAAAAACTGATGATATATGAAAGATAGATACATGAAACCAAAGAAACAGATCAGCCTTTGATGCTGCATTTCAGAAAACCGGATAAAACTTGCTCAGACATCAATTGAGAGGGCAGATCGGATTCAACCCTATTTTCTCCATGCCAAAGCTCGATTGTTCCAAACATAGAAACATAGAACCAGGGAGCTTTTACATCTATTAGATGTTGTTGTACATTGAGTAAGAGCTTGTTTAGTTAGATTTTGTACAAATATACAAAACCTTGCTTTATAGAACTTCACCTATACATGTCCCAGAGTGACATCCAAGCTCATGTCGAACAGTTTATTGCTCTTTTCCTATCCTGCGAATGAATTGATTCTATGCCATCTTCAGCTTTTTCATGCTCCAGAGGTTCCTCCGACCCATATACTTCAGCAGCTCGTCGATGAGTACCACAGGTGAAGAAACCAAAATGACCAGAAACCACTCACTCAAACTCAATGGAACAACACCAAATACACTGGCCAATAAGGGAACATAGAGTACGAGGAGATGCAGGCCAAAAGAGACCGCCATTGCCACAAGCAGCCAAGGGTTTGTCCATGGAGGCATCCGGACTAGACTGTTGTCTTCTGATAGTGCATTAAGCGCATTGAACATCTCGATCGTCACCAAGACAGAGAGCGACAGGGTCATTGCCTTAATTTTTCCTATTGTGAAATAGTCACAGGGATCTGAGAATGAAATAACTTGGTTGCCAGCCATGAATGGCGACGGGAAGAAGTCTTTCCATGTATGGCATTCTCCCCATGAGCGAAGCTCAGCTAGAGAGACCAGAGTGTGTCCATCGCTTGCAAGATCGATGCCAAAAAAGGATGCCTGGGTGTACCACAAAACAAAGATGCCGACGGTTGCAATACCTACATAAGAACCAATAACCTGTAAAAAAAGGCAGAAATTAGTAGATGCTTTCAGATTGGTAGCCTTGATTTATATGTAAAGTGCAGTAGCAGATGGCATGATGGTTAAGGAATCCTCTTGTTAAGAGGTCGTTAGTTTGAATCCTCCCTGGGGAGATTTCTTCTCATGTTCTACTCCTAGAAGCCCTAAACCTTAGGTAAAAGGCTCACCTTAAAATGAAACCACAGAACACAATCTGTAGGAAAAAAATGAAAAACACTAGTAATGACTGCAAGAACAAGAGACAGTAGAAAAAAGGGTCTAAGGCTCTAAGCTCATTCCTCACAAGCATGCTCAGGAAACATAAAGAACGGAGAGAGATCTCGATTACAGCACAAGGTACACATAACATGCTGCACTTAAAATGTAAGAAGCACAAATCTCTTTCCTGAGAAGGAACATATTTGCTTTATAGGTGGTTTTATGAAGACATAAAACCTTTTACTTCTTCTGAGCAATGGCAGTATAAAAAATAATACTCACCAAATAGCGGAACAGCACCCAAGAATTAATAAGAGCATCGTCACTTTTGCGAGGTGGTTTTTGCATTATGTCAACGTCCGGAGGATTAAAACCAAGAGCAGTTGCAGGTGGACCATCAGTGACCAGGTTTACCCAAAGAAGATGAACTGGGATTAGGCATTCAGGTATGCCAAATGCAGCAGTCAGAAAGATGGAAATGACTTCTCCGACATTAGATGATATCATATACCTGAAAAGTGGAGAAGCATAAGCAAGGAATGCATAAAAAATTGATTAAACCACATTGACAGTAGATGTACCTAATGAACGATTTCATGTTGTTGTAAATAGCACGGCCTTCTGCAACAGCTGTAACTATGGTACTGAAATTATCATCTGCAAGAACCATATCAGAAGCCTCCTTTGCAACCTGCATTTTGCACACAAAAGGGTATAAGTTTGAAGTAGAAATCAGAGCACCATGATATTGCATATGGGCAAAACTTCATGGAATGCTAATCTCAGTAAGTAGCTCAAACCATAAGACATTCATATATGTGCCAGATGCGCAAAAATCAAGCAAAACAGTGAACTCAAGCTGTAGGAATAATATCTAGTTACCTCGGTACCAGTTATGCCCATAGATATTCCAATATCAGCTAGTTTCAATGCAGGTGCATCATTTACTCCATCTCCAGTCATTGCAACAATCTCACCAGTTTCTTTCAATAATCGCACGATTTCCTGCTTGTGCCTAGGTTCCGCTCGAGAGAAGACCAACCCTCCTATCTTTGATAGGACAGCAATCTGTTGAGCTGAAGACAGTGACATAAACTCCTTACCGGTAAAACTGTTCCCTCTGAGGCATGATGTGTCAGTAAATAATCCTATCTCCTGACATATGGCTTCTGCTGTGGATTTGTTGTCACCAGTTATGACTATCACTTTAATACCTGCTTCATAGCAATCTTCAATTGCTTTACGAACTTCATCACGAGGAGGATCCTAATCAAGCAAAAAAGTACTTGGGTCTATGAGACACGTTATTGGTCTAGAATTAAAAACCTGAGAGCAAAGATATTCGGAAATATGCGCTACAACATAAGCACTCACTCTTAGTCCGACAACTCCTACAAATATTAAATCCACTTCAATCTCAGAGTAATTAGTTGGATCAAGTAATTTCTTGTGAGCTGGATGAGCATCAGTCTGGTAGTCTGAGAACTCTCCCAAGTCATCTTTGTATGCAAAACCCAAGCACCGCAAGCCCTTAGAACTCATTTCATGAAGTCTCATTAGTATCAACTGCCGACAGGGCTCATCCAATTCAGAAACTGATCCATCTGCGAGCTGAATGTGTGAACTCCTCTCAAGTATACTCTCGACCGCACCCTGCAATTATCAAGTAAACAGTTCAACTTATAATTTGCACAAGAAACATAGGGACAGATCTTCAGGTTAAGCATCATTTTGTCTGTAAAAACCCACCAACAGAGCAGTTCAGATATCTCTAGTTGCTTTTTATGAAGCAAAGGATTGCAATAAAAACTAGCTCATGTCATTATCGGCATTTTTTTTTTTTTGGATAGATTTAATTCAAGGCCTCTCGTGCAACTACTGGATTCAGATTCCTTTTACAACAATGTGCAACAAAAGGCTGATTGAGCATGAGATATTTCCGGGAAGAGAACAACTAAGAAGTTATTCCGATATAAATATAAAAACAAAATCGTTTGATGGAAGCATGTAATGTTAAACATTTTAACCTGGCAAGATTTCAACCATATGCGCCTTTTAATTTTTATTAGTGAAATTGGTGGCGGCATCTCGAGAAAAAATAATCCCAAAATGAAAACAGAACCAACAATAATCCATTTTTTAAGGAGTTGGAATCAGCGGACATGCTTCACTAAGATGTGAGTTGGAAGCAGTGACTAAGCAGATGCCAAGTAGTGAATATACAGAGTTCATACTTCATAGTCTCCATAACAGGGAAATCTAAACTAGAACAGAGAACTCAATGGAAAGCACTGTATGAGGAAAACAATCAAGCACCTTGACAAGAAGACGATTACTCCCAGTAGTTTCATGAACAATAACACCCATAGATTTACGAACCCTGTCAAACTCCAATGTAGCAACCCTTTTGGCCCTCTTTATCCACCACTCACAACATCCTGCGTACGAAAGAAACATATAAAAGGATGCAAACCATATGCTTTATATGTGTAAAATACAGGGAAACCAGCATAGATCTGCTCACCTAGTTTAATTGTGCTGTTATCAATTGAATTCTCCACAGCAAGCTGTGCAGCACGAATTCTATTCCCTGCCTTTGCATCTGGAACACCCATCTTCTCCACTAGAACCTATAAGAGAGTAAAGACAATAACCAGAATAAAAAACTACACGCGAAGCAAAAATAACACATCACCACTTCAATGCATGACAACACTCTTAAAAAGAGGACATGGTTTGCAGATGGATGGCTTCTTTCTGATGCAGTTGGTAAATACAAACATCTTACAACATAGAGATGTTGAAGACAGTCGGCTTCCTCAAATTGTGAAATGTTGAGAGAAAAAACATGTTCGATGGACATCAACCAGTAATGAATGGCTCATGAGTCAAAATACAAAAACTTAAATCAGGAAGTGGATAGTTAGAGGACAAACCTTAAGAGCTGCTTCGGTAGGCAACCCTGTAGCTCGAAAGAGGTGACCCTGGAAAAAAACTCCAGCATCATTGCAAACCGCACATATCTCTGCTAAGGCTTGCAAACTTGCATCCATGTTGTAGTAGGTCCAATCAGTTATGCCTCCATCCTTGGGGTTGTATGTGTTGCCATCCACATGAAATACTCGAGAAGTAGTAGTCTTTCCACCAAGCGTGAAAAATTCATTTACAGACATCTGATTGGTAGTAAGGGTGCCAGTCTTATCAGAGCATATCACAGTAGTACATCCCAAAGTTTCCACACTTGGAAGCTTCCTCACAATTGCATTCTTTTGTGCCATCTTCCTTGTTCCCAAAGCCAAACAAGTGGTGATCACCGCAGGGAGACCTTCTGGAATAGCGGCCACCGCGAGTGCCACTGCTATCTTGAAGTAATACGTACATTTTTCAAACGAAAACCGGATATTTGCTGGAAAGACACCTTCATGATCCCAGCTAATAAATTTCTTATAGTTGATCGCCCATACGACGAGGCAAACCAGCCCGATCGAAGTGGTCAGCCTCTCGCCAAACTCATCCAGCTTCTTCTTCAGAGGAGTTTCCTGTTCCTCGAGTGAAGCTTCATGGATTTGAGTTTGGATCTTGCCGATCTCTGTGTTCATACCAATGCCAGTGACAAGCCCCGAGCAACTACCATTCACCACAGTTGTTCCTGAAAACAGCATGCACTCCTTCGCCTGCAACTCGCAATCATCTATGAACACAGGGCTCGTCCCTTTGATGACAGGCATGCTCTCTCCAGTCAACGAGCTCTGTTCAACTCTCAAGGTCGAAGTTTTCAGAGCCACAAGCCTCATATCCGCCGGAACCTTATCTCCCACGCCCAATTCAACTATATCACCTGGCACAAGCTCTCGAGCAGGTAAATTAGGCAAGTAAGAGCCATCTCGGATTACCTTAGCTTGTTCGCACTGCATCTCTTTGAGCGCTTCCAGAGCTCTCTCGGCATTGCTCTCTTGCCAAACCCCCACAACGGCATTAAGAACAAGGATGAGAACAATCACGAACGGCTCGACATAGGCCTCGAACCCCGCCGCCCCCGACTCATGCCCATCGACGTAAGCGAGCACGAAGGAGATGAAGGCGGCGATGATGAGGATCTTGACGAGCACGTCATCGAACTGCTCCAAGATGAGAGACCACAGGGGCTTGCCCTTCTCCTTCCTGAGCTCATTCCAACCATGGGTCTCTCGGCGGCTCTCGACTTCGTAGGAGCTCAGGCCTTTTTCCACCTTGACTTTGTACTCCTTCAAGCAATCTTCAACGGAGAAAGACCACGCCGGGAATGCCTTCTCTTCCATGGTTTCTACCAATCAGTGAGACGACAACGACCTGTTAGAAGTTTTGTCAAAATGGAAGAAGTTTTGTAAAAAAAAAGTTAAAAAATAACACACCAAAATCGAAAATTTAATGATCCACTAAACGTAATATCTCGGATCACATTCGGTTTTCTTCTCGATTAAAGAGAAAGTAGTGGTGACAAAAAGCGATCAAATAATTAGAGAACATTCGAAGGTGTAAAAAAAAATTCGCTTGGAATCCCACTACCGCAATAATTTACGCCACTAATTCAAGCTCAAAACTTTGTTCCCTTGTCTACTTCCACAACTCTATTCAATCATCACATAGCATAGAACCATCAAAAACGCTGAAAAAAAGGAAAATATCAAAAGAAAGCGGACTGCTTCATCCAATCCAAGCAAGCATCAAAATACCACCCAAGAATTCAGACAAGCATATAAAGCAGGAATTCAGACGGTTGTATCGTCCAAATTTCGAAAAAGAAACCGACCCAACTTCCATCAAGACCCAGAAAAATCTGAAACCACCCACGATAGGAAACTGATAATTAAAAAAGAAGCACCCACCGAGGAAAAGATGAAATCTATTGAGAGGAGGTGAGACACGAGCAAGGCGAGAGAAGAGGAGGAGGAGCACACACCTGACTACGGCTTCCATGGCGAGGAGAAGAGGGGGTAGTTAAAAGGTTCGGTGGATGGGGGAAGGGAATGAGGCGAAGCTTCGACGAAGCATCGTTTTAGGAAGCAAAGCATGCGATAGATTTAAAAAAGGAGATGGTGGACGTTTAAAACAGGGGGTTGAATTACGATTTTACCCCATTTTTTCCCTGTGTGCTTCCAAATTTTAATTGAAGGAGAGTTATCTGTACGGAGAGATTTGGGGTGGGACCCATTTATTACTGCAGCAGATGGGTCCCACTGGCGTGTAGGACCCGGTCTTGGGACTGTTTGACTACTTACAATCATACAATCATGTATGTTGCCGCCTTTCTGCCGCTTTGGGCTGCTTCTTTGGGTACAAGTTGAAGGACAAATTTGGGAGTGTTTCTTGGACGTGGGAGTGTGTGTCCGTGATGGAACATTGATGCCAGAAGTCTTTTTGACTTTTGATTTGGTTTTGGTTGTCTGCGTTCCGAGAGCTTGTAATGTCAGATCTCGTTTGTTTGACCTATGAGCCAGGGCACCCTTAACAAGATGCAGGTGCTATCGGGATTAATCGCATGAAAAGCCCCCGGTCATCCCAGCCGACCGAGACCCGCTCTCTAATATTTTATAGATTTAGATCTCAAATCATTTAAATTTCAAAATTATCTTTTAATTCCCCCGGTATTAATAGCCATTTTAGGCTTTTGAAGAGCATATGGTAGTGACCACGTGACGTGTTTTCATCCGTCCACGTAAGATTTAAATTTAAAAAAAAAACGTCCCGTCGACGTGAGATGAGCGACTGTCACTCACTCACGCCTCCTCCTCCTTCCCGCTAGTAGAAGCTTCTCCCTGCCAAAATTCTTGTCAGTATTTACACCTTCACCTACTTCATCTCCTTCTCCCCTTCACCTACTTCACCTGCATCCTTGCATAACAGTCTTCTCCCTTGGAGATAGCAATCTTCTCCCTTCGAGAAAGACATGGATGTAGAGATGAGAAGCATTAAGCTGTATCTCCACTACAATGGGCAGGCCGTTTGCAATGACGAACTGTCATACTATTACGGCGGGTCTTCCCATATCGAGGAGTTTTCGTCCAACCTAACACTCGCCGAACTGAAGTCTCGCTTTTACCTTTTGAGCAATCTGACTCCAAACGATATGGAGATGTTTCTAAGCTACGAGATACCCGACGATCCGTATAAACCATTTACCCGCCTAGACAATGAGGAAGACATGAATCAGCTCTTCATCCTTCTCGGACGACCATTGTGCCAAGTACTTAGAGTCTTCGCGTCCACAATACAATCATATAACCCTGGGTACGCCTCTTGTGCACTGTGCGCATGGAATATTCATATCCTCTTTCTAATGCTATCCCACATGACTCAGTTCTGACAGCGCCGATTCGGTGCGTGAGAAGACATCTAAGCCTCGCGGCCTGCTCAACATTGACCTGAACATACCCATCGAACCAAATCTCAGTGAAGAGGATGAACTAGATCGCACAGTCAAAGATATGTGGATAAACGGACTCACGCTGGAGGCTGATGGGTAAGTAGCAGAATAGCGAGTATTTTATTAATACACGTGGTTTTGAAAACAATTGTACATGTTCTAAATTATATCCACGTGTACGAAATTGTATATATGCGTGTACAAACATTTTGCACGTATATCTTGTTTACATGCTTCCAACGTTGTTGTCATGCGCATAAATAGTTTATACTCGTGTTAAATAGCTTATACTCGTATTAAATTGTCACGTATAAATACGAGCGCGTTTCTTTATTGCCACTAATGTTTAAGTACTGACTTGACCCAATTGTATGCGGAGCTATATAAATGGGCATGTTGTAGACACATATGATTTGTACGATGATATATATTTCACCCAAGACTGGTTACATGACAGCGAGTGTGAGGAGCCGCATAATGTGTTAACGGGCGATGAGAAAGATGAGTACATTCTGAACTCCGAAACATCGGAAGCTATAGCAATCTACTTTTTGAATGTCACGTAACCATATGTTGGGGAGAGGTATCCCAACAAATCAGAACTGAAAATGGCACTAGCAAGATACACCATAACACATCGGTTCGAGTACAAATTGAAGAACTGCAAGGGAGATAAGGTCCTCGCACGTTGCATCTTTACGGGATGTTCATGGAAGATCATAGATAGAAGAGTTGCTGAAATACCTACTTTCCAAATAACCATATTCGTCAAAAAACACACGTGCAACAGACCCTCAATCAGGCACGGCCACAAGCAACTGACGTGCCCCTTTATCGCCGAGGAGATCAAGGAGCAAGTTGCTGCTAATGAAAAATATAGCGTCAAGATGATTGTCACTGATATTGTCAAAAGATATGGCGTGCGCGTGTCATACTAGAAGACATATTGTGCGAAGCAGAAAGTGAAAATAAAAGTAAGCATGTAATGTAGTACAAGCACGGAATGAGCTACACGTATATTTTAACGCATATGTTTTTATACTCATCCATTATCACGAGTGACAAAAAATACAACAACGGTTACACACAAATGTCTTGTATAGGTTAGTACACGTATAATTACACACACATTTTATAATACAATAGCGGTGTATAAAATCTACAACACCGGTACACACACAAAGGGTTGTGTATAGGTAAGCACACGTATATTTACGTGCTTCTTTATCCTTGTATTTATTTATACACGTACTTTATACACGTGCATAAAAAATTGGTTATGTTGCCAAGTTTATCGTGTAAACAGATACACGGCACATATGAAGACTCGTACAACATGTTCATACCTTATTTGCGGGAGTTGATGATGAGGGATTCCAGAACAATAATGGTTTTCCAGGTGGATTCGTGCAATCATTTTTAGCAAATTTTCTAGGCCTTTGGTGCGTATATACATGCATTCGAAACTTATTTGAGACCCGTCATTGGGATAGACGGGACATTTTTGACCGGAAGGTATCCAGGGACGATATTTATCGCCATCGGAATGGGCGCCAACAATCACATCCTTATCATTTTGATGTGACAAGCCTTAACGCATTAGTTGTCATCTTCAGCAGTTTAGGTACGCCAAAACACACTTTAATACCTTGTAGTTTCAAAATTTTGCAGTTTAGTACCTTGTCGTTTTAAAATTACCAAAAAATGACTGATGTTATAAAACCATTCAGTTTAGATCCAAGGGGCCAACGACGTCACATGGGCTAATGGTAAACAAGTTACAACCCTTCTTCATGCATGGCCGTCACCGCCGTCGTGGAGAACCCTCTCAGATTCGTCGTCGTCCTCCTCCTCCTCCTCCTCATCCCATGTGTGGCCGGTGGCAGACGAGGACGCCGACGTCGTCATCGTGGAGAACCAGCCTCGCCGTCGTCGTCGTGGAGAACCCGATCGGGGTCGTCCTACTCATCGTCGTCGATGAAGGATGGGTTTCGTGGAGGACGAGGACCCGCTCGGACGTTGTCGGCGTCGTCGTGGAGAACCCGCTCCGGCATCGTCGGGAGAGGAAGAGAGAAACGGGAAAGAAAACAAAGCAGAGGGAAGAAAACAGAGGAGAGGGAAGAAGCCCAAGCCATCCTCCGGTGACGGATGTCCACCCGGTCAAGAAGCCCAAGCCATCCTTATCATGCCCTTTCGGCACCTATTTTCTCGGTGTGGGTCTTCACCGTTGTCCTCGCCCTCCAAGTCCTGCTCTTCCTCTCTACCCGTTCCATCGACTCCCGCGGCCGCCTCACCATCGCTCCTCCGTATCGCCGCCGACGCCTCGCCCTTCCGTCGCGGCGTGGTGGCGCACGGTTGCTATCTACATAGATCAAACCGGTGTCCATGGCGTCGCCGTTCTCCACCTTCCCAAGCATCACCATCGCCAACCTTACCAGAATCAGCACTGCCGCCACCCACCAGGCAAATCCGACCATTTAGTTGCTTCCACCCCCAACCACGACCTCCACCACTTGCAAGACCCCACGGCCGCCTCACCATCGCTCCTCCGCATCGCCGCCGACGCCTCGCCCTTCCGTCACGGCGTGGTGGCGCGCAGTCGCTCTCTACATAGATCAGACCAGTGTCCATGGCGTCACCGTTCTCCACCTTCCCAAGCATCACCATCGCCAACCTTACCAGAATGAGCACTGCTGCCACCCACCAGGCAGATCCGACCATTTAGTTGATTCCACCCCCAACCACGACCTCCGCCACCTGCAAGACCCCACGGCCCTGCTCGCTACCAACTACGCCAGCCGATCACCACCCCGACAACCTCTCCACCAACCCCGAGCTCCCAAACCGTGACGTCATTGTAGGAACGGCGAGGTCGGCGCCCTCCACGAGGTCCGCGTCGTCTTGGGGCTGCCGACGATGACGAGTTGCGAGCTCCTCGAGATCCTCGACGATGAGCGTCATGTGCTCAGCTTTCGCGTCGTCAGCGGGGGTCACCATGCTCGGGGAGCGAGTACTAGTGGCGTCATTGGCCGACGAAGCAAGACGCCGACGGTGAGAGCTTGGGGGACGCCATATCTAAGCCGCTACAGCTTCGTTGGACGTCGGATCTCCATCTCCGGCATCTGCTCTCTCTCTCCCTTCCGTATCTCTCTCTCTCACTTCCCCACGTCAACGAAAACCAATCAAAACAGACGAATACCAATCAAAATTGAACACAATGACTGGTTTGTCGTCAAATTAGAGTAACGACGTTGGATGACGGGACTAAACTACATCATTTTGAAAGTTAGGAATACAATTATATAATTTTTAAAGTTAAAAGTACTAAACTATAAAAATTTTAAAGTACATGATACGGAAGTGTTTTTTGGCATTGATTTTGAGAGTAAAAGTTTGTGCGGGAAACCAATGGAATTATTGAATCTTCTCTTTGCCATTAGAACTATGACTTTCTCAACGAGCCTTACGCATTAGTTGTCCTCTTCGCTATTAAATATTTTAATGTGTATTATTAGAACTATGACTTCTCAACAAGCCTTAACGCATTAGTTGTCATCTTCGCTATTAAATATTTTGTTCAATTAAGTCTCCATAGCTTACACAATTTGATAATTGATGATCCATGCTTCGGTCCAATAAAAATGACAAAGTGAAAATTTAATATGCAAATCTCGCGCTTACTTTTTGTCACATCGAGGAGTGCAGGATTAGGTCAACGAGTTCGAAAGATCCAAAGGAAGTGGTGGGTCACACATGTTTCCGTTCCATTTTTTTAACTTCGGGGGGAGAGAAAGTCAAAGGTCCAGTGTACTCTCTCAAGAATTTTAATTTGCTTGATTTGCTGATCGGTAATATTTGGTGTAAAAGAAACGTAACTTACTAACACAGGGCAGATCTAAGGGCATAAGAAACAAGAGGATCCATGACGGCAGAGGTGAGCGGGCCGGAGTACTTGCATGGCCCGACTTGCCGAGGAGCTTCTGCAACAAAGCAGCAGAGGAAGGGCGGGGCCATGCTTTCTATCCAGGCTAGTCAGGCGGCCATATACAGGAGTTGTTTGTACAAATGGGGCTCGATACCGATTATGTTTTACAAGCCGATTAAAAGCTATTTTGTTAGGTGTTCGTTGTGTGGAGGCACATGAGGGTAGAGTAGTGTCGCCGTCCGTGGAGTCCGACTCATGACATGCTCTGGACGTACTTAATGGCTGTGGGGCGTGGTCACCGGGTATCGATGAAATTATAAGGGAAGTGTGGGTCCCGGTGTCGCTTGTGGGATCAGTTTTGTTCTTGACGATCCGACATGGATGAAAATGTAGTAGTTGATGGTGTAGCAGATGACAGGGCTATAATCGAGCCGAACTTAGCCGAGCTTTGGCTTGTTCGAGCTCAAGATTTTCTGTCGGGTTTGGGCTCGAGCTCGAACTTGAGTCGAGCTTCAAAATTAAGCTCGAGCTCTACTCGTGATAAAGGAGATTAGGAATGAACTCGATTCACGAGTCTCGAAACCCAACTTTCGAGTCTAGTCAAGCTTATAAAGCATATAAATATAACTAATACATTATGTTATATAAAAAAAATTAATCAAGTTCCACTCACGAGCTTTCGAACCAAGCCCAAGAATGGTCAAACTCGAGCTTAATAATCGAGTCTTATTTGTGATTCGAAATCGGCCCAAACTTGAGTCCAAGCTACAGCCCGGATCGATTACAGCTCTAACAGGTGGTGTCAGGTCTCCGGTGAGCTTTTTGTTTGGCACTTGAAGGATGGACGACCGGAGCTCGAAAAAGTTTTGAAGCTAGCTAGCTAGCCTTCGGGCTTGACACATCAAAAAAGGAAAAAACAGGGCTCCATAAATTTATTTTCCATCGTCACCAATATAGGGAGGTCCTCTCAGGCGTGTAGCCCCAAGAATTTAATTAGACTGAATTGTTAGTTATTTCATGTATAAGATTATTTTACAAGACACTTGCATATCTCATCTTCTGGTCATTATATGGTGGAAGCGATATGCGAGGAAATGAATTTCGACAACTTAATAGTGAATACAATTACAGTGCATTTGCATAGATAATAATAAGGTTAACTAATAAAAAGAAAAGAAAATTTTATAACAAGACAAAAGGACATATCGCCTTCTCTGGCAGTTATGTCGTGGAAGCAAGCCCAGCGAATAGTCCAATGACATGACGTTTGATAACTTATAATAGGTATGATTATAATGCATTTGGACTGTTTTATCTGAAATATAGATTAAACTAGTTAAACAAATTAGTTGGCCACGAGATGACAACTTTTATGCCTTATTTATTGGAGATTTTTTTGTCAAATGATACCTCGAAAATCACTTTTAGTGTTTCAACCCACTTCATTGTTTTTTTTTTGCAATTTCATACCCCTCAGTCACTGAAATTACCATCATACCCTCATTTTTTGTAATGGTAGCATACATGTCATGCCATGCCATGCCACATGGGAGACATTAATTACCCAACACGTGGCAAGCAACAATTAGCCATGGTGTATGGCGATGTCAGCATTAAATGCATGAGAAGACCTACCGTGCGGACAGTGGCGGATCCAGGATTTATATGAAGGGGGGACGACTTTAATAGAAAACATTTACTATAGAAGAAAATATATAAATAATTAATTAAAAAAATTCAAAATAATTATCTTATTAGCGTACCATAGCTATAAAAGCAAACAATTACAATTATTTCATCCGAGTTTTCATACTTTGCTAGTATTACGTAATATCTTCATTAGGAACATCGTCAAAAATTTCTTTCTCTAAGCAATCAGTAAATTACTAGGGGATCAAATTTAATTTTGGAGGGGGGGCAATTAAATATTATATATATATATATATTAGTTAGGTTTTTTTTTTGCTAGGGGGGCGCCTGCCCCCCCACCTCAACATGTGGATCCGCCAGTGTGTGCGAACGTTGCTCACATTAAATACGTTTTTAACTACGCGCAGAAATTCACGCGCGTCTTTCACAAACGCGCATAAATAAAATACTAACATCACACAAGATGAATTTGCATGCGCGGTTATCACTATACGCGCGTAGAAAGTATACTAATGTCGTACGAAAAAAATACTCGCGTTCCTCGAAAGTCACGGGGGACATTAATTACCCCACACATGGCAAGCACCGATTAGCCAGAGGGATGAACCAGGGCATACCGGAGTTCGTGTCCGAAGATCTAGCGCCAGAATCCACCGCCGCCTCTTTTCTCCTCCGCTTTGAACCCTCTGCTTGTCTTCCTTTCCCCTTTGCTTTCATGAATTTTTCCTCCATCGATGGAAATGGAAGGGGAGGAACTCGAATAACACTATAGAGTATGAGAAACCCCTTTTCTCTACCGCGGGATCTTGCCAAGGCAAATGAGAAGGCGATCTCTCGATCTCCCGGAGAAAATTGAAATAGTAAGTATGCGGATTTGAAAAGCCACATGCGAGTTGGTTTTTATGCGTATTTATCTGACTTTTCGTTTCAAATGGATGATGGCTGACACCGTCGTACCAGTTGGTTAATTGGTGCTTGCCACGTGTGGAGTAATTAATGTCCCCCGTGACTTTCGAGAAACACGAGTATTGTTTTTGTCACACCCCGACCCAGAAAACCCATCCGGTTCGGGGCATGAGGGACCTCAACATTTTCACTTTCCAATCTGGCACATTTATATAACAATTATCACAACTAATTTGAACAATTATATCAGAGGGGCAGCATAGTAATTTCTAATAAACTACTAACTATAACGGTTCCAGATTAACATCAAAGTGAACAAGATTATATAATTATACAAACCTCAGAGTTATACAATTTACTCCTCGAATATAGATTCATAAACATCTAATCCTCAAATAGGGAAATTAAACATTTGATACATCTATCAAAAGTAATATATAACAAAAGGAACTGCTGCAGCTGCCAACACCTCAGGATCATCGAGCGCCTCCTGAAGTCACTGCACCACCAAAAGCATGTCCAGCTGGTACTATGGAAGAAGAGCTGACGACTGCACCTGCAAACACAGCCCGGGTAGGAGTGAGCGATAAGCTCAGTAGGGTTCTACTCTACGTCACACTAAGAAGGGAGGAAAACAACAACAGTGTCGTTTCTCCGTCTAAGTCTAAATGATGCAAAGGGGCCCCATAATCCCATCGATTCCCAAGGGATCCAACCTCTCTCAACCGACTACGCTAGGACTGGCACCACCACGCTGGGAGAAAACACAAACCAGAACGGAGGTGGAAGCACCCTTACCCAGCAGGAAACCACTGCCTGGGGACACACGTCTATGACATTGATGAATAAATTTTATATCTCGCAAGTATACGAATTGGTGTGGTCAGTATAGCAGCAAGACGAGTATCATACCCACAGAGATTTGTAAATATTATTAGAGTAAAACACTAAAGAAAAGAGAAGAAAAAAAATAAGGAAGGTAAAGTAAGAAATAAGAAGTACCAAAAATAGAAGATCTAATAACGAAATAAGAAAATGATGGAAATCTGATGGATGAAGACTAAGGTTCTGATTTCACCATAACATCCTCATTCTATGCATTGAATCAACAAAATCTCAGTTTAATTCAAAGGGTTCGTTCTTCTGGTATGATGATCCATTCGGCCGCGGTCTTCACCAAGTATCATCAATTAACTCTTGCTAATGAACCCATAGCTAAGTGTCAATCAAGAATCCATTAAGCCATGAAGAACAATTATGAACCAAGAATTGTCTTAGCTTGAGCCCGACTTTAACATAAACTCATTCATTTATAAATCCTGCAAGATTAGGGAATGAACCCTCGCCCAATCTCACATAAAACAACCTACAATACTTCTATTGGCCAGATATAAGTATTTAATATTTCAGTTATAATAATGAATGAAACAAGGAATATAAACTGATTAAATAAGCATGATTCAATAACATAGAATGATTCTGTTAGGCTACATCGGTACCTTAGAAAAAGAAACTAGCCACTCATGTTCATCATGAAGACAACACAAGTGTTCAAGGAAAAATAAAGAAAGAAAGACGAAGAAAACAAAACCCTAACGCTGCTTCCTCTCCTCCAGATGCTCCAGAAAAGTCCTCCTAGAAGCCCTCCAAAACTTCCTTTTGATAACCCTAAGTATCCTATTTATAGGCTCCAAAAGTCTTGAACTCGGGTTAGGTCCGCACCCGTTATACGCTCGTGGTCGATCCCACGGTCGATCTCACGGTCGACCGTCAACTGTGCAACTTTATTTGAAAAAGCGGCGGTCGATCTTCGCATCGACCATGAGAAGTCTTTTTCTTGACAGAAGCACACGGTCTATCTCGCGGATAATGCGACGGTCGACCGTGAGTATAGTGAGAGCGACGGTCGATCTCACGGATGATGTCACGGTCTACCGTCACTATTCATTCAGCACTGCGCCATTGGTACTAAAAATACTGTAACTTCATCTAGAAAACTTGGAATCACGAACTGTAAAATTCCAGAAACTAGACCTCAAGAGCTTGCCAATCATATATAAAACATCATCTGGTTTTTCATGAGATAGTACAGTTTAATTTTTCAAGTTTACCCGTATAATCTTTTTAGCTTCTTTTAGGTCCAATTTCCTGCATTTTCCAAACAACTATGTGAAGCAACATATAAGTGACAAAATAATACTAAAGAGGTTGATTAAGAGTGACAATCTAGCAATTGAGATGGTTATAAGATTGTTCAGAGTGCACTTTCATGCACTCATCACACCCCCCAACCAGCTTATTGCTCGTCTCTGGCAATTCAAAGCGCATGAAAATATAATTAAGCACACCAACGGTCTTAGGTTGTAGACATACATAATAAGAGTTCTACGTTATCATGTTAATAGTGTTCTATATAGCGCAGAGCACGAAAATTTCTTGTACTCATACACATACTACCAACACATGAAATTAACTTCTACACTTCAAACATGCTAAATACCATCCAGACGAACACATGTGACGTGACAAATAAAAGTTACATACAGAAGCAACTTCTACCCACTATTAGTCCAAACACACTACTATCTTCCTGACCAATCATCCAACCCTCACTTTAACTACAACATGCTCTCTCTCTTTTTTTTAATAGTTATCAGTGTTTCTAGCTTTTTACACGAGCTCCATGCTTCCTGAGACAAGAACACCCGGCTACTCAGTAGATCACTTAAACTACAACATTTTTTTTTTCTTTTTTTAGCTATCAGTAGTTCTACCTTTTTACGCGAGCTCCCCGCTTCCTGAGGCAAGAACACCCGGTTCAGTAGATCACTTAATAGTCGTTTAGGCACAGCTTGATCCCTTAAATAATCAAGCTCCAGAATCTTACTATTTTCTTTTCCGCATGCATACTCATCATACTAGCTAAAGTTGAAATCATGGTCCAAGTTAACAATAGCATGCTCATTCCTCTCGTGAGTATAATTGCCACAGCACATAAAGTGTCCGTGTGTGAATCACATGTTGTTCTACCTTCAGGTTATCACACATGCAATCAATGTATATGTCAATCCACGTAGAAGCAACATGTATAATAAGCATAAACTTTTCAGCTCATGTACAATTTCTAGTAACATGCTCAATTCAACACTATTAAACCCACAAGATAGTTGAATAAGGTCATGAATGTCTAAACCCCCCAACCTGAAATCAACATTGTCCTTAATGTGTGCATCCTAAGCAATAAAATATGTAGGAGGTGGCTATCCAAAAATTCCATGTAAAGGAGATACAGGATAGTTTAAATAAGAAAGAGGCCACCTGATAGAGTAAGTGAACATCTCCTCAATGATCATCAGGGTGGTTGAAAACCTAAAAGAAAAACAAAAGAGAAAACATAAAACTGAAAACTGAAACTTTAAAACATGTTACCTTGGTGGGTTGCCTCCCACCCAGTGTTTTATTTAACATCTAGGCAAGACGTACTGCAAAGCCTAAGGTTCAACTAGGTTGGTATGGCTGTAATGCTTCAAGGGGTGCCAAGACCTCCTTTGCTCTCTCATAACTGTGCAAGTCATCCTCCGCCATCGTCAAATCCGCTTCCAATGTAGTCTTCACTTGCTCCTGCATGAAATTAGAGAACACCAATAAATCTATAACATCTATTGAGAAACAATCAAAAGAGTTTGAAGGATAAGACATAGACTCAAACAATTTAAATTCAACAGTTTCACCTAAAACTATCATGCTGAGCTTACCATCCTTTACATTAATCATAGTCTCAGCTGTAGCCATGAATGGACGTCCCAGCAAAATAGATAAATTTCTATCATTCAACGGTGCATCATCCATATCCAATGTCACAAAATCAACAGGGATAATTAACTTATCAACTTGTACTAAGATGTCTTCTACAATGCTTAATGGATACTTAATTGAACGATCTGCAAGTTATAGAGACATAGTAGTAGGTTTTAATTCACCTACACCTAACTGACGGAAAACAGAGTAAGACATCAAATTAACACTGGCTCCTAAGTCAAGCATTGCCTCCCCTATTTTTGTATCACCGACAGTAATACTAATGTTAAAACTCCCTGGATCCTTAAGCTTGGGTGGAAGCTTTCTTTGTAGCACCGCGCTTGTCGTTTCTGAAACCATCACATTTTCATGAGGTTCATACTTACGCTTATAAGTACTTAGTTCCTTGAATAACTTTGGAAAGGCTGGTATTTTCCTAATCACATTAAGCAATGGTAAGTTCACATTAACCTTAGATAGAATATCATAAATTTCAGAATATGACTTATCCATTTTGGCTTTCTTCAGGCGGCCTGGAAAAGAAACTAGCGGCACATATGGTGGAGGAGTGTTGTGATGAACCTCAGGATCTGAAATTCCTCTCTTTTCATTCTCAGAAGCAGATGTGGCCAGTGGTGGCCTTTTTGAGGGCTCCTCCCTCTTGACTTTCTCGATTTTATCATTACTACACTCATCAGTAACTTCAGCATTAATCTTATCATCAATTATCTTACCTGAATGAAGAACAGTAACTGCATTGGCTTGCTCAGGTTGGCTTGGAAATTTGCCTAGAACATGGGCTCGTACAACATCTACAAGCTGTCCTACTTGAACTTCTAACTTTCCAATGGATGTTGTCGCATTCTTCAATGCTGCTTCATATTGAACAATTGTCGAATCATGCCGCTCCATATTTGAGTCTATTTTCTGCATAAAAGCTAACATAGTCGCTTCCAAAGACGACTTAACAGGTGGGTTAGGCTGATTGACAGTAGGCATACTAGCATTAGCAGTATTTTTCCATGAAAAATTCGGATGATCCCTCCAACCAGGATTGTAAGTATTTGCATAAGAGTCAAATCTAGGTCTCGGGTTATAAGCATTCATCAAATTAGCTTGTTCTTGCACATATTCAAGACATTCACTCCCAAAAGGACATGAATCAAACCTAAGACCAACAATATTGCAAATTTAACAAACCTCAATCGGTTTTGCTTGTATGGACATCATTGTGTCGATCTTCTTGTTGAGGGCTGCAATCTGCCTTACCATGTCATTCTTCTGGTTTAGCTCATAGATTCCTCTCCCCTTATTCCTCGTGTCCCTCTACTGCGAGTTGGATCCCAGCATCTCATAAATTTCATATGCCTCTGGTGGTGTCTTTTTGAACATCGCTCCACCTGCAGCATTATCTGTCATAGCCTGACAAGAAAGATTTAGTCCATCATAAAAATATTACATCTGATTTTCTAGAGAGTAATTATGATGGGGACATTGCATCAAAAGCATTTTAAATCTATCCCATGCTTCATGGAATGGTTCTCCATTAGCTTACTGAAAATTTGGAATTTGCCTCCTCAAGTTAGTAGTCATGGCATGGGAATAAAATTTGCTGACAAACTTGTTATAAATTGAATCCCAATTAGTGAGTGATCCAGGAGGCAATGACATAAGCCATCTCTTAGCTTTATCCTTCAGGGGATAAGGAAAACATCGCATCCTCAGTTGATCTTCAGTAATGGCACCTAGAGGAAAAGTCTAAATAGTAGCATAATAATCTTTCACAAAAGTCAATGCATCTTCAGAAGGTAAACCATGAAATTCAGTAAGCATAGAAAAATGTAGATTTTTAAGTTCATAATTCCTAACCTCTGCGGGTAACGCGATGCATGAAGGTGACATAGAAATAGTAGGCCTCGCATACACCTCCAAAGGACGTGCATTGTTATTAAGCTCCATTTTCTCTTGTTCCTCCTCTTGAACTCCAAAATCTGATGTGAACATGCTGTCTTTGATAGATCTCTTCTTACTCCCAATTTGATCTATTTTCTCGTTCAAGGGCAACAACTTTTCTTTCCGTGATCGGCGGTCTTGCATTCACTACTAATAAACTCTAATCAAATCCTCAGCAACGAGGTCAAAAAGTTGATGAATAAATTTTATATCTCGCAAGTATACGAATCGGCGTGGCCAGTATAGCAGCAAGACGAGTATCATACTCACAGAGATTTGTAAAGACTATTAGAGTAAAACGCTAAAGAACATAGAAGAAAGAAAATAAGGAAGGTAAAGTAAGAAATAAGAAGTACCGAAAATAGAAGATCTAATAATGAATAAGAAAACGATGAAAATCTGATGGATGAAGACTAAGATTCTGATTTCACCATAACATCCTCATTCTATGCATTGAATCAACAAAATCTCAGTTTAATTCCAACGGTTCGTTCTTCCGGTATGATGATCCGTTCGGCCGTGGTCTTCACTAAGTACCCTCAATTAACTCTTGCTAATGAACCCATAGCTAACTGTCAATCAAGAATCCATTAAGCTCTTAAGAACAATTATGAATCAAGAATTGTCTTAACTTGAACCCGGCTTTGACATAAACTCATTCATTCATAGATCCTACAAGATTAGGGAATGAACCCTCGCCCAATCTCACATAAAACAATCTACAATACTTCTATTGGCCAGATATAAGTATTTAATATTTCAGTTATAATAATGAATGAAACAAGGAATATAAACTGATTAAATAAGTATGATTCAATAACATAGAATGATTCTGTTAGGTTACATCGGTACCCTAGAAAAGAAACTAGCTACTCATGTTCATCATGAAGACAACATAAGTGTTCAACGAAAAAAAAAAAAAGAAAGACGAAGAAAACAAAACCCTAAAGCCACTTCCTCTCCTCCAGATGCTCCAGAAAAGTCCTCCTAGAAGCCCTCCAAAACTTCCTTTTGATAACCCTAAGTATCATATTTATAGGCTCCAAAAGTCTTAAACTCGGGTTAGGTCCGCACCCATTATACGTTCACGGTCGATCCCACGGTCGATCTCACGATCGACCGTCAATTGTGCAACTTTATCTGGAAAAGCGGCGGTCAATCTTCGCATCGACCCTGAGAAGTCTTTTTCTTGACAGAGGCTCACGGTCGATCTCGCAGATGATGCGACGGTCGACTGTGAGTATAGTGAGCGTGATGGTTGATCACGCGGATGATGCAACGGTCGACCATCACTATTCATTGAGTCATGAGAAGTCTTTTTCTTGACAGAGGCTCACGGTCGATCTCGCGGATGATGCGACGGTTGACCATCACTATTCATTCAGCACTGCGCCATTTGTACTAAAAATACTGTAACTTTCTCTAGGAAACTCAGAATCACGAACCGTAAAATTCTTCAAAAACTAGACTTCAAGAGCTTTCCAATCATATATGGTACATCATCTGGGTTTTCATTAGAAAGTACAGTGTAATCTTCCAAGTTGACGCATGTAATCTTTTCAGCTTCTTTTAGCTCCAATTTCCTGCATTTTCCAAACAACTATGGGTCTGTTTGGTTGGGTGAATCGCTGGTTTACCCTGATCATGGGATGTGGCCACGATGGATGCATTGTGTGATACATGCATCGACCATCTAATGCTGGTGTTTGATTTGCCTTTGGGATTATATGATGCAACTTGATCTCATTTAAGCTGGAAGGGAGGATCCGACGGCTGAGAACCCGGTATAGTAGGATTGGCGAAAAGGGGACCTCATCGGATCTCGGAACTAAGGGACGAGGGGTCGTGGGACGCCAGGGAGTCGATCCACAGGGTTGGATGAAGCCGCTGGGCTACGTAGGCGGTGGATCCAAAAGGGGGCAACGACGGTGCTTTGAAGGGGACAAAGACGCGAGCAATGGAGGGAGGTGGTCGGCGGATCTCGCCTAGTCACGGCTGAAGAAGGGTCGTCGATCGATGAGACGACCAAATCTGGAACTTGACAGGGTTGGGAAGGGCGGAGTTTGAGTCCTCACTGGAGTGGGTTCGCCGGTGAAGAGCTCGGGAGATATCGGGGAACTTGGAGAGATGATGTCCTTGATGAAGGGTCAGTGCCGGGTTCGCCGGTGAAAAGCTCATACGAGGGTGCATCGTATGAAATGACCATTTTCTTCGTTTCATAGGATGCACGAAATCAGCTGAAAATGCATCGTGGGATGCATGTGTCGCACGATGCACCGTGCGAACCAAACGGTGGATCGTGGTATCAGGATGCATCGCGTGATGCACCCTGCGAACCAAACGAGAGATCGGGGTATCAGGGTGCATCGCGTGATGTGATGCACCCTGATACACTCCAACCAAACAACCCCTATGTGAAGTAACATATAAGTGTCAAAATAATACTAAAGAGGTTGATTAAGGGTGACAATCTAGCAATTGATATGGTTATAAGATTGTTCAGAGTACACTTTCATGCATTCATCAGACATCGACAACCATCTTTAGCATTTGGCCTTGAAGAAGCGACACGACCTCTAAACCTCAATAAAAATATCATTGTAGCCAACTAGACATTATCCTCGATAACACAAGATTAACATAACAATCACGTCCTAGACTAGGGGTGGCAATTAGACTCGCAATCCAAGAACCCGACCCGACCCGAATTTAACGGGGTTGGGTTTGGGGTATTCGCGTGCGAGTCAGGTTCTGGTTTACCCGTCATCGGCCCATCAATAACCGGGTCGGGTTCGGCTTGAGGATGGTAACCCGTGACCCATGACCCGACCCATTAACGACCCTTGATCCGACCCGTGACCCGACCCGTGACCCGTTAACTTATAAACCCATGACCCGTTAACTTATAAACTGATGTTTTTAATAGAAAATTAATGTTGGAATAGTGTGTTTGACCTGACCCGACCCGTTTATTAAACGGGTCAGGCGGGTTGGGTTCGGGTTGACCAATTTATAAACGGGTCGGGTTCGGGTCAAAAAAACCAACCCGTTTAATAAATGGGTCAGGTTCGGGTTAGGCCTTTCGATCGAGATAATCAATCTCGACCCGACCCGCCAACCCGTTTCGCCACCCCTAGCCTAGACCCTATTACCCAACCACGGTCTTAGATCTAGATCCGAGCTACCCGAGCCCTCGGATCGGCGAAGAACCCATCATCCACGTCTAACCTGAAATGCCTCTAATGCATACAGTACATGCACCTGCACAAGCATCTAGTCTATGTGTCACTATATGTCACAACAACATATGAGTTCAATAGGTTAAGCAATAAAATATGAAAGAGAATCAACCTCGATTGTCAAACAGGATCAACATTACAATGCTGCTATACAATAACCCTCGGTGCAACACCGGCACACAACATGTTAAGGTTCACAGTTATCCTGCGAATAACTGGTCTACAAGTACAATGATAAGACAACCGATAAATGTAACCAATCAATCAACCATTCAAGCAACAATTCAATCATTCTACGTTACCGTCACCGGCGCACTCCGACAATCAGTTGGGCTATAATTAAATCAGTAGGGCACACCTTCGGCCCATTTATTCTACACATTCCCGAGGGGCATGACTCCCTCGGTTAACCACAAAGCAATAAAGGGCACACCTTCGGCCTATTTACACTAAGCATGCAATTTCGGTGTTTAAATTCTACAACAGAAATCTTAACATAAAGCCTCTCAAAATCCCGTCAAAATCCGTGAAAAGCCAACGTGTGGTCCTAAGCATGCATCAACATGGCATACTAAGGTATCGACTCGATCGGAAGACAATTGATCGATGAAATCAATTAAGATCGGTAATTTCGTTAAATTGCCCTAAAACACAAATCACGGCATAATTCGAAGATAAATCCGTCAAATTTCAACTAAAATATCATACTAATCATTGGGAAAGACATACGAGAAATTCGGTTAAAAAGGAAACCAAAATTGTTGAAATCGGAATCAATTTTAGCAATCAACATATAAGAGATCGATCTTCATATGAAGATCAATCTTCCTTATACCAGCACTCTGTCAGAACAGAAGAGATAGATCTTCTACCTACGAAGATCGATCTTTCTTTAATTCCTGTTTTGTCACAGTATCGTAAAAAATTCACAATACCTCGTAGGAAAATCAGAAAAATATGAAATCAGTAGCATTGGAAAGTAGATTCAAAGATCTATAACGTTCATCTTAAAAGAGTTACGAGATCATGCACAAAAAACCCAGAAATCGAGCGTAAACAAGACTATTCAGTTAAAAGCAGAAGACCTCTTACTAGCACAGAAGAGATCGATCTTCATGCCCATGAAGATCAATCTTCCTCATACGAATGAAGAATTTGTCCTCTGTCAACAGAAGAGATCGATCTTCTACCCCCTAGAAGATCGATCTTCTCTGCGCGACAGAGCACACTTTCCCACCGGCTAAGAAAGATTGATGTTCTACTCCTAAGAAGATCGATCCTTCAAACTCCGGGAGATACAATCTCTTAGATTTGATCCATCAAAATAATTCCAATTCCAAGCAAACTTCATAGGGAGGTACAATTGACAGTGGGGATCCAATGGTCCCGAGAAAACAAGATTCCAACGACAAAATATCATATATGGCTTGTTTTAGCCAAAAAACCGACAAAACCGATAAAACGGAAATAATACGGAAGTCATGCGATGAAATACAAAACCGATTTGGCAGGGATGTTCTAAACAAGCTATTACGCTACTGTATCAAATTATACAACATTCCAAACAAGTAAACCACACCAAAACTGTGAGGACATGTCGCTTTATTCATGGGTCGGGCCCGTGGCTCATTGTGGACCGCAAGGGCAATTTGGTAAATTGCGCCTTGTCGGTTTGTTTCACACCCGCATGGTGCACACACAACCCCTTTTGTTTGGTTTCCATGTTTGCTAGAACCCTAGGTGGGCTTAGGATCTGAGGATCCAAGCTCGGGCGTGCGAAGCTTGTCTTTAGGACAGCTGATGGCCCGTGTGCGATCAGTCGCTCCTGGGAGCGATCGATCGAACCTGTGTCGGTTGTCTGGATAAGGACACAGCTGACGTATCCAGATAAGGACACGAACCAACCTAGTCCTAGGAGCGATCGGTCGGACTCGAGCCTATAAGTAACCCGAGACCTCCTCTATTTTTCCGGTTTTTCTTCTCCTCTCCTCCTACCTTAGAAATTCTCGTTTGGAGCTTGATCCAACGGCTTGGGAGGCTTGCCAGGAGCTAGAGGAAGATATCTACACCCTCCTTGGATGGTTTGATTGAGAATAAAACGTGGATTAGCGTAGTTTGGTAATGTTCTTCATTAAATCTTAGATTAGGTGTTTGTGTGTTGTTTAATTGGTTGTTCTTCAATTAAACTATGCTAGCTGATGTTTGATAGCTTTTTTATCACCTGATTAAAGTTTCGTAGGATTTGGTTTTGATTTCATATGGATTTAAGCAAGTTTCCATATGCTATTTTCGGATTTCCTGGTTTAATTAGAACAGTGGTGTTGTAACGTGATTTCTGAGTTTTTCATGCATGATCTGAGTTGGTGTTTTGAATGAAAGTTGTAGATATGTGAGTGAGCTTGCAATCCCAACTGGTTTCATGATTGTTAGATTTATGGACATTTTATGGTGGATTAAATGGGATGTCTGTGCTGAAACAGGGCAATCATCTTAATTAGTGTAGTTAAGTGGTTTTTCGTTGTTAAATGAGTCTGATTTTTGGAGGGGATGATGTTAGTGATATTTAGATATGTGATTCGAGGTGTGCCGTTGAGTGGGCATATCAAGTTTCGCATCAATCGGACAGTTAGATTGATAATTATGATTTTTCAGAATTAGTAAATCATTTGCTCTAATTCAATAAATTGAACTGTTCGTTATCGCTTTATAATAATGTTATTATATCTGCGTAGGCCCTGTGCTTGGCATGTGGTTGAACCAAGGGGGTCGCGCCCCTTGGGATGTGTAGAATAAAATATGCATTTTATCTAGACCCTTGCCATGTTCACCCTTGGTGAGCTGTGTGTTGCGCCTTGCCCTGTGTAATAATTGGCATATTATTGCATGCCTGAATTGGTATATATGTGTATGATCATACATGGCTTTGTTTTGCATTAGATGCATAAGGATAGGGCATGGACAATGGGTTGATCACTGATTCGAGGCTTTCGGGTAGTTCAGATCTAGCTCTAGGACCGTAGCGGGTAGCGTGGTTCAGGATCGGATAGTAGTATTCAGTCGATATCGATGATATGCTTAGATGACTTGAATACATGTTGATCGATGATTTAGAGATCGTGTCGGCCTCTAGCCTGTCCTGAGGTGTAGCCAGTGTCCGGTGTTCAATGACTCTTGAGTGGAGGGTGTGCCTACTCAGCGGTGTCGTTTCCCGTCTAGCAGTGCCGGTTTCCTACTTGTGGGTCTGCAGTGTTGGTTTGCTGCATTCAGGAACACGCGGTGGGGTTATGGGGCCCCTGTGTACACTCAGGCTTGCTTGAGGGCGACACTATTGTGTTTCCCCCTTTCCGTGTGTCGTAGTGTAGAACTCTACCGAGCTTAATTGCTCACTCCTACCCGGGCTGCGTTTTGCAGGTGTAGGCGTTAGTTCTTCTTCAGTGGCCCCTACCAGGCAGGGGTTTGGTGGCGCGGCGGCGTCCTATGGGAGTATGATGTATAAATGTAAACCCTTTTGAGGTTTTGAATTATATCTTTATTATATCATTTGAGGTTTGTGATAATCGTTTTAATAAGGGTGCTTATGAATTGTTTAGGGAGAACAATAGATTAGAGGGAACGCTCGCCAAAACTTTTTCGTATTTTGTTAGGTTCCGGTTCACGTCGCCCAGCCCGGTTGGGCCTTCGCAGGTCGGGGCGCGACAACTTGGTATCAGAGCATAGGTTGTAGGTCCTATGGATAGGATCAGGATTCGGATGAGATTGACCGTGGGATGGGATAGTTCTATGTTTAGAACATCCGTGCATGCTCTTCTGTGATGTGTTGTGCTTTTTCGCTTTAGCGTTGTGTTGTTTTTTTTTGCGGTTTCTGACGAGTGGACACTCGTTTGTCGTTAGTGATTGCGTAGATGTCGGAGCTGAAGGCCAGTCTTCGGTTGTTGGTCGGGGTGGGGCACGACCTGGTCGACCCGCCCGATCAGACAGGATGGCACATGTCAGGGAGGTCCGAGCTAGGCAGGCTACGCCATCACCAGTGACAATTTCTGTCACGCTCCGACCCAGAAAACCCATCCAGATCGAGGCGTGAGCCACCTAAACCTGTTTACATCACCAATTGGCGCACAAGTATATAGATGCTATGAATTTAAACAATTTAATCCTCAAGTTTATAAAATTTTTTGACATAATCTCCTTTATAATTATAGCACAAGAAATCTGTACATTTCATAATATTACAATCTTACAACTTCAACTTATACAATGGCACAACCGTAAGTCACTAATTAAGACAAATGATTAATCATTACATTAAGAATATTACAACATTTCTCATATACAACTGAATTAAAGATCATACAATCATGTTCTCGAATACATCATGTTATAGCTCAATTTATACATCAATTTGTACATCATTGATCAAGACTGTAAATTATATGTAGAAGAACTCCTCGAAGCTCCAAGTTCTCGATCACCTCGAAATACCGCGCCATCTTCTAAAGGAACTACATCGACCTGCATCGCCGATGCAGCCCAGGTAGGGTGAGCAACAATGCCCAGTAGGGTTCTACTCTACGTCGCACAGAAAGGAAGGGAAAACTGCAACTGTGTCGTTCTCCACCTAAGTCTAAGGAATGCCAAGGGTCCCATAACCCTATCGATGTCCCAAGGGCTCCCGTCATGAACCTCTCTCTTGAACATGTTACCAAGATCACCCTAAGCACCAACAGGGGAACGGTACCATGCGGGACCACCCTTACCCAAGAACAAACGAGAGGAAACAAAGACTGCGGGCTCCTGTCCAGGTACCACCCTGTCCAGTCATACCATCTCTCGCGGGGACACACATGTCAGGGAACGCATCGACAACCATCCTTAGCACTTGGCCTTGAAGACCGACACGACCTCTACACCTCAAATATAAATATATAATCCATAGCCGACTATAGCAATAACCTCAAATGATATCCAACATAATCATTGATGACAATCACGTCCTAATCCTCGACTACCCAAACCCCGGTCCTAGGGCTAGATCCGGGCTACCCGAGAACCCCGGATCGGCGATCGAAACCATCGCCTACCACCTAGCCTTAATGCTTCTAATGCAAGCAAATGCATGCAATGCTCACGCGCACATAAATACCGAATTATAAGCATGCAACAGTATGACACCACAACATACAGGGCTAGGCATAGCCTACAGCTTGCCAGAGGGTAAACATAGCAAGGGTCTGAACAAGCGAACATACATTCTAGCATTACAATGGCACCTACAGGCCGTAAACAAGCAACAACACATTCAATTGGAATTTCGGCATTACGACGGCTTAAACGGCCGTCCACCGAAATTCCTACAACGGGGCACACCCCCGGCCACACATATAGTAATAACGAGCAGTTGAATAAATTAATACAAGTGGCACACCAGCGGCCCGCTCAAAAATCTAAACATCCCAAGGGCATGAATTCCTTGGTTCAACCACAAGCCTCACTTAGAGCTTAACAAATATATAAATTACATAATCAGAAAGCACGCTACAATTTGAAAGAAAAACATCTAAGCACGTGAAAAATCAGCGAAGGAATACACGGAGTATAATACATAGTAAAACCCAATCCATTAGCCCAAGACTTGGAAATTAAATATACTAGCATGATCCGAATTACAAATACACATGAGGCATACATGCTCATTATAGTAATCCAAATCACTTATAATTAATAGGCATACTTCACAATCTAATTTCTAATTAGAGGAGGGTTTTGTAACTAACTAATTAGGTCGAAATTGAGGTAATTAAGTATACCAAGATCATCACATTGAACCTGAACATGATAGTATGAAGTTATAGCCTGGCAGCAAGTGATCTAATATAGCAATAACATAGGACCAAACCGCAAAGACCATAGCCTCCTAGCATTTCTACAAGCACCTACAGGGCATAGCCTAGAGGGATTAGAACAGGAGACTAGAAAGGAGGGGTGGGAGTCCGCGGAAGAGGTCTCCACGGGGACAGGGTGGCAGCCACGCAACACCCCTAGCGTAAGCTCTGCAAGTCCTCGGCATTTCATCAAGAGCTGGCTGGGTCAAGAGGACTTGCCATGAATCGAAGGACGATGGCAGCAAGGCACGACCAGAAGGGAACCAATCCTGACCGAAACGTGAAGAAGACACATAACAGGGGTACCTAGCCATAGCCGAAACCCCGCCACCCCTTGTTGTCATTTCGACAAATGGATGAGGGTTTAGAGCTACATGCCCTGAACCGAGGCAAGGAAGGGAGGATGCAAGCTGAGCCACGGCCACCGTGGCTGCATGGTCTAGCTCACGATGCTCCATGAGATCCAGCCAAGGCCCGCGTTGAAGATAAATGGCGGTAAAGCTACGGAAACAAGGGGGACTAACGCGGGGAATAAAAACATGGGAGGAGGTCCGGTAGGCATAGGAGCACTAGAGGCCACGGGAATGTGGAAGAAGAGGGACACGATCACCAAAAGGCATGGCATCACCAAGGGAATGGTAGAAGAAGATGAACTGGTCGTCGGGAACAGAGCAAGGCGTCACCGGAGAGAAATGGAGGGGGAGCACCGGGGAAAGGACATTACAGCATCCAATGGGATGCAACCAAAACCAGCAATCTAGATACCCATCCATCCACCCCACACCGGAAAACCCCAAACCAAAGCATACATCATCGGTGATGGAGAAATAGAAGGATCGCCGAAAAGACCAAAAGGGAAAGCAATCACCGCCGGTAAAACAGAGAAGAGGATCGCCGAGAAAAACCATGGAAAACGGAGCATATCATCGCCGGAAAACAGAACTTAAAATAGAAAGTAACAGGGCAACCATAGCATTCGAAAACACCCATCAATACAACCCTATTCTACTCTAGTAGAGTCCTAAACCAGGTTTAGGGAAGCAACCCTACCTCTAGCATCCTTCCCCTTCTTCTCCGGCCGCGGCAGTCGTCGCCGCCAATGTTTCCGTCGTCGCTGCCAACGTAGCCAAGCTCCCCACTGTCGGAGAGAAGAGCCCCGCAGCCGCGTCTCTCGCCTCCGGTCGCGTCACCGCCGTCTCTTCCCCGGCCATCGCGGTCTCTTCCTCTCCTCAGCCGTCGCACAGTGACCCGGACGAAGGTCACGCGAAAACCAAAGTGAACAATAGGGTTAGATTTTATATAATTAGGTTGCTTAAGTCCACGGCCATTCGATCATCATCAAGTTGATCACGACCGTTCAGATCTAGATCTACTTGATCAAACCCCGATCTTCAGATCCAGAGCACTCCTATGGGTCTACTCAAGCACATAAATCATTATAAGGCCGTGTGTGCGCAACGCGTGTGTGAAACCAACTCCGCCAAGGGTAATTTACCAAATTGCCCTTGAGGTCTAAAAACAGCGATGCGATCAACTGATCGCAAGGAAAGGCTAACCGAGCCAACCCAACCAAACCAGACCCTCGACCGACGCGGTCGGACCAGGTTGGAGGTACGGGTCCGCACAGTTTCGGTCGCACAGGAGGAGGCCTTTCTCGCCGAGGAGAGGGTCCTCGCTCCTGTCAACAAGCGGACCGCTGCGACGGTCATGATGGATTTTCAGCAGCTGAACCCACCTCGGTTTAGTGGTGAGACTGGAGATCCGACTACAGCGGACGGCTGGCTCAGGAGAGTCACGCGCGTCCTGCACGCTCTCTTCATCGAGGATGACCGGATCTGGGTCACCCTCATAGCGTTTCAGTTCAACGGAGACGCTCTTGACTGGTGGTGCATCGCCTAGCACACCAATGACGGAGAGGGGCCGCTGTGGGAGGATTTCAGGGCGATGTTCTTGGACGTGCATTTTTCGGAGAGTACACGTGATGCCCTGACCTGCGAGTACCAGTCCCTTCTGCAGGGTACTCGCTCTGTTCAGCAGTATGCCACCCGGTTCACACATTTGGTCTGTTTTGCTGGGGCAGTGGCAGCAGATCCGACAGCCAGGGCACGACAGTTCGAGTGGGTACTTCGACCGGAGCTCAGGCGGCAGACCAGCTCCCACCGCTTTCAGACGTACTCAGCAGTTCTGAACTTCGCCTTAGCAGTAGAGGCGCAGTTGCAGGATGAGAGGTGCCGGGCAGTTCCACCGGCATTCTCTACCAGCACACCGTAGAGACCCCAGGTCAGAGGGGGATTCGACAGAGGCCAGCAACGGCGTCCATGACACTCCAGCAGCAGTCGCGGCGCCCTCAGCAGTTTCAGCCGCAGTTGCTGAGTCCAGCAGGCCAGTTTCTCCTGACGGTCGGGCCATCTGGGCAGGCTCCGGCATGGGGAGACCAGGGTCAACAGCCTGATGGCGCGTTAGTCACGTGCTTCCAGTGCGGGCAGCTAGGACACTTCCGTAGAAACTGTCACCTGCGAGGAGCACGGGGCGTTATGCCGCATGGCAATAGAGGCGAAGTGTCGCGCCCCGACCCGAGAAAGCCCAACCGGGCCGGGCGACGCGAACCGGAATCTAACCGTGGAAAAAATTTTGACGAGGGTTCCCTCTAACCTATTGGTCTCCCTAAGCAATTCATCAAAACACCCTCAATTAAATAAAACTACAATTTATAGAAGCCTCAAACTGCAGATTACAATATACACATCCTCGAAGATGGGAAGATTCAAATACAACATTTTATACTCCCGTAGGAGACTAACTAACCAAGGGTTAAAACGCAGTAAATGATCACCACCTCTCAGACTCCGCCAGGTGCCGCCGCACCGCCGACCAACTGCCCAGTAGGAGCCACCAAAGAGGAGCTAACGCCTGCACCTGCAAAACGCAACCCGGGTAGTAGTGAGTACTAAGCTCAGCAAGGAAACTACACTACACCACACAAAAGGAAGAGGGAACACAACAGTGTTGCCCCCAAGCCAGACTCGGGTATGCTGCAAGGGTCCCATAACCCTTCATCGATGTCCCTAGGCAATCCAACCATAGTCACCCCAACGGACTGGGCCCATCCTGGATACACCTAGTGTCGCAGGGTTCTAGAAAACGGACTGGGCCCACACTGGTCGCCACTGATGTGGGGTTCCAGCTATGGTCACCCAAAACGGACTGGGCCCATACTGGTCGCCTCCGCGGGCAGGAACAGACATTGCCTAGGCCAGTACTAGCCCCCTCAGCCCCCAAAGAACACGGACCGACACCGGTTGCACCCACAACACCTGGCTCAAGGCCGACACGACCTCTACAATCATCAAGCAATAGGTGTACCAGTCATCTAGACCTATCATCGAATTTTACTATACACCACCATTCAAACCAAGTCCAAACTACCCGACCCCGGTCCTAGGGCTAAATCCGAGCTTCCAAGCCTCGGGACGGCAACCCACAGATCGCCCACGCCCTAACCATATGCAACTAATGCACAAACAATGCATGATATGAACACACGCATAAATAACAGTTAAGCATGCAGCAAAATGCGATGATAGCATGAACAAGGTCTGGGCTCGGCACTCTGCCGGCCCGGGGTGGTGAACACATATTTAAGGTCTGGAACAACTGCAGTGGTACACCACCAACTGGCAGCCAGTTCACCAGCAACCTGCACCGGGAAGCAATCTCGCAAACAACAGAAAGCAAACCACACAGATAAAGGCCCTCGGCGCATGCCGGAATGCAAGGCTATGGAAAGCAGTAGGGCTACTCGTCTACTTATTCTAAACATCGCAGGAGTCATCACTCTCCTGGTTCACCACTACCCCTAATATGGGGTTAACATGCTTAAAGGTATGTACAAATTCATAAGGCAGTAAAGAAGAACTGCAGGCAAAGCCCCGCAGGCAAAAACCAATGAAAACTCCTCTCTGTCACCAAAGGATCGATCTTTTCCTAAGAAAAGATCGATCTTCCAAATGACAGAGAGCATCTCCCTTGTCGAGCCAAAGAAGATCGATCCTTCCTCCCAGGAAGATCGATCATTCTCGTGACAGGAGGCATCTTCCTTGTCGAGCCAAAGAAGATCGATCCTTTCTCCCAGGAAGATCGATCATCCTCGCGACAGAGGGCATCCCATGCAACCCCGGAACACAGATCGATCCTCTCCACCAGAAGATCGATCCTCGCTCGGGCTCAGCATGACCAACAAGAAGGATCGATCATTCACCACGAATGATCGATCTTGTTGGGTACTCCGGTGAACCTCCGGTGAGAAATACCATCGGAAAACCCCACAAAATCCCACAAAACCTTGAGATCTGGTAGTACGAAGGACCACGAGTCCAAAACCGGCAAGCATGCTAAAAACAACCATGCAAAATGACGGATCTAAGCTAAAGAACACAAGGAAACTCGAAACTCTCAAAAACTGAAAAACAAAGTAGGTAGGATCCCTACCTAGGCAAGAGCTGCTTCAATCCCAGCTGCTCAGCCTTAGATCATCCTCAATCGCTCCAAAATCAGGCCAGATCTGAGCTCAAGAACGGCGGATTTCAAAAGGATTCAAGGAAGAAGGTTGTGTCCGCTTTATAGGCAGACGAACCGACTTATGAATGATCGATCTTTCCCTTCGGCGAGATCGATCCTTCATGACGATCACGCCTTGACTTTCTGGCACTAAATGATCGATCTTCGAGTAAGGAAAGATCGATCCTTTAGGTGCAGAAAGCTAGACTTGGGCTAAAACACAAGCCCAAGCCCGGATCGTTCGATCCCGGGTCCACCTAACCGTTCTAATCAAACACTAACACAAACATGGTCAGTGTGTGCACACACGGGTGTGAAACAAACCGACAATACGCAATTTACCAAATTGCTCTTGCTGTCCAAGAAACAATACGATCCACAGGATCGCGCGCTCGACGCGAAACAAACAAGCGAGCCACAGGCCCGACCCAGCCGGTCGACCCAGGAGTACAGGGACATGTCCTCACACGGAGGGTCCAGTGCTTGGCAGGGTAGCAGTGGTGGGCGCGGATTAGGGGCTGGACCGAGTCGCTCCAGAGGTGGAGGCGGCCAGCGATGGCTTGTGTTGGCCCTCTCAGCGCGTGAGCAGCCGGACACCGTTCAGCTGTACAAGTCGCCACCGCAATACCAGCAGGCAGCAACAGAGCCATCCGTGCTCAGAGGTATCTTTCAGCTCTCTAGTTCTTTAGTAGATGCGCTGATAGATTCCGGGGCGTCTCATTCCTATGTTGCTAGCATGTGCGTGGCATCGCTAGGATTAGAGACGAGTTGGCTAGAGGTGGCACAGTCAGTAGACTCACCGATTGGCGAGAAAGTCAGGGTAGACCGGGTTTGCTGATCTTATTCCTTGGAGGTTGGAGGCCTCCGTGTCTGTCTAGACCTGCGTGTGCTAACAAATGACTGGCTTTGACGTGATACTCGGTATGGACTGGTTAGCAGCATACCGAGCCGTCATCGACTGTGGTCACCGGAGGGTGGTTGCTTGGACACCCGATGGGACACGGTTTGTCTTGTTAGAGGATCGGTTCTCAGCCGATTTGCTTGTGGTGTGGGAAGGAATGGCTGCGAGCTTTCAGCCTTGTTGGCCAGCCTATCCCTGTTTGGTTCTGAGGGAGTGCCGCAGAGCAGTTTTTCCAAGATCATGTGCGACTTTGCAGACGTGTAACCCGAGGTGTTGCCAGGGCTTCCACCATCCAGAGAGGTCGATTTTGAGATCGACCTAGTTCCAGGTACCGCACCGATCTCTCTTCTAGCTTTCAGGGTGGCACCAGCAGAGCAGAGCGAGTTGAGGACCTAGTTGGATGAGCTAACCAGCATAGGCTTCATCCGTCCCAGCATGTCTCTTTGGAGGCGCCAGCGTTGTTCACAAAGAACAAGGATGGTACCCTTCGACTTTGCAAAGACTACAGGCGGCTCAACAGGGTGACGGTGAAGAACAGATATCCGATGTCTCGGATAGACGACCTGTTCGACCAGTTGCGAGGATCTTCAGTCTTTTCGAAGATCGACCTCTGCACAGGCTACTACCAGTTGAGAGTTCGGGATTGCGACATCCTGAAGATAGCTTTTTGGACTCGATACGGCCTGTACGAGTTCGTGGTGATGCCGTTTGGGGTGACAAACGCACCAGCAGCGTTCATGGATCTGATGCAGAGGATCTTCCGGGCATTTCTAGACCAATTCGTGGTGGTGTTCGTCGACGACATTCTGATCTACTCTCAGTCAGAGGAGGAGCACGGGTGACACTTGGCGACAGTGTTGCAGCTACTTCAGGAGCATCGGCTATATGCCAAGGCTTCCAAGTGCGAGTTCTGGTTTGCACAGGTGGGATTCCTTAGACACGTGGTGTCGGCAGCAGGGATCTCAATCGACCCCGCCAATGTCGAGGCAGTGGTGCAGTGGCAGAGACCGAGGACAGTGTTCGAGGTCCGCAGTTTCCTAGCCCTGATGGGATACTACAGGCGGTTCGTGCGGGACTTCTCTAGAGTTGCCAGACCGATGGCCAGACTCACACAGAAGGCCATCCCGTTCGTGTGGGATGATGCTTGTGAGCGAGCCTTTGTGGAGCTGAGGACGAGGTTGATCAGTGTGCCGGTGCTGATCGTCCCCGAGCGAGGCGTGGGCTACATTGTCTACTGCGACGCCAGTGGTGAGGGTTTGGGATGTGTCCTCATGTAGGAGGGACACGTAGTTGCCTATGGTTCTCGTCAGCTGAAGAACCATGAGAGGAACTACCCGACCCACGACTTACAGCTAGCAGCAGTGGTCTTCGCCCTGAAGACCTGGCGGTATTACCTCTATGGCGAGAAGTTCCCTGTCTTCTCGGACCACATGAGTTGGAGGTACGTTTTCAGTCAACGTGACCTCAACATGAGGCAGCGACGCTGGATGGAGCTACTGGAGGACTACGACTTCAAGTTGCATTACCATCCTTGTGAGGCAAAACATCGTGGCGGACGAGCTTAGCAGACAGGTGAGAGAGACCAGAGACCAGAGCAGCAGTGGCAGGGTTATCAGGGTGGTAGTGGCAGGCATTCGAGACAGTAGGCTAGTTGAGGCTCGAGTTCGAGGATCATGGTTCCAACAGTTTCCTCTACACAATGCAAAGTATGCCAACAGTTCTAGCCAGAGTGATAGAGGCGCAGCGTAGTGATGCAAAGCTCAAGGAGTTGCGCACATCGGTAGGCACAGAGGGCGTAGACGGGGACTGGACAGTATCGTCAGATAGAGGGCTACGATTCAGAGGCAGAGTAGCGATTCCGGCAGATCCAGTTCTACGAGACGACGTCCTATGAGAGTTCCATCACTCTCGTTTTGCAGTTCATCCCGGGGGCACCAAGATGTACCAGGACCTGCGGCGACAGTTTTGATGGTGTGGGATGAAGAGGGCAGTGATGGAGTTCGTATCGCGCTGCCTTACCTGTCAAAAGGTCAAATCAGAGCACCAGCGAACTCCATGGTTACTTAAGCCCCTACCACTGGTTGAGTGGAAGTGGGAGCACATCACGATGGGCTTCATGACCGGGCTACCGAGATCTCCTAGGGGCAATGACGTGATTTGGGTCATCGTTGATCGATTGACCAAGTCAGCGCACTTTCTACCTATGCGGACGAAAGACTTGACAAATAGGTTGGGTAGTTAGTACGTCAGAGAGGTCGTCAGACTACACGGGGTTCCAGTATCTATAGTGTCAGACCGTGACCTCAGGTTCACTAGCAGGTTCTGGCAAGGCTTTTAGGAGGCAGTTGGCACACTCCTGACCTTCAGCATGACGTTTCATCCGTAGACAAACTGGCAGTCAGAGCGGACAATCCAGATCTTAGAGGACATGCTGGGAGCATGTGTCCTCGATGCCGGAGGCAGCTGGGAGGAGCACATTCCCTTGGTGGAGTTCGCCTACAACAACAACAACCAGTCCAGTCTTGAAGTAGCACCTTTCGGGCGTTGTACGGTAGGCCGTGTCGTTCCCCAGTGTGGTGGACAAAGGTTGGAGAGGCACCACTCACCGGTCTAGACATTGTCATGAGGTCATCAGAGAGACTAGTGCAGATCAGGCAGAGACTTCTGATGGCTCAGAGCCGACAAAAGAGTTATGCAGATCAGAGGCGACGACCGTTAGAGTTTGCAGTCGGCGACAGAGTGTTCATGCGAGCATCGGCGTACAAAGGGTCAGTCAGGTTTGGAAGAGGTGGCAAGTTGGCGCCGAGATTCGTCGGGTCGTTCGAGATCCTAGAGAGGATTGGCGAGGTAGCTTACCGCCTGGATCTTCCTCAGCACATGTCAGTTGTGCATTCGACTTTCCACGTGTCGATGCTGAGGAAGTATCACCCGGACCCGTCTCATGTCATCAGGGTGGATGACATAGAGCTTGAGATGGACGCGACGTTCGTTGAGCAGCCAGTTCAGGTACTTGACCGGAGGGATCAGGTCTTGCGGGGCAAGACGATTCCCTTGGTCAAGGTACTGTGGAGGCACAAAGGCGTCAAGGAGATGACTTGGGAGCGCGAGGCGCGTATGCGGCAGGAGTATACGCATTTGTTTCCTTCTCGAGGTAGCTCTTCTCCTGTTTTCTAATGTAGCTGCTTTGTTGTTTCCGAGCCCTACTTTTATCGAATTTCGGGACGAGATTTCCTTTAAGGGTATTAGGATGTGAGGACATGTCCCTCTATTTCTGGGTCGACCCCCTGGGTCGGGCCTGTGAGGACCTGTCCCTCTACCCCTGTGGCTCGTTGTGGACCGTAAGGGCAATTTGGTAAATTGCGCCTTGTCGGTTTGTTTCACACCCGCGTGTGCACACACTGATCATGTATGTGTTAGTGTTTGATTAGAACGGTTAGGTGGACCCGGGATCGAAAGATCCGGGCTTAGGCTTGTGTTTTAGCCCAAGTCTAGCTTTCTGCACCTAAAGGATCGATCTTTCTTTGCTAGAAGATCGATCTTTTAGTGCCAGAAAGTCATGGCGCGATTGCCATAAAGGATCGATCATTCATAAGTCGGTTCATATGCCTATAAAGCGGATGCAACCTTCTTCCTTGAATCCCTTTTAAAATCCGTGTTCTTGAGCTGAGATCTGGTCAGATTTTGGAGCGATTGAGGACGATCCAAGGCTTAGCAGCTGGGCTTGAAGCAACTCTTGCCTAGGTAGGGATTCTTACCTACATGTTTTTCCAGTTTTGTGAGATTTGAGTTGATTGTGATTAGTTTTGCTTAGATCTCGCTGTGTAGTTTATGGTTTTTACTATTCTTACCGGTTTTGGACTCGTGGTCCTTCGTACTACAAGATCCCAATGTCTTGTGGGATTTGGTGGAGGTTTCCGACGGTATTTCTCGTCGGAGGTTCACCGGAGAACCCAACAAGATCGATCATTCTTGGTGAATGATCGATCCTTCATTGTTGGTCATGCTGAGCCCGAGCATGATCGATCATCTGGTGGAGATGATCGATCCTTGTTCTAGGTTAGCATGGGATGTCCTCTATCGCAAGGATGAACGATTTTTCTGGGAGGAAGGATCGATCTTCTTTGGCTCGACAAGGAAGATGCCCCCTGTCGCGAGAATGATCGATCTTCCTGGGAGGAAGGATCGATTTTCTTTGGCTCGACAAGGGAGATGCTCTCTATCATTGGGAAGATCGATCTTTTCTTAGGAAAAGATCGATCATTTGGTGACAGAGAGGAGTTTTCATTGGTTTTTGCCCGCAGGGCTTTGCCTGCAGTTCTTCTTTACTGCTTTATGAATTTGTACATACCTTTAAGCATGTTAACCCCATATTAGGGATAGTGGTGAATCAGGAGAGTGATGACTCCTGAGATGTTTAGAATAAGTGGGCGAGTGGCCCTACTGCTTTCTCTAGCCTTGCATGCCGGCGTGCGCCGAGGGCTTTTATCTGTGTGGTGTACCTTCTGTTGTTTGCGGGGTTGCTTCCCGATGCAGGTTGCTGGTGAATTGGCTGTCAGTTTGTGGTGGTACCACTGCCGCAATTCTCAACCTTAAATTCATGTTCACCACCCCGGGTCGGCAGAGTGCCGAGCCCAGATCTTGTTTGTGTTATCATAACATATTACTGCTTGCTTAAATGTTTTATATGCGCATGTTCATAGCATGCATCTTGTTGTGCATTAGTTGCATAAGGTTAGGGCGTGGGTGATCTGTGGGTCGCCGTCCCGAGGCTTGAAAGCTTGGATTTAGCCCTAGGATCGGGGACGAGTAGTTTGGACCTGGTTTGAATTGTGGTGTACAGTCGAATTTGATTATAGGCCTAGATGACTCGTACACCTGTTGTTTGATGATTGTAGAGGTCGTGTCGATCTCTAGTCGAGTTCTGAGGTATAGCCGGTGTCCAACTATGACGACTTTTGAGTAGAGGGTGTGCCTACTCAGCGGTGCCATTTTCCGGCAGTAGTGCCGGTTCCTACTTACTGAGCGTGATCCATCATGTGACCAGTTCTTCTAGAAGATCATGATCGTGGACCTCAGGGACATGCGGTGGGGTTATAGGGCCCCTTGTACACCTAGGCTTTACTAGAGGGCGACACTGTTGCGTTTCCCTCTTCCTTCTGTGTGTCGTAGTGTAGTTTCCCTGCTGAACTTACTTGCTCACTCCTATTCGGGCTGCGTTTTGCAGGTACATGCGTTAGCTCCTCTTCGGTGGCCCCTACCGGGCAGTTGGTAGGCTGTGCGGTGGCGCCAGGCAGAGTCTGAGAGGTGGTGATCCTTTACTGCTTTTGAGCCCTTTGTTAGTTAGTCTCCTATGAGAGTATAAATGTTGTATTTGAATCTTCCCCTCTTCGAGGATATGTATATTAAACTTTTGGGATTGTAATCCTTGTTTTGAGGTTCTGTTAATTATAGTCTTTTAAATTGAGGGTGTTTTGATGAATTGTTAGGGAGACCAATAAGTTAGAGGGAACCCTCGCCAAATTTTTTCCGTCTTTCGTTAGGTTTCGGTTCGCGTCGCCCGGCCCTATTGGGCTTTCGCGGGTCGGGGCGCGACAGGACCTGTGGCTCATTGTGGACCGCAAGGGTAATTTGATAAATTGCGCCTTGTCGGTTTGTTTCGCACCCGCGTGGTGCACACACAACCCCTTTTGTTTTGTTTCCATGTTTGCTAGAACCCTAGGTGGGCTTGGGATATGAGGATCCAAGCTCGGGCGCGCGAAGCTTATCTTTAGGACAGCTGGCGGCCCGTGTGCGATCGGTCGCTCTGGGCACACGGGAGCGATCGATCGGACCTGTGTCAGTTGTCTGGATAAGGATGCGGGTGACGTGTCTAGATAAGGATGCAAACCGACCTAGTCCGGCCCAGTCCGACCGATCGGTCCTAGGACCGATCGATCGGACTCGAGCCTATAAGTAACCCGAGACCTCCTCTATTATTCCGGTTTTTCTTCTCCTCTCCTCCTACCTTAGAAATTCTCATTTGGAGCTTGATCCAGCGGCTTGGGAGGCTTGCCAGGAGCTAGAGGAAGAGATCTACACCCTCCTTGGACGGTTTGATTGAGAATCAAACGTGGATTAGCGTAGTTTGGTAGGGTTCTTCATTAAATCTTAGGTTAGGTGTTTGTGTGTTGTTTAATTAGTTGTTCTTGAGTTAAACTATGCTAACTGATGCTTGATAGCTTGTTTATCACATGATTAAAGTTTGGTACAATTTGGTTTTGATTTGATATGCATTTAAGGAAGTTTTCCATATGCTATTTTCAGATTTCCTGGTTTAATTAGAACAGTGGTGTTCTAACGTGATTTTCGAGTTTTACGTGCATGATCTGAGTTAGTGTTCTGAATAATAGTTGTAGATCTCTGAGTAAGCTATCATTTTCAATCAGTTTCATGATTTGTGGATTTACGGACATTTTATGGTGGATTAAATGGGATGTCTGTGTTGAAACAGGGCAGTCATCTTAATTAGTGTAATTAAGTGGGTTTTCATTGTTAAATGGGTTTGATTGATTTGGGGGGGGGGGGGGGGGGGGGGGGGGGGGTGATCTTAGTGATATTTAGGTGTGACCTGCAAGGTTTGGTTTAAATCCAAGTTATTTTTCAAAAGGATTTTATTAGGTTTATCAGATCTGAGATTTAACCGAAATTATAGGTTTTCATCGATTTGCTTTTATCCGATCGATCCGATTTTTTGGTATGTGATTCGGGGTACGCTATTGAGTAGGCATATCAAGTTTCACATCAATCGGATGGTTAGATTGATAATTATGATTTTCCAGAGTTAGTAGATCATTTGCTGTAATTGGATAAATCGAGCTGTTCGTTATCGCTTTTTAATAATGTTATTATATCTGCGTAGGCCCTGTGCTTGGCTTGTGGTTGAACCAAGGGGGTCGTGTCCCTTTGGATGTGTAGAATAAAATATGAATTTTATCTAGACCATTGCCATGTTCACCCTTGGTGAGCTGTTTGTTGCGTCTGGCCCTGTGTAATAATTGGCATATTGTTGCATGCTTGAATTGTTATCTATATGTATGATCATACATAGCTTTGTTTGCATTACATGCATAAGGATAGGGCAAGGGCGATGGGTTGATCGCCGATCCGAGGCTTTCGGGTAGCTCGGATCTAGCTCTAGGACCGTGGCGAGTAGCGTGGTTCAGGATCGGATGGTAGTATTCAGTCGATATCGATGATAGGCTTAGATGACTTGAATACATGTTGATCGATGATTTAGAGGTCGTGTCGGCCTCGGGGTGGTCCTGAGGTGTAGCCGGTGTCCGGTGTTCTATGACTCTTGAGTAGAGGGTGTGCCTACTCAGCGGTGTCGTTTCCCGCCTAGCAGTGCCGGTTTCCTGCTTGTGGGTCTGCAGTATTGGTTTCCTGCGTTCAGGGACACGCGGTGGGGTTATGGGGCCCCTGTGTACACCAAGCTTGCTTGAGGGTGATACCGTTGTGTTCCCTCCTTTCTGTGTGTCATAGTATAGAATTCTACTGAGCTTAATTGCTCACTCCTATCAGGACTGCGTTTTGCAGGTGCATGCATTTGCTCTTCTTCAGTGGCCCCTACCGGACAGGTGTTTGGTGGCTCGGCGGCGTCTGGCGGTGCCTGAGAAGCGGTAATCGTATGCTTACCCCTTTTTGTTAGATAGTCTTTTACGGGAGTATGATGTATAAATGTAAACCCTTTTGAGGTTTTGAATTATATCTTTATTATATTGTTTGAGGTTTGTGATAATTGTTTTAATAAGGGTGCTTATGAATTGTTTAGGGAGACCAATAGATTAGAGGGAACCATCGTCAAAACTTTTTCGTATTTAGTTAGGTTCTGGTTCACGTCGCCCGACCCGGTTGGGCCTTCTCGGGTCGGGGCACGACAAAAACAACAATAATGCAATCCTAGGTTTACCAACTCGTTTGAATTGGGTAGAAACACCTACATTTATAGAAGAGCTGACGATTTACAAGTCCTCCAACTCCGATCACCACGAATCCATGCCGAAATGCCGCAGCCGAGCCTCCAGTCGGCAGCCAACATGAGAGAGAAGGAGAGAAAAGAAAAGAAAAGGGAATGGAGAGAAAGCTATAGGGTATTTATAGAGATCTGAAATTGATGTCAGTCGTTCGATTCGATCTTTCTCGATCGATCTCCAATCTTCCGATCGAAAGCACCCATAAGGTCCTAATCAATCACATACATCAGTCCAAGGCAGTGTATGCACTACCCGGGTGTGAAACCGACCGCCAAGGTATAATTTACCAAATTGCCCTTGGGGTCAAGAAACAACAATGCGATGAACCGATCGCAAAGTAAAGCCAACCGAGCCAAACCAACAAGACACGACCCTCGACCCACGTGGTCGAGCTAGGTTAGAGAAACCGGTTATCACAGCTTTTGTGCAACATTAGCATACTTTTCACGCACGTATAGTGATAATCACGCGTGTAAATTCATCTTATGTGATGTTAGTATTTTATTTAGGCGCGTTTGTGAAAGACGCACACGAATTTTTGCGCATGATTAAAGACGCATTTAATGCGTGCACCGTTGCCACGGCAGGTCTTCTCACGCATTTAATGCTGACACCCCCGTCCGCCGTGATTAATCGTTGCTTGCCACGTGTGGGGTAATTAATGTCCCCCTATGTGTCCCAAGCAAAACTGGTATTTTTTAATCTTGCACGTCATGTGGGATGACATGGCATGTATGCTACCATCACTAAAATTGAGGGTATGATGGTCATTTCAGTGGCTGAGGGGTATCAAAATGTAAAAAAATGATGAAAGGGGATGGAAACACTAAAAAAGATCTTTGGGGGTTTCATTTGACAAAAAATCCCTTATCTCTCATATATTGCGTGTTTTACATTCAAAAGGACATATTATTTTTTTTATTCTGCTACCTAAAATAGGTGTATAATGTTGCAGGCAAGACAACTAGAATGCGTTTTAGGACAGCGATGTTGTTCCCATTTGTTATTTATGGTATGTCGTTCCTATCCCTTATCGTGTTGTGTGTATTACGCATTGATAGTGATATATTTAACTCTATATTGACACTCAACCAAAAGGTGTTATATGACCAGCAAGAAACGATACTAACTCATAAAGTTCTAATAATATCACGAGACTCGTTTAAAATTCTAATAATATCATGAGACTCATTTAAAACACAGAGGTCAATTAAAACACATTGGATTAGTTTAATACATTATTACTCTCAGCTCCAAAATGACCCATATAGATATTTTCATGAGATTTTGTGACATTGTCACGAGTTTAGATGGTTTTGTGATATTAATTGAAAACAAATCAAAGAGAAAGCGTCAAGAAAACAATAAAACAAGAGTCGACTCTTAATTAAACAAAATGTTGATTGCAAGCCTACGTCACTGGAGTAAAATCGACTTATATAACATTACTAGCCGGCAGTGGAACTGACTTTTGGTACACACTCTTAAACATATATCTCGACTGCCTGAGTCTCACACTGAAACAGGATTTAAATTAGAGAGAAGTCAAGGATATCAGGCTGCTCTCACTCAAAATTTGTAAGAAAAGGTCTAGTTTTGTTATTGATCTGAAGCAATACAGCTATTAGTATTATTTGTGGAGACATATCACACCTCATCCTGCTTATTTAGAATAAGTAATCCTCATTATTGTACTCTCATTGACTAAAGAAATCAACTAATATCCTTCCTAGAGCCTTCCTTTGTCCTTGTCGGGTTATTTAATTATCATCATAGTCTTAATCATCCTCGCGTGATACATGAGTTTCTTATTAGAGAAATAATGTACTATTCTATGCTTTTGAATAAGCAAGCACAATTATCCTCCTTGCTAATTAAGAAGTAGTCTCACATGTTTTGGAAGGCCAAATAGACTTTCATTCCGTGTGATTTCAAGGATTAGCATTCTAATATTTTTATTTTTGAAAATAACATTAATGTACCCCTAATTTTTAAAATTATGTAATTTAGTCCTGCCATCCCAACGCCGTTAGTCTAATTTGACGACAAACTGGTTACTATGCTAAATTTTAATTGGTTTTTACCTATTTTGACTGTTTTCGCATTAGTTGTTGACGTGAGAAGAGAGAGATATGGGAAGGAGAGAGAAAGCACTGCTAGCCTCCGTTTAGATCTAGGGCCCAAGCATTGATGAAGATTCGACGTCGGCTTAGATCCGACGTCCCCCGAGCCCCCATCGTCGACATCTTCCCTCGTCGACCAACGACGCCACAATTACCTCTCCGCTAGCCTCTGCTTCCCCAAGCTCCGTCCTCTATTCCCCGACCTCACTCGCTTGCTCCGGTGATCTCGCTCGCTGCCCCTGCCCGAGCACGGTGCTCCCCGCCGACGATGCGAAAGCCGAGCACATGACGCCCGTCGTCGAGGATCTCGAGGAGCGCGCGGCCTGTTGTCATGTTGCGAGCGTTGCATGACTATTAATATTGGTTGTCGACACTGGTACATGACATGTTGCTAAACAAATAACTAAGATATGACAATTTACCACACCAAGGAAACGATTGATTGGCACAGTACACGTACGTCTCAGTGTTCCAATCTCCTTTTGACACCATACATCAAACTCATATGGCCCCATTCGCAACCACCTCGACCGTTCCTCGTCTATATAAAAACCAGCGCCATGCCTGGCACTCGCTGCAAATTAACACGTCTCCTAGCTAGCATTAGAGCCAGAGAGTTGAGTGCAAGAGGTTCTGAGAAATAGAAGTAGCAATGGCACGTGCTGAGGCTCTCGCCGCGGTGCTGATCGTCTGCATGCTGGTTGCCGGCGCCCAGGAGGCGTATGCGGCGATCTCATGCGACACCGTGAATCGGGACGTGACGCCCTGCCTCAGCTACGCTAGAAGCGGAGGAACGCTGCCACCGGCTTGCTGCAGTGGGGTGCGGGCCCTCAAAGCCGCGGCCAGGACCACCGCGGACCGCCGGACCTCCTGCCGTTGCCTGAAGCAGGCCATCGCCAATACATCCGGAATCAATGCAAAGCTCATCGCCGGCATCCCCGGCAAGTGTGGTGTTAACGTTGGCTATCCCATCAGCACCTCGGTCGACTGCAGCAAGTAAGCCATGCATGCACCCTCTCCTTTATACTCTTTAACTTAGCTAAAGCATGTAATTAACTAATTTTTCCACTGTTTGTATGTTGGCAGGGTTCCTTAATAAGCTCTCTGAGCAGAGTAATAGTACGTACTACGTAGAGGATACAGGTGGTATAAGGTGGGCGCGTCATCCACACATCGAGCTTCCGATCGATGTGAATGGAGTGGTACCAATCTCCCTTAGCTTGTCTAGTATGACAGCTTAGGTGTAACCCAGGTTCGATGGTTGGTACCCTCTCTCATCCTCAGCCGATACTCTCTCCCCCTAGCCGTGCTTAATTATTAAAAAAAAAAAAAGAAGAAAAGATGTGCAGCGAGTGGCATTTCATATATCATCGTCCCCATACATGTATACTTTGTCATGCATGCATGGCTATTTGGGTCTTTGTTTTAATTTCACGTCCATATCAGTACTCATCGTTGTAGCCCGTCTGGGCATCTACTGTTGTTATTTACTATCTATGAGTATGAGTCGTTACTCGTAACTGGTCTGGCATTATCTATGAGTATTGTGGAAATTAAATCTGAGGGTGACTCAAATAATCAAATCTACGCAAGAAATATTGGAGATTAAATGACTAATAAGTAAGATGATAGAGATAAATGAAAATTTTACCAAGAAATCGGAAAAATAAAAATTACAGTGATTGCTCTGGCATTCATTGGTCAAAGACTAATTCAAGAGTAAACGCTATGTAGCTAGTCAAGTGCACATATTTAATGATCGGCTCCCCCCGACAAACTCACAATTACTCCAGAGCCATCAATCAGATGTGACAAAGAAAATAGGGAAAGTACAGATAAAATGGTGCAGTTCCACTCATGGTCCAGCCCTAGTTAATTTTTTGTATTTTATTTATTCTCTCACTTTTTTTTAAGAAGGGGACCTTCTTCTAATTAAACATTTCAGTAAGAAAATGTAAAGTCCAGCCTTATTAAATTCTGACAACATTGCGTCTGTCTATTTAAAAATATTCCATATCAATTGAAATAGCCAGAATTGACTCAGAGTGTAAGATGGAAGGGAGGAACTCGATAACACTATAGGGTACGAGGAACTTTTTCTATCGTGGGATCTTGTCAAGGCAAATAACAAGGCGATCTTCCCGTGAAGATCGCAACGGTAAGTATGCAGACTTGAAAAGTAACATGCGAGCTGATTTTTATGTGTATTTATCTGACTTTTCATTTCGAATGGATGTTGGCTGACACAGTTGTATCATTTGGCTAATCGGTGTTTGCCACGTGTGAGATAATTAATGTCCCTCATGACTTTCGAGAAACGCGAGTATTGGTTGTCACACCCCGACCCAAAAATCCCATCCGATTCGGGGTGTGAGGGACCTAAATTAACCTATTCACTTTCCAATCTGGCGCATTTATATAACAAGTATCACAACTAATTTGAACAATTCTATCAAAGAGACAACATAGTAATTTCTAATAAACTACTAACTATAACAGTTCCAGATTAACATCAGAGTGAACAAGATTACATAATTATACAAACATCAGAGTTATATAATTTACTCATCGAATACAGATTCATAAACATCTAATTCTCGAAGAGGGAAATTAAACATTTGATACATCTATCAAAAGTAATGTATAAAAAAAGGAACTGTTGCAGCTGCCAATACCTCAAGATCCTTGAGCGCCTCCTGAAGTCACTGCACCACCAAAAGCATGTCCAGCTGGTACTACGGAAGAAGAGCTGACACATGCACCTGCAAACGCAGCCCGGGTAGGAGTGAGCGATAAGCTCAGTAGGGTTCTACTCTACGTCACACTAAGAAGGGAGGAAAACAACAACAGTGTCGTTTCTCCGCCTAAGTCTAAAGGATGCCAAGGTCCCCCATAACCCCATTGATTCCCAAAGGATCCAACCTCTCTCAACCGACCACGTTGGGACTGGTATCACCATGCTGGGAGAAAACAGAAACCAGAATTGAGGCGGAAGCACCCTTACCCAGCAGAAAACCACTGCCTGGGGACACACGTCTGTGACATCGACAACCATTCTTAACACTTGGCCTTGAAAAAGCGACACGACATCTAAATCTCAATAATAATATCATCGTAGCCAACTAGACATTATCCTCGATAACACAAAATTAACATAACAATCATGCCCTAGACTAGGGGTGGACATGGACCCGTAACCCGTGAACCCGACCCAAATTTAGCAGGTTGGGTTTGGGGTATTCGGGTGCGGGTCGGGTTCGAGTTTACCCGTCACCAACCCGTCAATAACCGAGTCGGGTTCGGGTTAAGGATGGTAACCCGTAACCCGTTAACTTACAAACCCGTGACCCATTAACTTGTAAATTGATGTTTTTAATAGAAAGTTAATGTTAGAATAGTGTGTTCGACCCGACCTGACCCGACCAATTGTGAACCAGACCCGACCCGACCCGTTTATTAAACGGGTCAGACGGGTTGGGCTCGGGTTGACTCGTTTATAAATGGATCGGGTTCAGGTAAAAAACCCAATCCGTTTAATAAACGAGTCGGGTTCGGGTTGGTCCTTTGGGTCGAGATAATTTATCTCGACCTGACACAAACCCGACTCACCAACCCGTTTTGCCACCCCTACCCTAAACCCTGCTACCCAGCCACGGTCATAGAGCTAGATCCGAGCTATCCGAGCCCTCGGATCGGCGAAGAACCCATCGCCCACGTCTAACCTGAAAATGTCTCTAATGCATATAGTGCATGCACATGCACAAGCACTAGCCTAGGTGTCACTATATGTCACAACAACATATGAGTTCAACAGGTTAAGCAATAAAGTATGAAAGAGAATCAACCCCGATTGTCAAACAGAATCAACATTACAATGCTGCTATACAATAACCCTCAGTGCAACACTGGCACACAACATGTTAAGGTTCCACATTTATCCTGCAGATAACTGGTCTACAAGTACAACGATAAGACAACCGATAAATGTAACCAATCAATCAACCATTCAAGCAACAATTCAATCATTCTACGCTACCGCCCCCGGCGCACTCCGACAATCAGTTGGGCTATAATTAAACTAGTAGGGCACACCTTCAACCCATTTATTCTACACATTCCCGAGGGGCATGACTCCCTCGGTTAACCACAAAGCAATAAAGAGCACACCTTCGGCCTATTTACAACAAGGATGCATTTTCAGTGTTTAAATCCTACAATAGAAATCTTAACATAAAGCCTCTCAAAATCCCGTCAAAATTCGTGAAAAGCCAACGTGTGGTCCTAAACATGTATCAGCAGGACATACTAAGGTATCGAGTCGATCAGAAGACAATTGATCGACGAAATCGATTAAGATCGATAATTTCAGTAAATTATCCTAAAACACAAATCAACGTCATAATTTGAAGACAAATCCGTCAAATTCCAACACAAATATCATACTAATTATTAGAAAAGATATACAAGAAATCCGGGTAAAAAGGAAACCAAAATCGTTGAAATCAGAATCAATTTTAGCAATCAACATATAAGACATCGATCTTCATACCAATGAAGATCGATTTTCCTTATACCAGCACTCTGCCAGGACAGAAGAGATCGATCTTCTACCTACAACGATCGATCTTTCTTTAATTCCTGCTTTGTCGCAGTCTCGTAGAAAATTCACGATAACTCGTAGGCAAATCACAAAAATATGAAATCAGTGGCATTGGAAAGCAGATTCAAAGATCTATAACGTTCATCTTAAAAGTATTACGAGATCATGCCCATGAAGAATGATCTTTTTCATACGAATGAAGAATTTATCCTTGTCAACAAAAGAGATCGATCTTCTACCCCCTAGAAGATCGATCTTCTCTGTGCGACAGAACACACTTTCCCACCGACTAAGAAAGATTGATCTTCTCCTATTAAGAAGATCGATCCTTCAAACTCCGGGAGATACAATCTCTTGGATTTGATCTATCAAAACAAGTCCAATTCCAACCAAACTTCATAGGAGGGTACAATTGACGGTGGGGATCCAATTGTCCCGAGAAAACAAGATTCCAAGGGCAAAATATCATATCTGGCTTGTTTCATCCGAAAAGGCGAAAAAATCGATAAAACGACAATAATACGGAAGTCATCCGATGAAATACAAAACCACTTCGGCAGGGATGTTCTAAGCATGCTATAACGCGACTGTATCAAATTACACAACATTTGAAACAACTAAACCACACCAAAATAACAATAACGCAATCCTATGTTTACCAACTAGCTGGAATTGGGTAGAAGCACATACATGTATTGAAGAGCTGACGATCTACAAGTCCCCCAACTTCGATCACCATGAATCCACGCCGAAATGCCACACCTGAGCCTCCAGTCGGCAGCCAACATGAGAGAGAAGGAGAGAAAAGAAAAGAAAAGGGAAGAGAGAGAAAGCTAGGGGGTATTTATAGAGATCAGAAATCGATCTCGGCCGTCCGATTCGATCTTTCCCGATCGATCTCCGATCTTCCGATCGGAAGTACTTCTAAGGTCCTAATCAATCATATACATAAATCCAAGACAGTGTGTACACTACCCGGGTGTGAAACTGACCGTCAAGGCGTAATTTACCAAATTGCCCTTGGGGTCAAGAAACAACAATGCGATGAACCGATCGCAAAGCAAGGCCAACCGAGCCAAACCAACAAGACACGACCCTCAACTCACGTGGTCGAGCTAGGTTAGAGGAACGGGTTCTCACAGTTTTTGTGCGACATTAGCATACTTTCTACACGCGTATAGTGATAACCACGCGTGTCAATTCATCTTATGTGATGTTAGTATTTTATTTATGCGCGTTTGTGAAAGACGCGCGTGAATTTCTGCGCGTAATTAAAGACGCATTTAATGCGAGAACCGTTGGCACGGTAGGTTTTCTCACGGATTTAATGCTGACACCGTCGTCCGTTGTGACTAATCGTTGCTTGCCACGTGTGGGGTAATTAATGTCCCCCCATGTGTCCCAAGCAACACTGGTATTTTTTAATTATGCACGTCATCTAGCATGGCATGGCATGTATGCTGCCATCGCTAAAATTGAGGGTATGATGGTCATTTCAGTGGCTGGGGGATATCAAAGTGTAAAAAAATGGTGAAAGGGGATGGAAACGTTAAAAAAGATCTTTTGGGGTTTCATTTGACAAAAAATCCCTTATCTCTCATATATTGCGTGTTTTACATTCCAAAAGACATTTTTTTTTATTCTGCTACCTAAAATAGGTGTATAATGTTGCAGACAAGACAACTAGAATGCGTTTTGGACAACGATATTGTTCCCATTTGTTATTTATGGTATGTCGTTCCTATCCCTTATCGTGTTGTGTGTATTACGCATTGATAGTGATATATTTAACTCTATATTGACACTCAACGAGAAGGTGTTATATGGCCAGCAAGAAACGATACTAACTCATAAAATTGTAATAATATCACGAGACTCCTTTAAAATTCTATTAATATCATGAGACTTCTTTAAAACACAAAGGTCAATTAAATCACACTGGATTAGTTTAATACATTATTGCCCTCAACTCCTAAACGAACCATATAGATATTTTCATGAGATTTAGTGACATTGTCACGAGTTTTGGCGGTTTCGTGATATTAATTGAAAACAAATCAAAGAGAAAGCATCAACAAAACAATAAAAGAAGAGTCAACTCTTAATTAAACAAAATCTTGATTGCAAGCCTTACGTCACTGAAATGCCTCTAATGCATACGGTGCATGCACCTACACAAGCATCTAGCCTACGTGTCACTATATGTCACAACAACATATGAGTTCAACAAGTTAAACAACAAAGTATGAAAGAGAATCAACCCCGATTGTCAAACAAGGTCAACATTACAATGCTGCTATACACTAACCCTTGGTGCAACACCGGCAGACAACATGTTACGGTTCCACAGTTATCATGTGGATAATTGGTCTACAAGTACAACGATAAGACAATCGATAAATGTAACCAATCAATCAACCATTCAAGTAACAATTCAATCATTCTACGCTACCACTCCCGGCGCACTCCGGCAATTAGTTGGGCTATAATTAAAGCAGTAGGGCACACATTCGGTCCATTTATTCTACACATTCCTAAGAGGCATGACTCCCTCGGTTAACCACAAAGCAATAAAGGGCACACCTTCGGCCCATTTACACTAAGCATGCAATTTCGGTGTTTAAATCCTACAATAGAAATCTTAACATAAAGCCTCTCAAAATCTCGTCAAAATCTGTGAAAAGCCAACATGTGGTCCTAAGCATGCATCAGCATGACATACTAAGGTATCGAGTCGATCCGAAGACAATTGATCGACGAAATCGATTACGATCGGTAATTTCGGTAAATTATCCTAAAACACAAATCACAGCATAATTCGAAGACAAATCCGTAAAATTCCAACTAAAATATCATACTAATCATTGGAAAAGACATATGAGAAATCCGGGTAAAAAGGATACCAAAATCGTTGAAATCGGAATCAATTTTAGCCATCAGCATTTAAGAGATCGATCTTCATACCCATGAAAATCGATCTTCCTTATACCAACACTCTGCCAGGACAGTAGATATCGATCTTCTACCTACGAAGATCGATCTTTCAGCCGAAAAGCCATATCTGGCTTGTTTCAGCCGAAAAGCCGACAAAACCGATAAAACGATAATAATACGGAAGTCATCCGATGAAATACGAAACCGCTTCGACAGGGATGTTCTAAGCATGCTATTACACTACTGTATCAAATTACACAACATTCCAAACAACTAAACCACACCAAAACAACAATAATGCAATCCTAGATTTACCAACTCGCTGGAATTGGGTAGAGACACCTACATGTATTGAAGAGCTGACGATCTACAAGCCCCCCAACTCCGATCGCTACGAATTCACGCCGAAATGTGACAGCCGAGCCTCCAGTCGACAACCAATAGGAGAGAGAGGGAGAGAAAAGAAAAGAAAAGGGAAGAGAGAGAAAGCTAAGGGGTATTTATAGAGATCTGAAATCGATCTCGGCCGTCCGATTCGATCTTTTCCGATCTTCCGATCGAAAGCACCCTTAAGGTTCTAATCAATCACATATATCAATCTAAGGCAGTGTGTACACTACCCGAATGTGAAACCGACCACCAAGGCGTAATTTACCAAATGGCTCTTGGGTTCAAGTAACAGTAATGCGATGAACTGATCGCAAAGTAAGACCAACCAAGCCAAACCAACAAGACACGCCCCTCGACTCGTATGGTCGAGCTAGGTTAGAGGAAGGGGTTCTCACAGTTTTTGTGTGACATTAGCATACTTTCTAAGCGCGTATCGTAATAACCATACGTGTAAATTCATCTTATGTGATGTTAGTATTTTATTTATGCGTGTTTGTGAAAAACCCGCGCGAATTTTGACGCGTAGTTAAAGACGTATTTAATGCAAGCACCGTTGGCACGGCAGGTCTTCTTACGCATTTAATGCTGACACCGCCATCCGCCGTGACTAATCATTGCTTGTCACGTGTGGGGTGATTATTGTCCCCCCATGTGTCCCAAGCAACACTAGTATTTTTTAATTATACACGTCATGTGGCATGACATGGCATGTATGCTGCCATCGCTAAACTCGAGGGTATGATGGCCATTTCAGTGGCTGAAGGGTATCAAAGTGTCGCGCCCCGACCCGCAGAGCGCAACCGGGCCGGGGACGCGAGGGGGGAAAGGAAAACCTACAACTACAGCCTCAACTGGCGGAAACAGTCGAGACTACGGCCAGCTGGCGGAAACAGCTGCCAACAGTCACAAGCGGAAGCAAAGGTACTAAACAACAGCTATTAACATTTATTACAAAACAGTAATAACAGAGTTAACATGGTTCTAGTACAACAAGTTACAAGGGATCAAGAGTCCCCAAAAAGAAGCTACACCACCCACCGGGGTCTCCGCGAACGCACAAACGAACCCATCCTGACCCTCAGACATGGTCAGGATCCGGCACGCCGCCACGAGACGACCGAGGGGGTAACACAGGAACAGAGCGGCCACTTGCACCTGCAACAAACACAGTCCAGGTAGGTATGAGCAACAGCTCAGCATGGTGCTACTCTACCACCCCGCTAAGAAGGCAAAACCCAAACGAACCAACCCTGAGGCCAAGTACTGAGGCTTGCCAAGGACCCCATAAATCCCGTCACTAACCCTAAGGATTCCTGTCCCAAGTACGCCCCTCCGACAACCACTGCTCAGGGGTGGGCAACTCCGACAATCCCTGACACAGGGTGGACATGACGCTACTGGTAGGACACTCTTCCCCAAGCGGGATCTCCACACTTGGCGGAACGACCGAGGTTAAGACTACCATCTCTCAGTACTCCAAGCCACAGAGCCAACAGGACCCCTAACTCCTGACCCAAGACTAAGCCTAGCCAGGGAGTCCATCGATCCCATCGATGTCCCTTCCCCCCCCAGGGTTCCTGTCCAACCTACGTCCCTCTGATAGCCGCTGCTCAAGGACTGGGCTACCTCCGACGGTCCTTGACACAGGGTGGGCCGGACGATACTTGTAGGACACCCTTACCGGGGTAACGGCATCCCACGCTTAGTCCTAGATCACCGGAGTCCACGGGTCAACCCCACCCATTCTAACCTAGCATGTCTAATGCACAGGAGCAGGGCAGGATATAAATAAAGCGGTAACATGCAACACAGCAAGGGCACACCTTCGGCCCATTTATTCTAAACACTCCCGAGGATCATGACTTCCATCGGTTCACCATAAAGCGATAAAAGGGCATAACCCATGGCCCAGCTACACTAAGCATTCCCGAGGGTTCATTACTCCCTCGGTTAACCACAAAGCAGTAAACATCCAAGCATGATGTAAAACATGAAAGCCCCAAGGGCAAAACCGTCAAAACTGCTTACATGCGAAGCCCCGCGGGCAAAACTCATGAAAACCCTCGCTGCGACTAAACGATCGATCCTCACCAAGGGAAGGATCGATCACTTAAGCAACAGTGAGCTTCTCTCACAGTCGAGCCAAAAAAGATCGATCATTCCTCCCAGGAAGATCGATCTTTTTGGTGACAGAGGGCGCCCTTCCAGTCGCACCAAGGAAGATCGATCCTTCCTCCCAGGAAGATCGATCATTCTCGGGACGAAGGGTATCCCTGCTAACCCAGGCCCCATGATCGATCTCCTCCCATAAGAAGATCGATCATGTGCTGGGCGCAGCAAGCCAACACCAGAAGGACCGATCCTTCCTCCCAGGAGGATCGATCCTGATGGGTTCCGGCGTGCTTCCGGCCGGAGAACCGCCGGAAAACACAACCAAACCTCACCAAACTTGGTGGGTTGGTAGATCTGAGGATCACGAGGCTACTCAAGGCCTCAAAACGGGGAACAACAACTCCACAAGGAGATTAATCGAAAACAAAACCCGGATTTAAACCTTCAAAGCTAGCCGGAGTTTGAGTGGGATCCCTACCTCTTCAACGCAGCTTCGATCCTCAAGTCCTACCCCAGGATCTTCCTCGCCTTGCCACGAACCCAACGAGCCTTCAAGCTCCAGGAGAGGTGGCCGGAGGAGGAAGAACGGCGAGCGGAAGCTCTCAGCCGTAACAGGGGAAAAACAGAGCCGGGAGGAAGAAGAGGGAAGAAGAGAAAGAAAGGAAGGGGAAGGAGAAGGGGGGTAAGGCCAAGGGAAAGCCGGCGAAGGCGGGGAAAAGCTGGGTGAGGGGAGGGAAAGTCTTCCCTCCCCTGACAGGGGAAGCGACGGCCACCGCGGTGGCCGTCCTTGGAAAGCCACCGACAGAGACTTCCAGACACAGGCAGGATCGATCCTCCCTGCCCAGGAGTGCAAACTTGGGCTGGAAAACGGGCCCAATTCCAAAACTCCAAAACTAGGTCCCACCTAACCTTTCTAGCAAACACAACCATCAAGCAAGGCCTGTGTGTGCACACCCAGTGTGGAACGACCTCCAAGGCGCAAATTCCCAATTTGCCCTTGGGGTCAACACAAGCCAAAAGGGAAAAGAGGGGCAGGTCCTCACATCCTAAAACCCTTAAAAGAAATCTCGTCCTTGAGATTCGATTAAGGTAGGGCTCGAAAACAAAAACAACGCCTAGCAGGATGCTACAAAGCGGTAACTGTTACCTCTGGAGGCGGGTGGTGCTACGGTCAGTGGAAGCGGGTGCTGAGACAGGTACTCCTGATAGGACGGCTGCACCTCGTCTGCGAAAGGGCGGTCAGGTAGGGCAAACAGATGTCCCCCACCATCCGCTCTGGCTCTGCCTCCGCTGCGGCCTTGCCCGGCTCCACCTCTCTGCCCATGCCCAGCCCGGGCCTCTCCGCCTCGACCTCCCGACGGTGCCGCACCCTGCGAGCCCCGCCGCGGACAGTCCCTGCGGACGTGCCCCGGCTGCTGGCAATGAAAACACAGCGCTGGCCCACGCTCGGACTGCTGCCCTCGGCCTCCCTCCCAGGGAGCCTGCTGAGTGGGTCCCGCTGTCAGAAGAAGCTGGTCGCCCTGGAATGCGGCGATCAGTCTCCTGATCTCCTCTCCAAGTGGTACATGTCCAAAGTACGTCCCTCCGACAGCCACTGTTCAAGGATTGGACTACCTCCGACGATCCTTGATACAGGGTGGACATGACGATACCAACAGGACACCACCTGATCTCCGCTCCGAGTGGTATCTGTCCAAGGTACGTCCCTCCGACAACCACTGTTCAAGGATTGGACTACCTCCGACGATCCTTGATACAGGGTGGACATGACGATACCAACAGGACACCACCTGATCTCCGCTCCGAGTGGTATCTGTCCAAGGTACGTCCCTCCGACAACCACTGTTCAAGGATTGGACTACCTCCGACGATCCTTGATACAGGGTGGACATGACGATACCAAAAGGACACCACTTCCCTGAGAGCTCTGGCATGCCGTGCCGCCATCAGCACCAACAAAAGAAACACGAGTCCCACTCGTCACAAGCCGCAAAACAAGCAGTACAACAGAAAGCGGAAGAAGAAACAATCACATTCAGCGGAAAAGAAGGCAAGCAAACAGGGATGTTCTAACTCTAGAACTACCCCAACCCATGCACGTCTCCGCAGAGACCCGATCCAACACCCTGGGATTTACAACTTATGCTCTGATACCAAGCTGTCGCGCCCCGACCCGCAGAACGCAACCGGGCCGGGGACGCGAGGGGGGAAAGGAAAACCTACAACTACAGCCTCAACTGGCGGAAACAGTCGAGACTACGGCCAGCTGGCGGAAACAGCTGCCAACAGTCACAAGCGGAAGCAAAGGTACTAAACAACAGCTATTAACATTTATTACAAAACAGTAATAACAGAGTTAACATGGTTCTAGTACAACAAGCTACAAGGGATCAACAGTCCCCAAAAAGAAGCTACACCACCCACCGGGGTCTCCGCGAACGCACAAACGAACCCATCCTGACCCTCAGACATGGTCAGGATCCGGCACGCTGCCACGAGACGACCGAGGGGGTAACACAGGAACAGAGCGGCCACCTGCACCTGCAACAAACACAGTCCAGGTAGGCATGAGCAACAGCTCAGCAGGGTCCTACTCTACCACCCCGCTAAGAAGGCAAAACCCAAACGAACCAACCCTGAGGCCAAGTACTGAGGCTTGCCAAGGACCCCATAAATCCCGTCACTAACCCGAAGGATTCCTGTCCCAAGTACGCCCCTCCGACAACCACTGCTCAGGGGTGGGCAACTCCGACAATCCCTGACACAAGGTGGACATGACGCTACTGGTAGGACACCCTTCCCCAAGCGGGATCTCCACACTTGGCGGAACGACCGAGGTTAAGACTACCATCTCTCAGTACTCCAAGCCACAGAGCCAACAGGACCCCTAACTCCTGACCCAAGACTAAGCCTAGCCAGGGAGTCCATCGATCCCATCGATGTCCCTTCCCCCCCCAGGGTTCCTGTCCAACCTACGTCCCTCTGATAGCCGCTGCTCAAGGACTGGGCTACCTCCGACGGTCCTTGACACAGGGTGGGCCGGACGATACTTGTAGTACACCCTTACCGGGGTAACGGCATCCCACGCTTAGTCCTAGATCACCGGAGTCCACGGGTCAACCCCACCCATTCTAACCTAGCATGTCTAATGCACAGGAGCTAACATGTCTAATGCACAGGAGCAGGGCAGGATATAAATAAAGCGGTAACATGCAACACAGCAAGGGCACACCTTCGGCCCATTTATTCTAAACACTTCCGAGGATCATGACTTCCATCGGTTCACCATAAAGCGATAAAAGGGCATAACCCATGGCCCAGCTAGACTAAGCATTCCCGAGGGTTCATTACTCCCTCGGTTAACCACAAAGCAATAAACATCCAAGCATGATGTAAAACATGAAAGCCCCAAGGGCAAAACCGTCAAAACTGCTTACATGCGAAGCCCCGCGGGCAAAACTCATGAAAACCCTCGCTGCGACTAAACGATCGATCCTCACCAAGGGAAGGATCGATCACTTAAGCAACAGTGAGCTTCTCTCACAGTCGAGCCAAAGAAGATCGATCATTCCTCCCAGGAAGATCGATCTTTTTGGTGACAGAGGGCGCCCTTCCAGTCGCACCAAGAAAGATCGATCCTTCCTCCCAGGAAGATCGATCATTCTCGGGACGAAGGGTATCCCTGCTAACCCAGGCCCCATGATCGATCTCCTCCCATAAGAAGATCGATCATGTGCTGGGCGCAGCAAGCCAACACCAGAAGGACCGATCCTTCCTCCCAGGAGGATCGATCCTGATGGGTTCTGGCGTGCTTCCGGCCGGAGAACCGCCGGAAAACACAACCAAACCTCACCAAACATGGTGGGTTGGTAGATCTGAGGATCACGAGGCTACTCAAGGCCTCAAAACGGGGAACAACAACTCCACAAGGAGATTAATCGAAAACAAAACCCGGATTTAAACCTTCAAAGCTAGCCGGAGTTTGAGTGGGATCCCTACCTCTTCAACGCAGCTTCGATCCTCAAGTCCTACCCCAGGATCTTCCTCGCCTTGCCACGAACCCAACGAGCCTTCAAGCTCCAGGAGAGGTGGCCGGAGGAGGAAGAACGGCGAGCGGAAGCTCTCAGCCGTAACAGGGGAAAAACAGAGCCGGGAGGAAGAAGAGGGAAGAAGAGAAAGAAAGGAAGGGGAAGGAGAAGGGGGGTAAGGCCGGGGGAAAGCCGGCGAAGGCGGGGAAAAGCTGGGGGAGGGGAGGGAAGACAGTCTTCCCTCCCCTGACAGGGGAAGCGACGGCCACCGCGGTGGCCGTCCTTCGAAAGCCACCGACAGAGACTTCCAGGCACAGGCAGGATCGATCCTCCACGACCAAAGGATCGATCATCCCTGCCCAGGAGTGCAAACTTGGGCTGGAAAACGGGCCCAAGCCCAAAACTCCAAAACTAGGTCCCACCTAACCTTTCTAACAAACACAACCATCAAGCAAGGCCTGTGTGTGCACACCCAGTGTGGAACGACCGCCAAGGCGCAAATTTCCAATTTGCCCTTGGGGTCAACACAAGCCAAAAGGGAAAAGAGGGGCAGGTCCTCACACAAAGTGTAAAAAAACGGTGAAAGGGGATGGAAACGCTAAAATAGATCTTTGGGCGTTTCATTTGGCAAAAAATCCCTTATCTTGTTAGGATCTAGAAGGAAGGAAGAAGAAGAAGAAGAATGCACGGACACAAGTTTTTTACGTGGTTCACCCTAGATTAGGGCTACGTCCACGGAGTCGCTAGAGGTTTTCACTATCTCAGAGGCAAAAAACCAAATTATATCATACAATGACGGCCGCCCATACATACCCTCATATCCTAGGGTTTCGGCACATAGGGTATAGAAAATTACTCAAACTACCCCTATCAACAGATCTCAAATCCGTTTTTTGTTCCGGGAGAGTCCCCGCCGGGGCACTGCCCCGAACCTCGTCAGCTCTGCGTAGTGCGTCATGGTCGGGTCTGGAACGATCAGGCTCCACAAACTCAACATATCTTTCATATATTGCGTGTTTTACTTTCAAAAAGACATCTTATTTTTTTATTCTGCTACCTAAAATAGGTGTATAATATTGCAGGCAAGACAACTAGAATGCGTTTTAGGACAACGATGTTGTTCTCATTTGTGATTTATGGTACGTCGTTCCTATCCCTTATCGTGTTGTGTGTATTACGCATTGATAGTGATATATTTAACTCTATATTGACACTCAACGTGAAGGTGTTATATGGCCAGCAAAAAATGATACTAACTCATAAAATTGTAATAATATCACGAGACTCCTTTAAAATTCTAATAATATCATGAGACTCATTTAAAACACAGAGGTCAATTAAAATACACTGGATTAGTTTAATACATTATTGCCCTCAACTCCAAAATGAGCCATATAGATATTTTCACGAGATTTTATGACATTGTCACGAGTTTAGGCGGACGGTTTTT
>OY986964.1:7620642-7692671 GCA_963920575.1 Narthecium ossifragum | reverse complement strand
GGCCTAAATGCCAATTAACCCTAAAATTTACTCTTGTTATCCAAACATAAGTAACATGTAAACCCTCTTAATTGTTACTCCCATAAAATTTACCCTGGTAATTTTCCACCCTCATAATTGACACCATTGCCAAACACACCCTAAAGTTGTACCGAGCTAATCTTGGCTTGTTATCAGCTCTCCAAATTTATAATCCTAGCTTGTTATCAACTCTCCAAATTTATTTAACCAAACGCTAAATTGCTAATTATGTGGCATCCGTGCATCATTATATCCAAACTAATGTGGGTCCGTGCCATCTAGTATTATTCTTTTGTCTAGTTGTATCCAAGTTTTCCACCACTAATTGAATTCTCTCTCCACTAAGTCTCTCTAACTCTCTTCCGGCTCCACCACCACACTATTGGATCTTGAACCGGAGAAATTCCCACCATGGGATAGGGTTATAAGGTTGATACAGTTATGCAAAGCTGTCTGGTTGTCCCGCATCAATAGATGCAACATCACATGATGCAGCATCATTTTCCAAAGTAGTGTTTGGTTGATCGGATGATGTATCAACCAATGCAGCATCAATGCAAAAAAACCTTTTGATGTTGTATCATGTGAAACCATCAAAATGACCGTTTCACATGATGCATCATTAGTTGATACATGAATTTGATTGGCGAATGCAGCATCAATTGATGTAGTGTGATGCAAGCAACCAAACAGGTTGCGGTGCATCTGCATGGAGTGCATTAATTTTGGGGGGATTTGTTGTTTAGTCCTTTAGGTCACCCCTATTTGTCATTTGGTCTCCTTAAAAGTTGCTTCAGCCTTTTACTACCCTAAAATAGAAACGGGACCAAAATACCCCCCTAAACCCCCCATAAATCCCCCCCTCTCCCCCCCTACCCCCCCCTAAATCCCCCCCCCCTCCCCCCCCCTCCCTGCAGCTGGTAGTTACTTCCGACCACCGCCGCCCGTCGCGCCACCCCGCTCCAGCGCCGCGGATCCGTCCGGCGTCCCCAGCCACCTCCCAGCTCTGTTCGGCATCCCCCCTTCCAGATCTAGCGTGTCCAGCTCCGTCCGGCGTCCCCAGCCACCTCCCAGCTCCAGCTCCGTCCGGCATCCCCCCTCACGGCATCCCCCCTTCCAGATCCAGCGCGTCCAGCTCCGTCCGGCGTCCCCAGCCACCTCCCAGCTCCGTCCGGCGTCCCCAGCCACCTCCCAGCTTCACCCGACGCCGCCTCCAGCCACCTCCTAGCTCCGTTCGGCGTCCCCAGGCACCTCCCAGCTCTGTCCGGTGTCCTCCAGCCACCTCCCAACGCCTCCAGCCACCTCCAAGCTTCGCCTGACGCTGCCTCCAACCACCTCCAGTCGCCTCCAGCCACCTCCCAACGGTGGATCCCGACTCCAGCCGCCTCCAGTCACCTCCAGCCGCCACCGGCGTCCCTAGGTCTGTTCCAGCTCCGCCACCGGTGTCCCCCGTCACATTCCCAGGCTCCAAAACTGGGAAGTAACTACCAAAATTGGTAGTTACTTCGCATAAAAATTGTAGTTACTTCGCCTCCAGCCGCCACCGGCGTCCCCGGGTCCGCTCCAGCTGCGTCCCCCATTTTAAAATGTCAATTACTTTACAAAAAAATTGTAGTTACTTCACACTTCAATTACTAGCTACTACCCATTTAAAATGGTATTTACTTGCCGAGTTTTGGTGGTTACTTCCCCATTGTAATGGTACTTACTTCCCCCAAGTATTAGTAGTTACTTTCCTGTTGTAATGGTAGTTACTTCCCTAATACAATGGTGGTCACTTCCTATTATACTTGTAGTTACTTTTCCAAGTATGGGTAGTTACTTCTCCAAGTATGGGTAGTTACTTCCCCAGTATAATGATAGTTACTTTCCCATTGTAATGGTAGTTACTTCTCTAGTATGATGGTAGTTACTTCCCATCATAATGGTAGTTACTTGTCATTTAAATGACAATTACTTTACAAAAAAAACTATACTTACTTCACACTTAAACTGTAGTTTCTTCACCAAAAAAAATTTAAAATTTTTTTATATTTTCTGGTATTTTTTATACTTTTCTACCATTTTTTCTCATTTTTTTTCCGGTAATTTTCCTATTTTCTGGTATTTACCAACTATTTTTCAATATTTCCTTTTTTACTATTAATGCCCCCATTAATGCATGCATCCAGCCATAAAGTGGATGCATGCATGCCTTCCATGTATTGGGAATAGGTGTATATATTCCCAACCACTCCATTTAATGCCAACCACCTAATTCAAAAACTATTCATCCATCTCTCATTTAAAAAAATACATAAAGGGTATTTTAGAGATAAAAAAAGTACAGCTGTCCAAAAAGGGACTAAATGGCCTAAAATCTTTCGAGGAGACTAAATAGCAAATAACTTTCCCCAAAAAGACTAAACGGCAATTTTCCCTTAATTTTGTTAGTATCTGTACGCCTTGAAATAGAGACGGCCCACAGATATAAGACAACATGTGAGCCTACCAAATCTAGGTACCAGCCCAGTCCCGAGCGGCCCGGTCCAGGCCATTTAAACGCATAGATAGATATTGCCACGTGTCCCATCGCGTGGAGCTCACGCTTCGGAGCCGGGTTAGCTGTTCCTAAATACGTCAGGGCCCTCCACGAAGCGGCTCTATTTTTTTTCTCTTGTCTAGGGTTTCGGTTTCGAGAGCGAGAGACATCAAGGTATGTGGATTCTTTTGCCCTCTATTGGGATATTTTTCTCATAGGGTTAACGATTTATGGTCATCGTTTCGTTGCATTTCGATAGACGTTGAGATTTGGGGCTTTTTTTTATCTCGATTTCGTGTAGTTCGTGTTTTAGGGCAGTTTGGAGAAGGGGTTCGAGGTTTGGGAAGATGAGGCCTGTGTTTTGTGGGAACTTGGATTACGAGACACGGCATACGGATCTTGAGCGGCTCTTCTCTAGATATGGGAGGGTTGATCGGGTGGACATTAAATCTGGTAAGTTTTGTGTTCTTTTCTGCGTCAAATTTAATGATAAAAATTCTCGTTCTTGCCGCTTAGTATTTGGCACAATTACACTCAAAAGAGGAAATTTTATTGCAACATTGCCTTTGAGCTTCCGAAGTGTTTAATCCCGAATTGTGAATAATGGCTCGAGCCAAGGTACTCGCAAGGCATTAATTGGCATAAGCGCCGCGTTTGTCTTCTTTTCTTTTCTGATTATATTCTGTGGAAATAGGTAAACATGATCCATATGATGTTTTGCGAGGCAGTAAAAGCAATTATGCGATGATTTTGCATGAAGATTGATTATTAATGTTTTGCTTTTTTAATGTTTGAACTTTAGTTTGATGCGTGGAGAATTGTGTCCTGTTACCTATGTTATGAGCCCAAAGAGGAGTTAAGTTGGTTTTTTTTTTGGCAATACTTATGAAACTGCATGTTCTTCATTTTTTTATTCTCGCAGTTATTGGTCCTTTATGGGTCACATGGTTCATCATGCGCCTCATATGTTCTTGATTATCTTTAGGTTAAAGCTTTTCTAGCTGCTCAAGAACTTGTTAATGCACCTTATGTGCAGACAAGGGGGTGGGCAGACTTAGTCATCTTCCACTAAGATTCCCAGATGATTGTGGAAGTAAAATCTGAATTTGAATTGCCAAAAAATGGAGATTTATAGAGAATGGTTTCTTTCAATCTATTTTCTTGGGAATATCAACTTTTCTCATACAAATCGAGTAATCTTTTCCTTGTTGGTATTAGCTATTAAATGTGTTCTTTTTGTTGATTACTTGAGCCTATTACACGGGCTTGGGTGGAAATGCCCTACATATGGACTTCTACAAATAAGTGGGTCTATGCCCACATCTGTGGTCATTCTTTTACATAATAGATCCTCGAATATAATTCCTTCGCATAACTTGCTGGCACCAAGGTTTGAACTTGTGATCTCTGCACTGAAGGCCAGAACATCATGCACCCACATGTTTTAGCTGTCAACACCATGCACCCACAGTCTTTAACATGCAGAGTCTTTGAGTTTGACAGTTTGGACTTTGTTCGATTGTATTGCTGACAATAGATGATGTATTCCATGTATATGTATATATCTACGGATCTTAAATTTTTTACACCTTTTGTTTCCTTTTTACTTGTGGCTGATATTTTTGAGAGGCTTATCTATTTGAGAGGTTCCTTTGTCTTGTCGAATTAGGTGACTTCCTGCATCAATTATCTGTGATCTATTTTTTTGGTTGCTTTGTATAGCTTGGAACAGTGAGTGTTCAGTGTTATTTTATAATCCGATTCGTGTTTGCTTAAAACTTTTTCTGTCCAATATATTTTGACCTCAGTACAGCTTAAAGAGCTTTTTCTACGCCTTGTATTTGGTCATCAAATCTAATATTCTGCTCTCAACTCTTTTGTTATCAGTTTTGCTAGCTCATTATGTCTTCCATTCTGTAGAGATGTTATCTCCGCTGAAAATGGGTTTGACTTAAACAATGGCGTTCATCTTATGGCCACTAAGAACTTGCATACTAAGGACAGGTTACAATTTTCGTACGAAAGATCTCTATATTTAAATGCTTGTTTTGACGCAGGAACTATTAGGGGAGCTCCATCTGGGCTCACCAAAAACCATTCTTGTGAAAGGAAACCTTCCTGCCAGCACATCAGCTTCTTTGTGCTCTTACCGGCATCCTTCATTCCTTCTTCACATGTTCATCCGTATACCACCCTGCATTGCCCAACGTTGCCATTGTTCAAGCATGATAATTGAGGAACTGTATCATGCCATGTCTACTGATCGTTTGCTGTTATGAGTGGTGAAGCATGAACGGCAATGTCTTCTGATCTGCGACTTTGGATTTAGCTTTTTTGACACAATGATTTAGTTCATCATACAAGGCCTTCATTATTCTCATCCTAATCTTGAATCAGGACCACATTCCTACAGGTTTAGTATACTTCTGTTTTCGGCAGGATTGAGTAACTTATTTATATGTGATTTTATGTGCATGATAGAACTAATAGAGAATGATATCTAGCTGTCTCTTCCTCTTACTTTGTTTCCTCGCAGGATTTGCATTTGTTTATTTTGAAGTTGAGCGTGATGCAGAAGATGCTATAAGAGGTTTGCATGATACACCTTTTGGTTACGGCAGACGTAGGCTATCAGTGGAGTGGTCAAGGGTAATAGCCTCTTTCTGATCAAATCAATCATTACACTATGCCTTATTCCTATTGCTGCTAGATTTCTTTTAAGTTTAGCTGATGTCAAACATGTCAATCTTTATACGTTAACTTTAGCTTATGTGAACATAATTTGCTGTTTTTTTTTTAATTGCAGCAAGTAGAACGTGGTGGACCAGGCCCTCGTGATGGTTCTAGGTCAATGGCAAACACGAGGCCCACTAAAACTTTGTTTGTTATAAATTTTGATCCCATCCATACAAGGGTCAGGGACATTGAGAGGCACTTCGAACCTTATGGGAGGATCTCAAATGTTCGGATCAGAAGGAACTTTGCTTTCGTACAGTATGAAACACAGGAGGAGGCTACAAAAGCCCTCAAGTACACCGACATGAGGTGCCTACCTTGTTTGCAATTGCATTCTTGGATATTTATATGTTCATCATCTCAAGTTGTTTAGTTTGCCTCATGTTGACAAAGTAACATGTGAAGTATGCCTGTCATACCCTACTTTATATTCTGCATGTGCTCTGCAGATTTATCTTTGCTAAATAGCAGCAGGGGGAAGGTTGCATTTGCTCTAAACTTTTCTTCTGTAGAATTCCCAGATATGATGCCTTTATTTCAACTTGAATTATGGATGAGCTACATGCTATTTGAAGCTTTCCCTTCTCTTTTAAGATTTGGTGTGCGACTTTGCCACTTAAGTTATTAGGTTGCCTACGTGACTACATATGTGAAGGGAAATTCTTTTTTTATTTGGCCCTTAGTTTTTATGCTGCATTGTTATATTACGAAATACGAGTCACGTCACATTTCTCAAGATTGGCCTATCTCTTTGCATCTGTCATGTTTATGGGATCATATGCTTTGATTTTTTTTGGATTTTTTCTCAACAATTTTGCTCTTTTTTTGCTGTATCGTTAAGTCTTTAGGATGATTATGGCTATCACTTTTAGTTTACTACTAGTGGTTTAGTCCTCGTGGGAAGATTCATTTTGGACACTTAGTTTTATAGTATTATTCATTGAGCTAATGTTTTATTACTTTCCCTCTTGCAGTACACTATTGGACAGGGTGGTCTCTGTTGAATACGCCCTCAGGGATGATGATGAACGTGGCACAAGACGTGGAAGTCCTAGAAATGGAGATTATGGCAGGCGTGGTGATAGCCCATATGGACGCTCTGCAAGTCCAGTGTATCGCAGGAGTCGTCCAAGTCCTGATTACGGTCGTGCACGCAGTCCTGTTTATGATACATATGATGGGCCTGCATTTGACAGGAACCGAAGCCCTGATTATGGTCGATATCGAAGGTGAGAAAGTCATGTACCTCTGTGTACAATTTCCCGTACGATATTGTTCTTCTGGGTTTTTATATGTGGAATGCTGGTTTCGAGCTTAAGTTGTGCGGTTGTTTAGTCATGAATATAGATCTGTTGTTTATTTTGTTAGGATGTATGCCGTTGTTTCAAATTCTGGTTAAATGCTTGTTATCTTTTGTTCTTGCTTGCTGAGTGTTTTTGGTGCTTTGGTATTTGGTGGCAGTCGGACTCCAGTTCGCAGATCTAGGTCGTGAAGCGGTTGACTGAGGGGAAGATGTGGATGTGCTACTTGTCATCTTAGTTTTCTCGTGCCAAACACTTTGTGTAGCTTTTAAGGCTAGAATTGTGAAGTGATCTTTTGCTTCCTTGATATGCTATAATGACATTATACGGAAAAGTACTTGCCACCTTTGCTCCTATATTTTGTGTACTATAGGTTCTGTTGGACTTTTTTGTACCTTTCTTATTCTAGTGAGGAAAGTACTAACCATCTGTCATTGGAGTTGCTTTCCTTTTTTTTCATCTCCTTCAAAAAAGATTTGCGTGGGCCATGTAAGCTGCGCATTGGCTTATCTAATCTACATCAATCAATTTGTAGTGTTCTATCAATTCGATGATTGATATATTTAACAAATAGATGTTTATCGATTGTTTGATCTAATTCATTGGTAAAACACTATCGATGGATTAGATGATGAAATCGGTAGCGGTCTATCGATTGAAAGGTACAAGCACTTTATTGTGTACCCTAATACCCCAATCATGACCCCTCGTGTTTTTAGTGGAATGCCGTTCTTCAATTGTTTGGAGGGAAAATGCGGTGGTGAGCATCGTATAGAAAGCCATATACGTCAATTGTCTTTGAGTTCATCCTTAAATAGGAGCTGTAACACAAGGCTCCAGGCTTATGGAGGTTTGGGTGGGTTCTGTTCACTAAAATGTTTGGTTAGACTGACTCTGGAGTGGAGTGGCCTCGGTCTCGTCACTTTGCATGTTTGGTTGGTTTCCAAAGTGGCTTGACTGAGCTGTATACTTTCGCTAAAAAATGAGTCGGGTAACTTCGCATGTTTAGTTGGTCTCTAAAGTGGCTTCACTGGGCTGAGTCAGTTCGCACAAAGAACACTAAATTGGTCTGAGTACGGAATTCAACTCACGTTAATAACAAATGAGTCAGCTTCTCCCTCCCACGTCCTCCATGGAAAAGGCCACCCGGAGCTGCTGCACAAAATTGGGCACTCCAACGCCCCTTGGCTCGGCTTGGGTGGGGTTTTTTTTTTTTTTTTACAAGTTAAGTCAAAGGCTACATATCAAGAATCTTGTTAAGCCAGAGAACCATGATCCCCATAACAAACCTCTGGTGGATTAGAAGCACTAACAATCAAGCCCAGCGTACGAGCGTCCCTTGCCATCCAATCAGCTCCATGATTTAGCTCCCTCAGGATATATAGAACTTGTACCTGAATAATTCTATCAATGACTGTCCAGATTTCTTGAAGATCATTTACCACCTAAGCTGACCAAGGGGCTGCACCACTGATAAGGTCGACAACGAATTTAGAGTCACATTCAACAAATACTCTAGCTTCACCTCTGTCAATAGCCTTTTTTTCTTTTTCGTTTTTTGATTAGATGAGTCCGAAGGCTAACGATTACACCTCACCTCAACCCAGAGACACAGATGTCCCTGGATTGGGATTTATTACATCCCACTCCTCCAGCTCTAGAACCGCCATACTCATTGCTTGAGCAGCCAAATAATCTGTCAAATAATTCACCTCACGAGGAATATGCACCAACCGAAATGTCCGAAAATGCCCCACCATGCGCCAAATACTAAGAAGAGTAGAAAGCATAGATGACGACGCCGGGAACTGCCCATTCACCAAGCTCACTGCACCCAATGAATCACTCTCAATCTGCAGATCTCTAGTACCCCTATCATGTGTCTCCATCAAAGCTCTAGAAATCGCATACAACTCACCAGCTAGCACAGTATCATGAGGACAACAACGTGAATCTGAGACCGACCATTGAGGCACCTCATCTGCATCAACACAAATAACACCAATCCCAACCAACCCACTCGAGAGGTGAGCCCATGCATCCACCTGAATATAGGTGCCCCCTATCCGATCCACCCCATTCCTCGGCCTCTGTTTGGAGAAATGCACCATATGATACTCTCTAACTAGCCACCAAATTTTCCTCAACACTTTGTGCACCACAAACGGACAACTATCATAAACCAAAGAGCAACGACTCTTCCAAATACACCAAAGAGTATATGCGACCAAAGTTTTTTGAAATATTCCATTCTCTCCCTTTGTTGACCGTCGCAGGAAACCAAAGCATTTATCCATAGACCAATTCGTCCTCTGTATTCCAGCAGATTGATGAACCGCACTCTAAATCACCTTTGACACATGACAAGCAAAAAATATGTGATCCAGAGTCTCCATCTCACATCCACAATCCATCTGACACCATACATACATTCCAAAGATTTGCTAGAGAGGGAAGCTTTCCATGTGCTAACCTCCAAAGAAACCATCGTACTTGAGGCACGGCAGGAACCTTCCAGACATACCACCACCAGCGCCCCAAGCACTCCTCCTGCGACTGATGACAATGTTGAGACTCTAGAAAATTATAGCAAGCGACAGTAGTAACAGACCTCGACGAACTCCAAGCCCATCGGAAGGTATCTACTTCTTTCAACTCAATACCCAAAATCTGCTCCACTAACTCCGACGAGAAGACCTCTCTCAACCGTACTTCACTCCAACCTCCATAATCATTCAATAAGCTTGCCACAGTAGAACTCGATCGGAACCCATGCGTCACAACAAGAACCGGCCAATGTTCAAGTCTATGATCACCCATCCACCAATCCAAACCTATCTGCACCTTGCTCTGTCTCTCCGGAAACCATAACATACCATCACGAAGCAAGTCCGAAGCTCGGCAAATCGATCGCCACAGACTTGAATATTTGGATGGAGGTTTACCAGCAGGTAAATGACCTTCAAATCGATACTTACTCCTCACAAGCTTCGTTCAGATGCTCTGTTTGTGCTCCAGAAGCAAGGAGGCCCGGCGCATCCACATGACCTGTTGCCAGAGGCGTAGATTTTTCACTCCGAAGCCCCCTCGAGTTTTATGTTGTCATACGTAATCCCAAGCTACAACTGATAGACCACCTCGCCTCCCTCGCCAAAGAAATTACCGAATAAGACTCTCCACCTTCTTCAGGACACCCGCTGGAACATGTTGAGCCATCATTTGAAAATCCGACATTGTCTGCAAAACTGATTGAACCAGCACCGCACGGGCCACATCAGCTAATCTTCGAGAGCTCCATGAAGCCAACCTTGCTTGGACTACCTCTATCAACCCATTGAAATCATGCCTCTATCAATAGCCTTGGATCATACCAAATTTAACAGCTTTGAGTTCACCTTGGAGGTTTGAGCTTGCAGGAGTGTTAGGTAGAGTCGGTCCAACAAATTGAGTCATCCTTATCCCTACAAACCACACCAATTCCAGCGCTAGATTCACTAGGAACTATTGAGGCATCAACCTGAATGCAGGCTCCATTCGATACTGTCCTGCTAATCCCATGCTCTCCTTTTCAATTAAGCACCATAAATTCTTTGACTTGCCAATTGATCAGTCTATGCAATTTATCTGTTATCCAAACCCCTCTTTCATGAGCAATGCAACACCTGACCTTCCACAGCTACCAAAGGGAGTATGCCATTGTTGCCTTGAGAAGCACATTCTTCTTATCTGAACTTGATGCACTTAGAATCTCAAAGCAGTAATCGACATTTAAATGTTCTATGACAATACCTGAACTTTTTAGTGTTTGTTCCCAACCTGTCTGCGCAAACTTGTATTGACATAGGACATGATCAAGGTCTCATCCTTTGCATTGCCTTGGGTGGTGGTGATTAGGCAGTGCCTTTTGGTGTTGACGTGATGTAATGTTTTCTCTTCAGCCATTGGCTCATCTGGAGAAAAAAAACAAATGAGGCTGCTTATTGAAGAAACTAATGTTGACCTTAATCTATCTTGTAATGGGTAGGGCTACAAGTAGGCTCGGTTAATAAAAATAAAACAAATCAGCATCACGCAATTGAAAAATATGAAGTCAATCCTTTTTCTCTGTGAAAATTAAGGAGGCAGTGAACAAATACAATAGGAAGGGAAGATAGATTAAGGAGACAGTTTATGCTCACTTTTGCTTATCTACTAACAAAACCAAGGATCTAGTTCTTAATTTCCAAATTCTTCACCCAGTAAAGAGGTCACAGGTTTTAACTTCTACCTTAACAAATCGGCATCATGTAATTCAAGTTTTGGTCGCTGGTTTTTCGATTTGAGTTTGTATTGTTTCTACATGTCCCGTGGAGTTGTGTTGCTCATGCCGATGTTGTGGCTTGGTAGTGTCGTCTCCATGACACCACCTTTGATTGGGTGGTCATCTAAGTCGATTTTAGCTCGGCCTATGACAGGGTACGTTGGGCAGCCTTGAAGGAGATTATGTGTCGCATGGGTTTTCCAACGTCTTGGGTGGCTTGGGTCATGGCGTGTGTGACTTCACCAAGCTTTACCTTCATCGTCAATGGCAGGATCTCTGGGCGCGCAAGATCTCAGCAGGGTTTGCGGCAGGGCGACCCCCTCTCACCCTATTTGTTTCTGTTGATGCAGGAGGTGCTCTCCATATCGGTCTCACCGCCAGGAGTGGGCATACCTGGGATGCAACTGAGGCATGGTGGAGGGAGATTCTCACATTTGCTCTACGCGGATGACTGCCTATTTGCAACTGAGGCGGATCCCATGGAGGCCCGTAGCCTTAAACTGTTGCTGGCTAGATTCAAGTCTTTCTCTGCCCTTGCAATCAACCCGCCCAAGTCGAGTGTTAGATTCTCTCCAGTGGTACCCCTCGATAGGCAACAGGTAATATGCAGGATCCTAGGCATTGGTGAGACTACTGGAGTATGGAAATACCTGGGCACACTAGTCAGTGGCTGGAGGCTCAGGGCGCCGGACTTTGGAGTGCTCATTGATAAACTAGTCCTGAAGGTGTCTTCGTGGAAGGCCGTTATGCTTTCGGAGGCGGGGCGAGTTACACTTGTTAGATCAGTTCTGCAAGCCATGTCGGTGCATGTCATGATATCCTCGTGCGTGCCGGTCTCTGTTTTGCGCAAGCTAGAGACAGTATGTCGTGCGTTCCTCTGGAGAGAAGCTGGTTCTATGTCTCGTGTGCGATGGGAGCTTATTTGCAAGCCAACGGAGTTGGGAGGCATGGGCATCCGGAACCTTGTCCGATGGCAAAAAGCACTGCATATGAGAAGGGTGGTGAGCTTTCTAGAAGGGGACAACTCTACTTGGGAGGCGATTACTAGGGATAAGTATGAATGGAAGGGACTGCTCCCTTCACGCCTGTGCTCAAGGCCTTCATCTTCATTCTGGAAAGCGATCTGTCGAGCAGCAGAAGAGCTTCGTTCGGGCTTAAGATTCACTCCAGCCCCTGATAGCCTCATTGATCCGTTGCTGGATTGGTGGGTGGGGGAGGGGCTGCTCTTGTTGTACCCAAGCCTTGCCAGAGTAGGTGGTATTTTGGAGGACTCCAAACTGGGGAACCTGATGTTTGAGGGGCGATGGTACGTAAAGCTGATAGAGCGGGAGTTCCATGAAGATCTAGCCAAGGAGGTTTTGGAGGTACGCATCGACCCTGCACTAAACAAAGATCATGCTAGGTGGGTCTTCAACATAATAGGGAAGCCAGATGCATCATCTCTTTACTTTTGGTTGATCATGAAGGAATGCAGGGGATCTGCTTACTTCCCTCAGGTTGTTTGGACTAATGTTTGGAGTTTGCCGGCATGGCCAAGGGTTCGCCACTTCCTTTGGAAACTCCTCCATGGGCGTGTGCCTTCTAGGGACTGCCTATGGAGAAGGGGCCTTATCCACTATCGATCTTGTCCAAGAGAGAGTGGTGTTGTTGAATCGGTTCGGCATATTCTAAGCGATTGCCCCTATGCGCACAGGATGTGGAGTCTCCTTCTTCCTTCACATGTAAGATCACTTCAGGGCTGGAACCTAGATCTCATTCTCCAATTGCTTACTCAGTCATCGTCGGCCAATGTCTCTATTAGATGGGTCAAAACACTGGTGGGGTATGGTTTATGGATGTTATGGAAGGAAAGGAACGATGTCATCTGGAGAGGTGGGGGTGTCTCCGCTGAGTCTCTTGTGTGCCGAGTTTGCAGACTAGGGAGGGGAGTTCTGGCGTGGGAAGGGTTGGTCTCACGATCCTGGATATGTACAACATCCAAGAGGAGATCATGGTTGTGCGGTGGTCCAAACTGATGGATCCTGGTTGCCTGGAAGTACAGAAGCCGGTATTGGAGTTGTCTGTTGGAGTGGAGTGGGGACACCGGATTGGACATTCATGCAGAGAGGTCTAGCTAGATCCAGTGATGAGGCAGAGCTTTTGGCGATTTGGCGGGGTTTGGAACTAGCTGTGGCGAAAGGCATCAACAAGGTGTTGGTTGAATCGGACTCAAGTAATGCGGTCAACTTCCTTAATGGCAGAGAGGTATGGGCTGTAGATCTACAGCCGATTCTTAGGAGACTTTGGAGCTTAAGTGCGAGTCTAGGGGGTGTTATTTTTGTGCATATTCCCCATGCCTCCAATGCTGTTGCGGATGATCTTGCCCGTCGGGCTCGGATGGGGGCAGCTGGGGCGGTTTTGCTTGATGCATTGTTGTAGTGGTGTAGGTGTTGGCAGTATTACCCAGCCAGTTTGGCTCAACTAAGCAAAATAAAAAAAAAACCTTTGACTGGGTTAAGGATGAGTGTCCGGACAGGTTGGCTGGGGTTGTTGGTTGTAACCCGTTGTAGTTGATAGTGGTGTAAATTATAGGGGGAAGGGGCCTCAACACCATAAACTAGACTTATCCCGTAAAAAAAATACTAAGCATAAGATTTGGGACCTTAACACCATCTACCACTTCAAAAGACACCTATGCCCCCCCTAAATCCCCCCCCCCTCCCCCCCCTAAATCCCCCCCCCCAGCCGGCGGCTCCAGATCCGCCCCACCTCCGCCATCCTGGTCCGCCACCCGCTCCGCCGTCCTTGTCTGCTGCCCGCTCTGCCGTCCTGGTCCGCCGCTCGCTCCGCCGCAAGATCCTACGCGACCCCCAGACCAGCGCCCTGCTCCGCCACCCAACTCCGCCACATCCCCTGCTCCAGATCCAGCGCCCTTGCCCCGCCGCCCAGATCCGCCGCGTCCCCTGCTCCAGATCCAGCGCCCCTGCTCCGCCGCCCAGATCCGCTAGCGCCCCGACCGCCGCCGCTCCTCTCCCTCCCAGATCCAGATCTACCGGCTCTCGACCGCCGCTCCTCTCCCTCCCAGATCCAGATCCGTCGGCTCCCGACCGCCGCTCATCTCCCTCCCAGATCCAGATCCGCCGCCTCCCGACCGCCGCTCCTCTCCCTCCCCGATCCAGATCCGCCGCTTCCGACCACCGCTCCTCTCCCTCCCAGAACCACATCCGTCGGATCTGGATCTGCACTTATTGAATGATTTACATATTTACTAATTACACAGTATATGTTACTTAGTTGGACATCTGCACTTATTGAATGATTTACATATTTGCATCTGTGTGAGACTTGAGTACTTGAAATTGATTTGCAGCTCTTGCATGTTTTGCCTTCGATCCGTCATCGCCGCCCATCATCGTCATCGACGTCAGGGCCAGATCTCCACGCCGCCGTCGTCCTCCAGTGCACAGCATGGGCTGCAAGAAGCAGCTGTCGGAATCCGTATTGAAAAGAGAAAAGAGAATACTGGAATGCAACCGTGAAAGTAGTGGACTAGATCACCAAAAAGAGAAAAGAGAATTCTGTAATGCAATCATGAAAAGTAGTGGACTAGATCACCAAAAAGAGAAAAGAGAATACTTAAATGCAACCGTGAAAAGTAGTGGACTAGATCACCGAAAAGAGAAAAGAGAAAAGAGAATACTTGAATGCAACCATGAAAAGTAGTGGACTAGATCAAGAAAAAGAGAAAAGAAAAGAGAATTGTGGAATGCAATCGTGAAAAGTAGTGGACTAGATCACCAAAAAGAGAAAAGAGAAAAGAGAAAAGAGAATACTTGAATGCAACCGTAAAAAGTACTGGACTAGATCACCAAAAAGAGAAAAGAGAAAAGAGAAAAGAGAAAAGAGAATACTGGAATGCAACCGTGAAAGTAGTGGACTAGATCACCAAAAAGAGAAAAGAGAAAAGAGAATACTTGAATGCAACCGTGAAAAGTAGTGGACTAGATCACCAAAAAGAGAAAAGAGAAAAGAGAAAAGAGAAAAGAGAATACTTGAATGCAACCATGAAAAATAGTGAACTAGATCACCAAAAAGAGAAAAGAGAAAAGAGAATTCTGGAATGCAATCGTGAAAAGTAGTGGACTAGATCACCAAAAAGAGAAAAGAGAATACTTGAATGCAACCGTGAAAAGTACTGGACTAGATCATCAAAAAGAGAAAAGAGAAAAGAGAATACTGGAATGCAGCTGTGAAAAGTAGTGGACTAGATCACCAAAAAGAGAAAAGAGAAAATAGAAAAGAGAATACTGGAATGCTACCGTGAAAAGTAGTGGACTAGATCACCAAAAAGAGAAAAGAGAATACTGAGTGAATGTATTGCATTCCATTATTCTCTTTTCTCTTTCCTCAAAGTTATTGATCTTGTCTTCCTCAAACTTAAATGAGACCTGGCTTTTCTCTTTGTCACTTTTTCTATAACTGAAAAAAATGGTTTTATGCTTAAGCTTCTCAATTTGCTATGTGGGTAGTACCCAACAGTTAGTCCTATTACAAGAGCCTGCCACAAGGCCCGCAACCACTCAAATCAGAAGTCAACAACCACTTCATCAAATTTTTGAAAATGTTATCATGTGAAAAAACCTGTTGGGTACTATCTGTCAGTCGATGGAGTCATCTATCCGGCGGAACAATGTAACACCAAACAATTGCATCCATGTGTCGAACAATGAGTGGATGGAGCTTTAAGAAAGGGGTGTGTGTAGTCTTCTCAATTCGATCCCGGCGCTTCGCATGCCGAGATCGATGCCGCGATCTTATGCTTCGAATATGCCATCGCTATTTAAATGAGGAATCAATTATAACCCCCCTTCCACGAATACAGCTATATCATGCCCACGTTAATAGCAAGTGACATAACAGGGTTAGAAAGGTCATAAAGTTATATATAACCACCCATAACAGTCATAACTGATGTAAATTGATGCTTAGCCCTTAAATCTAATGACAGGGGAGTACCCATCAACAAGTTACACAAAATTGGTGTAAACACCAATTATCTATAAATTATATGTGTCAGTCATTTGGCTCAGCTAATCAAAAAACAACTTCTACCTTACTATTTTATTTTCATCAGTCATGAACGACTAATTTTTCTTCAAAAATTTATTTTTAATATCTGATATGATAATATGTTAATTCATCAATGGCTACAAAGGAAATTAAGGTATCAAAAGAAAAGGATTTTAATCTAAAACAAAACTATAAATATGAGATCACACAAGAGACAAAGTTTATAATTAAAGCGAAGGGGCAACGTAGAAGAGCCGATGTTTATTGGTACATTATTTTGACACCCCAAATGGAGACATCCGATTGAGATTATAGACAAGAACCAATCGATCGAATACCACAACAAGCGAGCATTCCTTACTCGATCTTCTTCTATACACGCATACGAATCACCAATCGAACTCAACCGAATCACACCGGAGCCGGTGTAAATGAAGGAGGAGGAGATCTAGTCGCCGCCGTCACCTCCTGGGCTATGGCCTTCTCGAGCCACTCCTCCGCGTCCTCCATCATCTCCGGGCTCAGCCTCACCATCAGGATGCAGAACTCCGTCTCGTTGAGCGCCCCGTCCCCGTCCAGATCCCCCTCCTCCACCATCCCCTTGGCCTCAGCCGCCGTCATCGCCGGAATCCCCAGCACCGCCGAGTTCTTCAGCAGGCTCTCCGGGGTGATCAGCCCCCGCCCCGGATCCGCCATCAGCCGGAACCCCCCGCACAGCTCCCTCACGAACTCCTCCGCCCCCAGATTCCCCGCCATTGCCGGGAGTAGATCCTCGTACTCCTCCTCCGCCGCCGCCGGCTGTGGCGGCAATCCTCCTCGTTGCGCGGCCATTTCCTCTTCTCGGGGCGGGCGTCGCAGTTTTCCTGAGAAGATGCCGGGCTTATTAATAATAATAAAGATCGCGGATTCCATCACTTGGTAGTTGCTTTACTCTCGGTGAGATTTTAGCCTCTCCTGGGCCTCTTACGTGGCAGCCGTGTGATCGATCACTCTTTCTATAATAACCATATCTAAATAAATAATATTAATTTCAATGTCTATAACTATAAGGCAACAGCAAGAATAATTCCATCCTTTCGATAAAAGTTATTAATATTTTTTACTTGAAAAAAAAGTATATTACATTTTGATACTCAAGTTTTAAAATCAGGCAATTTATAGTATCTCCAAAAATTTGATTCACTCTAATATTCCTCCGAGTTTTGAAAAAGCGTCCTTTAATATCAAACCTCCGGACACCGTTGTGCTAACGGCGAGCTATAAATTTGACTTTTTTCTATTGAATTTTGACTATTTTGACCGATGAGTGACTTGTGGCAGCCAGAAAAGGGGGGAGAGAGAGAATCAGAGAGCAGGAGGAGAGAGATAGAGAGAGAAAGGAAGAGAGAGAGAGAGGATGACTTCACACACCCACCGCCAGTCACCCTTCGCTAGGGTGAGCAGAACCGAACCGAACCCGAAAAACCGAACCGAACCGAATTAGTTCGGTCCATTCGGTCGATTCGGTTCTGGCATCTACAAAAAATTCGGTTCTCGGTTCGGTTCGGTTCTTGAAAAAAAAATTCGGTTCGGTTCGGGTCAGAACTGAATAACCCGACTACCCATTAACCCGTTAACCTAGACTACCCACTAACCCAAAAAATTCGGTTCGGTTCGGGTCAGAACCGAAATTTTCGGTTCAGTTCGGTTCCAAGCGAAATTCGGTTCGGTTCGGTTCCAAGCGAAGTTCGGTTCGGTTCGGTTCCAATTATTTTGGAACCGAAAAATTCGGTTCGGTTCGGTTCGGTTCCAATGGTAATTCGGTTCGGTTCGGTTCTCTAAAATCTAGACCGAAAAAAATTCGGTTCTTCGGTTCTGGACCGAGAACCGAATGCTCACCCCTACCCTTCGCCGGTCAGCCATCGCATCTCCGGCGAGCTCCACTATGGTCGTGGCCTTGAGCTCCTCGTCGCCGTACACCGCCTCCTCCCTCCCTCGGCGATTCCGACACCACCCCGCTAGCCGAGCCATCGCCTCCTCCCTCCCTCCCCCTCTCTCTCTCCCCTTCTCGTCCCCGATTAGTCCCAAGCTTAACCTCATCACCGACCTCCTCCACTCCCGTCTTTCTCCACCCTCTCTTCCTCTTCTCGTTCATCCCCTTCGCAGCACGTCGCAACCACCTCGCCGCTATGCTCCTTCGAACTCACCTACGAAGTCCACAACCAAGGTCCGCCACCAGGCCCATCACCCCCTCATAGATAGTTCTCCCGATCTCGAGATCTTTGTCGAGATCCATGACTTCATCATTTGATACCTTTAGCTCGACGATGACAGGTACCTCGGGTATGACCCCCCGTCTCCCCTTCCAGCGCTTTGACTCAGCTACCTACTCCCACTTCGGTGATGCTGCCGCTGAGGATGAAGACCCTTCTGACGAGCCCGCTGCTGTCCACGTCCACCATGTCGCCGAAAATGGGGGAGGCTTCCCGCAATCGCCGGAGACCTTCAGGTACGAGCCGGAGCCTGAGGAAGGGCGGAGGCGGTGTCCGGCAGCGACCGGAGTTCGACGAGGGGATCGGGGTCACAGAGGGAGGCCGTAGTCGTTGTCCGACAGCGAGGAGCTCGAGGCCGCGACCGGAGTTCGACGAGATCGGCGATATGAGTTTTGAGGTGGTGCTTGACGGTGATGATTTGAGGTGGTTCTTAAGGTGGGGGGGAGAAGATGATGGGTTTGAGGTGGTGCTTAGAGGTAGGATGAGATGGCCAGGTTGGAGCTCGCCGGAGATGCAGTGGCCGGCCGGCAAAGGGTGACTGGCGGTGGGTGTGCGCTCTCCCACTCTTTTCTCTACCACATGTAAATCACCATTGGTCAAAAAAGCCTAAATTAGATAAAAGGAAGTCAAAATTATGGCTTAACGACCAAGCATATTTGATTGAATCAATTTCTTGGAATTAGATTAGTTTTAGAATTTGAAGATATCAAAGTACAATTTATCAAAAAAAAATAAAAATAGCAAGGAGGTCCACTCCAGTAATTATTTTCCCGAGGACACTCTACGCAGTCCGGTATGATGACGTGGTTATAACTAGACTAATTAAAGTGTGGGGGCGGAGAAGACGACCTCGTCACGAGGATGGAGGCGGGCGGTCGATGCCTGGCCAGCGCATCATCTCTATTCTTCGTGGAAGCTTCGTGGGTACCATGCCGCCGCTTGTCTTCTCCGCAACGTCATATATATATATATGCTCATGGAATCTTCTTTTCGGTGGCCGAACCTGCAGTGTGTGTCACGGTGAGAACTCCTATAATATGGCATTGTACAACTGCCGGGAAGTTTCCAGGAAACAGCACTGTTGATTGATGCCAGTGTCTTACTGAAACTGTTCGATGTTGCAGGTGTATGTATGTCACTATCTGAACTACATATACGAGGCATTGTATATATAACTGCGAGGAACTTTCGAGGAAAGAGTAATGAGTGATGCTTGTGTCGAGTAGTATGTCTATGTTTTGCATTTAACGTGGTCACATCAAAGACAGTGATACAGCTAACACTCTCTTCCGCGTCGACTAACCCTTCGCTTTCATTTGTATTTACTTCATTCCGTTAACCTCTCCGCCAAAAATTCCATCACCTCGTCTGCGCTCTTCCGCATCCGAAGGATTTATTGCCTAAAAGCCCCTGATATCTGTATTAGCATATCGAGACCCATCCCAACATCTTTTATAGATTCGGACCCCAAAGCTGTTTAATTTCAAAATTATCCTTCAAATTCAGCCAAGTAAATGGCCATGAATGGCCATTCCACATGACGTGGCATGGCCATCCGATCACCATCCCCACTATCCCATTTGAGATGACATCATCATCATTACATGGGGCACTTGACGTGTTTTCATTGGTCCACGTCAGATTTAAATATATATAAAAAAAGAGAAAACATCCCATCGAAGGTGAGAGGAGAGGCTGTCACTCACCTCCTACTCCTTCCCGCCAGTAGATGTTTCTGCCCGCCAAAATCCATGCCGGTACTTACACCTTCACCTGCTTCATCTCCTTCCCATGGTCATCGCCTTCTCCCCTTCACCTGCTTCACCTACTTCCTATGAGGTCCGCGTCAAGATCATCTGCACCTCTCTGTGCACAGCGACCTCACCTTCTGGCGTATGAAGGTGCATGCATGCATCTCTTTCCACATCTCTCTCTCTCTCCCTATATATATACACACATAGACACACACAACGTTAACACACGTATATATATGCATGATGATTAGTTATTGTTATCTTTGGCATCTCTTCCAGGATCCCCATGCTTGCTTTCCCAAAATATTTGGCCATGAGGCTTACGGGTACACACTGCACTTCAATAATACCTATATATCTCCATCTCCATCTTTGTTTTTTTTGGGGTATGAAATATTTCACAAATTAATGACTGGCAAATTAACCAGGGTGGTGGAGAGCGTGGGGGAGAAGGTGGAGGAGTTCACGGAGGGGGACACGGTGGTGCCGGTGTTCCTGGCGCGGTGCACGGAGTGTGCTGATTGCGTGTCCACGCGAAGCAACATGTGCTCCAAGTTCCCGCTGAACCTGATCCTCGGGATGCCTCGCGATGGCACCACCAGGTTCATCGACGCAACGGGCGTGGAGCTGCACAACTTCCTCTCCGTGTCCAGCTTCGCCGAGTACACCATGCTCGATTCATCTATAGGATTGTATACACGTGTCAAATAAAATAATACATGTACATAATGACACATATTAACGGGTATAACCAATGATATGATGTTAACAACGAGCATAAAAGGTGCGCAACACAACATGTAAAACAATGCTAACATGACTTCATATCATCTGCTATAAAAATATACCCGATGTTAACAACGAGTATAAAACAATACGCAGTAGGGCAGGTAGATAAATAACGAGCACAAAATACCAGCACATATCATCGGGTATAACCATATTTCCGATGATAACAATGAGTACAAAAAGTACGCCATACAGTATGGAAAAAATTAGCGACCACAAAATACGAGTTAATACCATCGGGTATAAAAGGATACCTGATGTTAACACCGAGCATAAAAGGTCCGCAAAACAGCAGGTACAAAAATGAATCGGATGGCCATTAATGCTAGGGGCAGTTTTGGGATTATGTAGGTTTGGGGTCCGAATGTGCAAAAGATATACGTGTAAAATGTTTATACACACATATATACAATATGGCGTACTTCAACGACGGGTATTAAATCCTACCCGTAAAAACAAGCCTCCTATTGCTAGCCCGGCGTTTCTTCTCTTGATCCTTGAAACCCCCCCTGTGTTTCTCCGACGGTGTTTTCGAGTCTTGAAATCACGCATATCATCGGGTATAACCATATTTTTATACCCGTGTATACATTTTACACGCATATTCTGGGTATATTTTTGTGATCATCATTTTTCTACCTGCTGTTTTGCGGACCTTTTATGCTCGGTATTAACATCAGGTATCTTTTTATACCCGATGGTATTAATTCGTATTTTGTGGTCGCTAATTTCTCCATGCTATATGGCGTACTTTTTATACTCGTTGTTATCATCGGGTATATGGTTATACCCGATGATATGTGCTGGTATTTTGTGCTCGTTATTTATCTACATGCCCTACTGCGTACTGTTTTATGCTCGTTGTTAACATCGGGTATATTTTTATAGCAGATGATATGAAGTCATGTTAGCATTGTTTTACCTGTTGTGTTGCACACCTTTTATGCTCGTTGTTAACATCGTATCATTGGTTATACCCGTTAATATGTGTCATTATGTACATGTATTATTTTATTTGACGCGTGTATACAATCCTATAGATGAATCGAGCACGATGTACTCGGCGAAGCTAGACACGGAGAGGAAGTTGTGCAGCTCCCCGCCCGTCTCGTCGGTGAACCTGGTGGTGCCATCGCGAGGCATCCCGGGGATCAGGTTCAGCGGGAACTTGGAGCACATGTTGCTTCACGTGGACACGCAATCGGCGCACTCCGTGCACTGCGCTAGGAACACCAGCACCACCGTGTCCCCCTCCGTGAACTCCTCCACCTTCTCCCCCACGCTCTCCACCACCCTGGTTAATTTGCCAGTCATTAATTTGTGAAATATTTCGTACCCCCAAAAAAACAAAGATGGAGATGGAGATATATAGGTATTATTGAAGTGCCGTGTGTACCCGTAAGCCTCATGGCCAAATATTATGGGAAAGCAAGCAGGGGGATCCTAGAAGAGATGCCAAAGATAACAATAACTAATCATCATGCATATATATACATGTGTTAACGTTATGTGTGTCTATGTGTGTGTATATATATATAGGGAGAGAGAGAGAGATGTGGAAAGAGGTGCATGCAGGCACCTTCATACGCCAGAAGGTGAGGCCGATGTGGCACAGAGAGGTGCAGATGATCTTGACGCGGAGCTCATAGGAAGCAGGTGAAGCAGTTGAAGGGGAGAAGGCGATGACCATGGGAAGGAGATGAAGCAGGTGAAGGTGTAAGTACCGGCATGGATTTTGGCGGGCAGAAACATCTACTGGCGGGAAGGAGGAGGAGGTGAGTGACAACCTCTCCTCTCACCTTCGATGGGATGTTTTCTTTTTTTATATATATTTAAATCTGACGTGGACCAATGAAAACACGCCAAGTAGCCCATGTAATGATGATGATGTCATCTCAAGTGGGATAGTGGGGATGGTGATCGGATGGCCATGCCACGTCATGTGGAATGGCCATCCATGGCCATTTACTTGGCTGAATTTGGAGGGTAATTTTGGAATTAAGTGGCTTTGGGGTCCGAATCTGCAAAAGATGTTGGGATGGGGTCTCGGTCCGCTAATAGAGATCATCAGGGGGCCTTTTAGGCAATAAATCCGCATCCGAACCTATGTTTAGTGGTGGCAATTCGGGTTCACGGATTGGATCAAACACCGATATCTCAACCCAAAAGTCAAATCCGAACCCGACTCGTTTAATAAATGGGTCAGGTTTATCATCCCGAACCCGACTCGTTTAATAAATGGGTCAGGTTTATTAACCCGAACCCGACCCATTTATAAACGGGTTAACCCGACCGGACCCGTTTATTAAATGGGTCGGGTCGGGTCGACCCATTTAACAACAATCTGATCCGTTTAACAACAATCAAGCACCAAATTATCAACTAATTAATAAAATTAGTAAGTAATAAAATTACAACTTGTTTCAATTACATCCAAACCATCCAACCTAAACAATAAACTTACAACTTGTTTTAATTTTCCTTGATGAGATGAGATTACATTCAAATTAGTCCTAAAAGTCTAAGTGCCATTAAAATTAAACGGATTGACCCACCTATCCCGCGGGTCGACCTGACCTAACCCATTTATTCACCAAACCCAAACCCCTTTATTTCAGATCGGGTCGGGTTCGCGGATCATGATCCGAATTATCACCTCTACCTATGTCTCCACCCGTGCCCCCCTGATCCGGGGATCCGACGATGGCGATGCAGGATATGTATCGCCCATCTGGGCCGTGTGATTGCATCTGGATGTGTGCGATTGCATCCCGATGTGGGGCAGACGTAAAAGGTAATGGCATTGCACACATCCCGATGCGATCACACGCCCCCGGATGGCGATGCATATCCTACATCGCCGTCATCCCCCGGATGGCGATTCAAGGTTTTTTTTTAAATTTTGGTTTTTGTTATAAAAGATGCTAAATAACGTCCACCCTTTCAGTTAAAACTCAAACTATAATGAGAAGAACTAGAGTAATGTAGAAAAGGTAAGCACCGATACTTCTCTTCTGATCTCCAATTCATTCATCAGCCAGATGCCTATTTATAGGTAATTGAGTGCATATGAGACAAAATTATCATCACATGGGTGAAAGAAAATTTCCACCCTCATTAATTCTATGTCGGTAATTACCTAAACGCATGGTCATCCATTTCTCTGGCTGCATGTTTCACATGTTACAACACTCCCTCTTGGATGACCGCTAAAAAATGTCTCGTAAAAACCTTTGCTAAAAAAACCCAGTTGGACAAAACCTTAGCGAAAGAAAACGAGTACATGATTCTTTGTTTACTTAGAATGGTATTAGACTGAGAAGACTGCTTCATTAAAACCTTGCCAAGGAAAATCCAGTGGGAAAAAACCTTAGTAAAGGAAAAAGAGTACAGTATCTGGATATCTCCATTACTCCTCCTCATGAAGATGTAAGATAAGCTTAAGTGCTTAGATCTTTGAGACCGGGCATATCGATCTCATGTACTAGCTTTCTACATGTCATCGTCGGTAATGCCTTTCTAAATAAATCGGCCAAGTTGTCACAAGAACGTATCTGCTGGACATTAATATCGACGTTCTTTTGGAGCTCCTGCGTGTAGAAGAATTTTGGAGATATATGCTTGGTTCTATCGCCTTTGATATATCTGTCTCTGATTTGAGCGATACAAGCTGCATTATCTTCATATAATATCATTGGGATATTCCTGATTAAAGATAACCCGCAATTGTCTTGAATATACTGTATCATACTTCTTAGCCACATACATTCTCGACTTGCTTCATGAATAGCAAGTATCTCAGCATGATTTGAAGAGGTGGCGGTTAGTATCTGCTTCATAGATAGTCAATATTGGCACAACACATCTCGACAACTCCCACAAGATCGCCATCATCAGTCGAGAGACGCTGAGATCAGAAAAAATCAGAAATAGAGCAATCAATGGCAATCCAATAGATAAGGAAGCTTCATCATCACAAACCATAAACAGATCAGTAAAATCAGAAACAGAGCAATCAATGGAGAGCCGTTGATCCCATGGAGCTTCCTCAACGGATTCTTGGAGCTGTCAAGATACTTGCTGTCAATGTATCTTCTCTTTTAATTTATTTCCAAAGAAAGAGCTTTGTCTTTCCATCTTTATTTGATCTTCTTCCTCTCGTGGGTTGTTATAAATGAACCCATGTTTGGTCTTGTAAACGCTAAGCCAGCAACAATAACAGAGTCCTCTCATTCACCTTTTCTTCTTTATAGATATAGCTCTGTTACCATAGACAAAGATATACTCGGTTTGTGAGTTGGCCTTATGTGGATCAGAAAGATAACTAGCATATGCATAGCCAACTAACTGTGGCCTCGAATCATTTGAAAAACTAGTCCGAGATCTGTAGTTCCACGAATATAGCACATATGTGCTTAAGACAAGACCGACCACTGCTATGTGCTTAAGGCAAGACCGACCGCTGCCCTGTCTCCAACAAGATTCTAACTGGGATTTGAATCCCTGCGTCTGCCCCAGGCACCAGCCCCAACTGAGGCATCAACCCACTACTCTGCCCCACATCATGCGTCACGCCCGACTGCTCTGCGGTAAGCGCCTCACGCCCCTCGCAACCAGCAACGTCTACGGAAAGGCACCGGGTGGCTAGCACTCGAGCACCCTGTGGGTTCCCTCTTAGTCTGGCGATCCAGGCTACCTCTCAAAGACCAGCACGATGCTGCTGCTGCCACGGCCGCCCTGTCGTTCCCCAGAAGTAGGACCGACAACCCCGAAGCTCAGCACGACCACCGACCAACTACTCAGTGCCAATCCTCAAGTCACCTGCCTTAGTAGCTAGAGCACAATCTAGGGCGTCCCCCACTGTCGCTCCAGCGTACTAGGTCAGATGATCCAGTCAAACCGCATGCTGCCATGCGGTGCAAGTACCCAGAACAGCGGAGGGTACTTGCAACCACACCACCCTCCAAGGGTAGGTGTCGGAGAACAATACGTGAAACTATTCTCTAAACACAACCAACAGTGTCCCTAGTGACCCTGACAAGCGCCACTATGGATCGCTCCATGCGAAGGCAAGAAACCAACAACTTTCCAAGCAAATGATCCTCCAGGATGTTCAAAACATCCGGGATCTGGGGCTCACTCAGTCCTCTACTGTTGAAGGATCTCCAACATCACCCTTAAACCTCAACCGGTTCACCTCTCGAGATTTCGAGAGTATAATGGCGACACACACCATATTCCCTACTCGGTCATCTCCAGCACGAGGGGAGATTCACTGTCAGGCGAGGGAACAGATGACACCGGCGTGCGTGCACACCTCCCCTTGAGGCGTCACGGCACTGCCGAAAACCAAAACACCGCAACAATCAAGATAAATAAACACATCACACAATCGCAAACAATCATGCAATGATGTTCTAGACCTAGAACTATCTCATTCCACACTCAAAACCTTAACCGCAAGCCTAATCCTATACTTGGGACCTACAGTCTGCTCTGATACCAAGTTGTCACAACTCGATCTAGAAAACCCATCTAGGCTGGGGCATGAGAGACCTAACTTTAAAATCAAACGACGAGAGCCTCCCCTATACATTTCACTTTAAATCATGGTGCACAATTATAATATTCACAACTAATTTATACTATCATATCATTAAGTCATAATACAGAACTAACTGCTACAAGAATCAATTAACTTTCAAATGATACAATAATGGTGCAAGTTCTCTATTCTATCATTTAAAAGTGACTTACACCATTATTGTATCATTTAAAAGTTTATTGAGTCTTGTAGCAGTTTGTTCTGTATTATGACTTGATGATAGGATAGTATAAATTAGTTGTGAATATTATAATTGTGCACCGGGATTTAAAGTGAAATGTACAAGTGGGGCTCTCGCCGTTTGATTTTAGAGTTAGGTCCCTCATTACCAGGCCTGGAACCCGTTTACTTGTTAAAATTAAAATAAATTGAAAAATGACATATGGTGCAACCCGAGTCACCCGCTGACTCAACACAATGATCCATTATTATCAGCATAGTATCCAACTCTTATGAAGAAATGCCACAGTTGGATCCTATTCCATTGTAATGCTTATTTTGGTCATGTCTCTTGTTATATTGTTTTATATCTCGTGATATGTATGCTGAAATTATTTTCAGTCCTGAAATGTCAATACTGCTGCCTTCTTATGTTGTACTCAAGCAAAGAGTGTGCTTTAGCTTTTTTGTTTGGAAGGTGGCTAATTAGAGATATGAACAAGGTTGAGAAATCATTCTAAAATCCTGAAAAAAATAGCAAGTTAAACGGTTAACCTGTACATGTTTACCCATTTACCAGTTAAAAAATAGTAGGTTAATGGGCGGGTCACAAGGGTGTGCAAAATTAACGGGCCGGGTCAGCCCCGCACCCATTTACCTGTGACCCGACCCGTTGCACACCCCTAATTATTAGGGTAAAACGCTAAAAAAGAACAGAAAGTAAAGAAAGTAAGAAAGGGAAATAAGAAAGCGACAGAAATCTGATAGATGAAGACTAAGGTTCAATTTCACCATAACATCATCATTCTATGCATTGAATTAGAAAAATCTCAATTTAATTTCAAGGGTTCGTTCTTCCAGTATGATGGGTCGTTCGGCCACGGTGTCACCAAGTACCCTTAATTAACCCGAGCTAATGAACCCATAGCTATTGTCAATCAAGATTCCATTAAATTCTGAAGAACACTCATGAACCTAGAATTGTCTAAGCTTGAACCCGGCTTGGACACAAACTCATGCATGCATAGATCGTGCAAGATGAAGGATGAACCCTCGCCTAATCTCACATAAAACAATATACAATACTTCTATTGGTCAGATAAAAGTATCAAGATATCAATTATAATAATGAATAAAACAAGGAATATAAATTGATTCAATGACATAAAACGATTCAGTTAGGCTCGGTTCCTTAACAAAGAAATTAGCCACTCATGTTCATCATGAATACAACCAAAGTGTTCAAAATAAATAAATAAAGAAGAAGGAAACCCAAAGCCAAACTAGTTGCTTTCCTCCTTCAAAACCACTCCCGAATTCCTTTTGATAACCCTAAGTTCGATATTTATAGCCCCCAAAGCTTCTCAAACTCGGAGTAAACCTGGGCTCTTTATTTTTCTCTTCCGTCAAACAAATGATCGATCTTTTAGGGATGAAGATCGATCTTTTGATCTCGTATAGTTGGATGCGCTCGAGGAAGATCGATCTTTTGAAAAGGTACTCTCTGTCTGCTTTAGCTTCAAAAGAGATCGATCTTCTATATGGAGAAGAGGAGATCGATCTTTTATTAGGAGAAGATCGATCTTCCTGTCTCAAAAATCACTTCTGTTTCAGAAGAGATCGATCTTATAGAAGATCGATCCTTTTGAAATCATGCTCTCTGTCAACATAAAGATCGATCTTCTTATGCTGTGAAGATCGATCTTTTAATTCATACATTTCCGCTTCCTTTTCAGCACTGCGTCATTGGTAGTAACATGATGTAACTTCCTCTAGGAAACTCGGAACCATGAACCGTAAAATTCTCCAGAAACTAGACGTATAGAGCTTTCCAATCTTGTATGGCACATCATCTAGTTCTTCCTGAGCAAGTATAATTTAATCTTTGAACTTGACACATGTAATCTTTTCATCTTCATTGCTCCTTTTGACTCCTATTTCTTGCAATTTTCAACACGGTTCGTGAAACATCATATAAATGTAAAAACAATACTAAAGAGGCTAATTAAGGATAAAGAATCCATCAATTGGACCTGTGATAATGCTGTTCAGAGTGCACTTTCATGCACTCATCACATCCCTGCTAGCCCTAAAGGGTGAACATATATAAATAAGCATTAGTTCGAACATCGGAACCACATGCCACTAACGACAGTAAAGCAAGTCTATAATATGCGAACATTGATATAAAACTAGAATTTCACAATTTATGTCTACTGTTAAACCGCATCCAAAACACTCGTCAAAACCCTCGAAAATCCACTGATAATAGCATGCATGCTTCCTAACATCATTGACTATCTATCATGAAAGAAAACCCATCAAAGAAACACGAAAAATTCCTATTCAAGGCTAGCGGTCGATCAGAGCATCGATCATGGGGAACCAAAGTGGCAATTGAGGCTCACGGTCGATGCGGCGGTCTATGCGACGATCGACCGTTGAGTTTGGGTAAACAAAACTTGGGAATGGCGGTCGATCCGTGGATCGACTTTCAGAAGATGTTTTGGGAATTTGAGGCTCACGGTCTATGCGACGGTCGACCGTGGAGCTTAGGTAAGGCAGAAATCTGGGAAGTTCTGTTCTGACACAGTTTGGATAAAAATTCACCAAACTTTGTAAACAAATCAAAAAAATATGAAATCAACTGGGTTTGGAAGAAGACTCAAGGATCTCCAACTTTTATGTTGAAGGTTTCTCAAGATTATGCACGTACAGTGCTCCGATTTGGGCTCGAACGGGCAGTCTCAATGAAGAACAAAAAATCCGGAAATTAAATGAGGAAAAGATACTCAAATCATGATTAAATCCAAATAAAACCCAATGAAACTTAGATTAGTAATCAAACAACCATAGAAGAACCATATAACAAGAAGAGAACAAAGAACAAACAACCCAATTCACAGATTTAGCTTAACACAAGCTAAACGCAAGAACCCTACCTTACTAAGCTAATATGTCGTCAAACCAGCTCCTCCCTCATCGTCGTCGCCTCCAAGCTCGCCGAAGAATGCTGTCAGAGCTCTCTCCCTCAAGGCTTCACTCACGAAGGGAAGGAAGAAGGAGAAGAAGGATCGCGGGAGGCGGGGGAAGGAAAAGAAAGAGAAGGGAGAGGTAAGGGGGTATTTAAAGAGGTCCAGTGGACCGCCCTGCTACAGTGCGAACCGACCTGCCACAGTGCGAACCGACCTGCCACAGTGCAAATCGACCGTCCGTTTCGATCTTTCTCGATCGAGCTCCGATCTTCCGATCGAGAGCGCCTATAAGGATTTAATCATTCACATATATCAATCCAAGGCAGTGTGTGCACTACACGGGTGTGAAACTGACCACCAAGGTATAATTTACCAAATTACCCTTGGGATTCAAAATCAACAATGCAATCAAATAGATCACACTCGACACGGAAACATGCCAACAGGGTACGGCCCCCGACCTACGCGGTCGAGTCAGATTAGAGGAACAAATGCTTACAAGTTAGGTTCATTGAGGATGACGAAATGAGTGGGAGTGGTGAACCGCGTAGTACGATACTAGAGGAAATTACATATCATTTTCCTATTACAGTTGCACCAAAAGATGTTACATATGATCTAGTTCAACCAGGGATTGTGGCGCATCAACCGACACATAATGCACCAACTCTTGATCATATTGCCAATGAACATGACTCAATAATTCATAATCACAATGATGGCCCAGAATCTAAAATATTAAGGAGGTATACTAGAGATAGGAGATGGGCAATTCCAGATGATTATATGATTTATTTACAAGAATGTGATTATGACATTGGGATTATAGATGATCCACTCTCTTTTGATTCTGCCATGAATAGTAATGATCCTGAACTTTGGTTAGATGCCATGAAATATGAGATTGAATCCATGAAGAAAAATCAAGTTTGGGAGCTCGTCGAATTGCCTAAAGGATTTAAGCATGTTGTTTGTAAATGGATATATATAAAACCAAAAGAGACTTTAAGGGCAATATTGAGAGGTATAAGGCCAGACTTATAGCAAAGTGATTTACTCAAAAGGAGGGCATTGATTACCATGAGAGATTTTCTTCTATGTATAGTAAGGGTTCATTTAGAATCATTATGACATTAGTAGCTTATTATGATTTAGAGCTACATCAAATAGATGTAATGACAACATTTTTACATGGGGACTTAAAGGAAGAGATGTATATAGAACAACCTAAAGGTTTTATAGTGCAAGAAAATAAAAGACTAATATGAAAATTAAAGAATCTGTATATGGTCTTAAACAAGCTTCTAGACAATGGTACTTAAAGTTTAATCGTATCATTACTTCATTCGGATTCACTGAAAATATTGGTGATCATTGTATATATCTGAAGGTGAGTGGGAGCAAGTTTATAGTTTTGGTTTTATGTGGATGATATCTTACTTACCAGTAGTGATTTAGGTCTCTTATATGAAACTAAAAGATTTCTTTCTGATCATTTTTATATGAAAGGTATGAAAGATGCTTCTTATGTTCTTGGGGTATAATTCCATCATGATAGGAAAAAGAGGTTACTTGGTTTATCACAGAGGCATTACATTACTAGGATCCTAAAAAGATTTGACGTGTCTAATTGCTCATGTACACCGGTGCCAATCGTTAAGAGAGACAAATTCAATAAATTTCAATGTCCCATGAATGAGATCGAATGAAATCAGATGATGGATATACATTATGCTTCTGCACTAGGTAGTCTGTTGTACATTTATGTATGTACTCGTCCTGACATTAGTTCTGCTTTGGGGATGCTTGGAAGGTATCAAAGTGATCCTGGAATGGATCACTGGAAGGCAATAAAGAAAGTGATGCGATACTTGCAGGGTACTAAAGACCAAATGCTCACTTGTAGGATGACTGATCAGTTGGAAGTGATTGGTTATGTAGATGCAGATTATGCTGGTTGCCTTGATAGCAGAAAGTTTACTTCAAATTTCATCCTTCTACTTGCTGGTGGAGCAATATCATGGAAAAGCGTTAAACAACGTATTATAGCTTGCTCTATTATAGAAGCAGAATATATGAGTTGCTTTGAGCCCTCCTCACTTGGATTATGGTTGAGGAAATTTATTTCAGGCCTTATGGTTATGGATTCTATATTCAGACCCCTAAAGATTTATTGTGACAATTATGCAGCCGTTTCATTCTCCACTAGTGGCAAGACAACCAATGCGAACAAGCACATTGATATTAAATTTCTTGTTGTTATTGATAGAATAAGTAGTCATCAAGTGTCTATTTTTTCTATTAGTACTGCTTGTATGTTGGCTGATCCCTTAACGAAAGGTTTGTTGTCCAAAATTTTCCATGAGCATGTTAAAGGCATGGGTATTTGTCAATGGGATATTTAGTATGTAATAGACACTTATTTGATATATCTATTAAATAATATGACTACTTTATCTTTTGTTTATTTATGTACTAGTGAATGCCCGTGCCTACGACACGGACACTCATGCAATGCGGCACAAAATATTTAGGGTTTCTAAACGAAATTTTTTACAGTTGCTCCCTTGTACCGAGGGTTAACAATCAACTTTGAGATTCGCAGCCAAAAGCTTTTTCCCGTCCAAAACTCCCGCCCAATCAATTCAACCGAGAGAGAGAGCAGTAAAAGTTTTCTCCTATCTCTCATCCCTCCCATCCCATCAGCCAAAACTCCCTCATCCCTCCCATCCCTCTCCCCCGCCCCCTCTCCCTCTACCCCTCACCCATCCCCTCCCCATGCCCTGTTCCCCGTCCCCATCCCCCTCTCTCCCTCTCTGTTCCCCTCACCCATCCCCTCTCCTCTCCCCACGCTGACTCGCCCGACCTCGCCCAACCCTCCATCAGTCGCGCCATCGCCGACCTCGCCCAACCCGAACGGCTTGACCATCGTCCCACGCCGTCGCCGACCAAGCCCGAGGTCGTAGCCACGCCCCCTTCCCACGCCTCTCAGACCACCTGAAGAAACCCCCAGTCTACGGTATGTATCCCACCCCCCTCTACTCCAAGCCATCTCTCATCTCCCATCCCTCTTTCTCACTCTCTCTTCCCTCCTAGTAAATGCCCGTGTCCACGACACGAAAATTAAGGATTTTTTTCAAAAAAATTTAAAAATAATAAATTTAAATATAAATTCGCTGCTGGATATAATTTAGATTAAACAATAAATAAACACATAGGAGAATAGAGCATTCTATATATGTCATATATCAACAAAACTACAACTTAAAAGAATACATTTAAATCAATATTCTATATTGCAGCTTCAATTTTTCAACTTAAAAGATATTCTCTATTGATACATTTACAACTTAAAATATATTTACATCAATATATCATCACTCAAGCATCAAGTTGCAATGAGTCAATAAGGTCTTTCTTTACATCAATATCTTTTGAACCAAGCAGTCTTCAATTTTTCAGCAGAAGATCTAACTTTTTCGAAACTGCATTCAACTTAACAACATTCTGTATTGCACCTTAACAGCAATACATGCTCCCCCTTGAATAGCAAATCCATGGTATCATTCACCCAGCGAATAGCAAATCCACCATCCTTGAATCTATCAAATAGAAAATAGAACTTAATGAATCTATATGGAGCTTTTGACGTAGATATAAGTATAAGTAGAAAATAGAACTTAATGATAACAGTTGATTTTGGGACAACATGGATATGCAGAACAGTCATCACAATGATATCATGTCATGAAACACCTCACATGATTAATAATCTAGGACACTAATTTCTGCTTACCCTTTGATCAAACCATATCTGAGATCATGCCTGTCAAGTGTTAACGCTTCCTTAGCAATTAGCCTCATGCTTAAACTTATACAGCCTTCTCATACATATCAGCGTCTAAGCCTCCTCTTTTCCACATCCAATTGTTATATATACGTATATGCCCAATATATATCTACATACACATGCCCAGTATGCATATATGCACACAAAAAACACATTGTTAGACCGAGATGTGATATTGACAGAAAGTACAAAACAAAATTTAATATTAAAAATGCATGTAAGTCTGTCAATATGAACAGTTTGATGTCAATATGAACATTGTTTTGGAAACTATGTGTTTGACATGGTGATGGTTGAACGTGTTGAACCTGATCATAGCACGCAAGAGCAATTAAAGTATAGAATATTAGATCCAACATCTGCTCAAATACTTTTACATCATCAATGAAAACCTGCAACAAAAAGGAAAAAAGGTTAGGACAACTAAGAAGAAATATAACTTTTTCACAAAGTAAATCTATTGCTCGCCAAACTTCCAAAGATATTTACTTTTTCACAAAGTAAATCACTGGGGGAAAAAATGAATACCAACTCTTTGGTGAAAATAAGAACACTGAACGTCCCCAAGTAGAGATCCTTGTTCCCTGCCACCCTTCCTATTCTTGCCTGCCACCTCCCATGCTGGTGATGTCCGTCGCATATCAATTAGTTATACATTATCAGCTTAAATTAAAGAATGCACATTATATGGCAGCATTACAATCTCAGAGTTATCAAATAACTATGCCTTTCATCTGCATAGATTAAGGTTTATGTTCTTCCAATCCGCATGTTAATCTTGCCAATGGTTAATAAAAAATTTGAAAGCAATATGGCATAGAATCAAGTTTTGAACTTTAGGAACAAATAACTCAATATAAGTACACACATATTCATTGTGCCATCATGCAAAACACATGAGATATTCTATGACTTGTACAGATATAACTGAATAATTGCACACTGGCCAGAAAAAAGACTAATATGCTTAAAAATTACTGTATAAAATATCTGAGCTATTGTATTCTGATAATGTCTGATGAAACATGTGTCTCTTTGCAGCAGGAGAAAAATTATTTCAATAAAACCAGCGATATGATCTCTTAAACTCGTGAGCCAACTGTACAAAGTGATGGTTAATAGCAATTTGGTTCAACTCTCTCAAAAATAGCTATTAGTAAAGAGCTATATTTACCTTGTCACTCCACGATAAATCGAAGCACCCCGAGAAAATCCACTGCTCTTCCTGCACTGCAGTAAAAATTGTATAATGCTCCGAAATATTGAGGCATAAACTTTCTCGACATATTCCTGCCTCGACTCATCTTGAAACATATATATCTAGCGAGCAACATGGAGATGTACGGGAATGGTGTTCCTCATATTAATCTCGTACATTGAAGCCAAGAGATTAGGATTATAGATCAAGAAACTATTTATTCTAATGCAAAAAATATTAACCTATAGAAATCATGACTAAAACCCATGCAACTTAACCGTAGGATGCCACACTTCTTTATATTCCTAATTATCTTGCTACCAGGTGATTTCTGCATAAAACATCATAAATGAACACAAATGCATGTCCAAACAATGTGAATGGGTGACTGGGCTTTTCTTCCTCACAAAAAGGCATTTACAAATTGCATTGCCAAACAATGGAAGTGTTTTTCTTCCTCCCAAAATGCCTAATAAGTACACTTCCAGTTGGTTTGAGTGATCTTTCATGGAAATCATTAATCATCAAGTAGATCAAGTCTGGGTTTCCCAAGATCATTCATATAAAGGGCATGGCACCTATTCTTGGAACTCTGTACCTTATAAGTGCATCACTGCTTAGACATGATAGTTGAGGAGGTCAAGAAAATAGAATGCGATCTCAGGTGAGGTCAAAAGAAAGTTTGACCAATGAATTCCCGGTGAAAAGTCTATTAGATTAATCAAAGATACAGAAAGAAGATTTATGGAACAACTTCAGGTCATTTTCACTTCATCTACCACCAGACCACTCTGTAAAAATGATAGCAGACCTCTAAATATCTCTGGACTTGATCAAAGAATAAGAAGTTCAATGCCCAGACCAGTCTGTAAAAATGATAGCAGACTCTAAAGAGAAGAGCAATAGAAGAACAAAAAAAAAAGAGAAGAAGAACTGACCTAGGGAACTGACCAAGTTGTTGATTACTGTATCTCAAACCCCTCCGAAGAGCAACAGAAGAACAAAAAAAAAGACTAAGAGAAGAAGAACTCGGGAACTCGATAGAAATCCAAGGGAAACACGGGGAAAACCAAGGGGAAAAAAGTACAACAGAGGTTGTTGTGATAAAAAAGTACATTGAGGCATAAACTTTTTTCCAAACTCTAAGAGAAGATGAACTCAAGAACTTTTTTCCAACAGAGGTTGTTGTGAGAAAAAAGTACATTGAGGCATAAAGCTTGCTACATCCATTTTTTAACTTGGCAAGTAATCAAACATAAGTTACTAACCAATCTATGTCAGGCTGGCTATGTCAAGCTGGCCAAGGACATTGAGGGATTCTCCAGTTGGATATCTACTCTATTCAACCAAATGTTAGCACATAAAAAAGGGGTCAACATGGGATAATATAAGATGAGAAGAAGAACTCGATAGAGAAGAAGAACTCAAGAAGAAGAACAAAAAAAATCGCTGGATCGATCGAGAAGAAGAACCTCCACAGATTGGAAACAAACAACAGAAAGAATGATTCGGGAAGGAAAAAAAATCGCTGGATCGATCGATCAAACAGGTAGAGTGGAAATACCACCAGAAGAAAACAGAAAGAATGATTCAGGAAGCAATAACTCCACAGATTGGCATCGCCGGTGGAGGGATGGCAGCCGGAGCAGAGGAAGCTGTTGTCCAAGCCTTGAAAACAGGGGTGGCGTCCCAGGTAGACGGCGTGGGGAGCTAGGAAGAGAGGTAAGGGAAGAGAGAGTGAGAGTGGTAAGGGGAGATGGGAGATGAGTAGAGGGGGAATACCTCAGCGGCGAGGTAGACGGGGGGCACCGTGGGTGGAGCTCGACGGCGGCGGCGTGGGTGGACAGCTCCTCTCCTAGCGACGGCGGGGGGATGGGAGATAGGAGGTGGGCGACGGTGTGGGGAGCTCCTCTCCTGGCGAGGCATGGGAAGAGAGTGGAGAGGGCCTCCAACGCGCCGACCACCCCGCCGTCTTCACCATAGCCTGCCCCTCCAGCGACGCGCTGCTCCCCACGCCACCAGTGGTTGGGAGGGCTCGGAGACGGCGTGCTCGCGCATGGGGTCGGGGGAAGTGGGGGATCGGGGCGGTTGGAGAGGTCGGGCGAGGTAGGCGTCGACGCGGGGTCGATGGCGTCGTGCGACGGCGAGGTCGATGACGTCGTGCGACGGCGTGTGGGTTGGGTGGTCGGGGACGGCGCGGCTGAGGGCGAGGTAGGCGTCGACGTGGCTGAGGGCGAGGTTGGCGTGGGGAGAGGTCGACGACGGCGCGAGGTCGGGAGAGGAGAGGGGATGGGTGAGGGGAAAGAGAGGGAGAGGGGACGGGGACAGCCGAACAGGCATGGGGGGCTGGGTAGATGAGAGGGAAAGCTCACCGGAGATCCTCTCGACGACGTGGTCGACGGCGCGCGGGCGTTGGGGCGCAACGGCGCGCGGGGGGCGAGCTTGGGCGAGAGGTGAGGGGAAAGAGAGGGGCGAGGACGGCGAGGACAGCGTCGGTGCGGAGGGCGAGCTTGGGCGAGAGGTGAGGGGAAGGCGAGGACGGCGAGGGCGGCGTCGGTGCGGAGGGCGAGCTTGGGCGAGAGGTGAGGGGAAAGAGAGGGGCGAGGACGGCGTCGGTGCGGAGGGCGAGCTTGGGCGAGAGGTGAGGGGAAAGAGAGGGGACGGGGGAGAGGTGAGGAGAAAGAGAGGGGACGGGGGAGAGGGGACGAAGACAGGGGGAGAGGGTGGGAGAGGTGGGGGGGGAGAGGTGAGGGATGGGATGGGACTCACGTCCCATCTCTCTCAGAGTTGAAATTTGAACGGGAGAGGGAGAGGGAGAGGAGCGGCTGCGGGGCTGAATTTTCGGCGGGTAGGTGAGAGGGTGGGTGGGTGGGTGAGATGAAGAAAGTTTGGGCGGGAGTTTTGGGGGGAATGAAAATTTGGATGGGAATCTGGACCGTTGGATGTATTTGGAGATAGATCTGGACCGCTCTTTATGTCTTATAGTTGAGACATTTCAAAAACCGCTCTTCCTTATACAATAGATGTATATACATTATAGTTGACTTATGCCATGCTTATAGTTTACAGAATGGTCATATTTATATGACATTATAGGGGACCGTTTTTATAAGCATTACAGTTATTGGTAGCATATGTAATCCGTTATTTAAGACCGGGTTAAGTGAATATTATTAATGTTGTGGTACATGGAAGAAAGTATGTCAATTAAGAGATATATAATCGCCATGATCGGCATTAATGGTTTTTGCTTAATCAAGGTATAAAGGTTTTGATTGGGATGGTGAATTGGGCATTGGATGCGCATCCATCGAGTCATTTTTAAATTTTGAATCAGGACTATTGTTTTCAAATATTAGTTTGATAGTGTTTTTCAAAAGAAAAGTTAAGACCTATATTCAAGTCATAATATAGACCAAGTGGAAGAATGTTGGATTTAACTCCTTAATGTGGTCTAATTATATCTTGGTTAGGTTTGACTCTTGGGTCAAGTCTTGATTGTGCTAAAAGAGCCTAATTAGTCAGATTTCTATTCCTGCCGCTCAATTTATGGAGTTTTACCTCAATTAGAGTTCTAGTCCTATGATGGTTGGACAATTTGATTACTATATATATGAGGCCCTGGCCTCTTTCTCTACACACGGATTTAAGCCTAAAGCATCCCCATCGCCCTTAAGCATAAGAGTTGAAGAGTGAGATTAAAAGAAAGAAGACCAGTCCAGCCTACCGTCTTGAGTAGGTGGTGCAGCGAAGACAACGGTGAACGAAGTCGTGGTATTACGTACACAATGACGGATGGTATGATTTATTTCCACATTATTTTATCCATTTACATGAATATAGAGTAGATGATCCTAACATGATAGTAATATTGACTAACAAATATTAGTGCGAGTTACCTCTCTCTTACTTGGGTGTATGCTTCACATCCACTTTCCAATTTTTACATTTCTATCACAAACAGTATGTTGGGATGCCAATTTGTCCCGCCCCACCCCATTTCTAATGGGGCTGGTTTGAGGGAAGTGTGTAAAACCCTGATCGGGGTCGGGGAAGGACACCCCCGTTCTGCCCCGCCCCGATTAGATATTTATAATAATTAATATAGTGATATATTACCCCACTATAATTCATTTTCCTAAAAAGTCTTAACCTAATCATGTTTGGACAATATTTTTGAGTTGTTATTGATACAATTCATGTTTGGATCATTTCATAGAGACAAGTTTTGTTTGGATTGTTTTTTAAGATGATAAGTCTTTAGTGTGTTATTAGATATAAATTATTCAATGTGTCAAAAAATTTTGGAGCGGGGTGGGGGCGGGGTTTAGGTGTGCGGGGCGGGGTCGGGGTCGGGGTGCAGTAACTATCGGGGCGGGGCGGGGTCGGGGTTCTAGGTTAGGTTGCGGGGTCGGGGTCGGGGGAAGGAGGGCCCCGCCTCACACCGCCCTATTGCCATCCCTAACAGTGTGGCAGATGAGTTCTGTTTTGGTATTATAGAGGTATTGGTACTATGATGCTACCAAAGGCTGAGATTTGATCATTTCCATCCAAAGGTTTAAAATATGCCAGCACATTAGTAAGTAGCATAGAGAGGTTTTTTGAGCCGTGACTGAGCCGAACTGTTCTCTCATCTTATTTCCACATTCCAATCCCTAACTTCAACGCTCCCCATCCTCTAACGCCGCCGACGCCGGAGCTCCTTCATTGCCAGGGCTCCTTCGTCGCCGTTCCCAAACCCTATCGTCCCTGTTACATGTATATATTGTCTTATCTTGTTCCTGTGGTATAGCATACCATATATGTAACATGTGTATATGAACTATCAATACATTGATCAACATAGTGATTTTAACTCTTCTATCATGGTATCAGACAAGCCAGGTTCTCCTCTCCCACAGCGCCGGCAGTCGCCGCCTCTCTCATGCTCTCCCCTTCTTCTCAGCTTCGCCTCCCCTCCCGGCCTCCCGGCGCTCCGGCCTCCTCTCCTGGAGCTCCGGCCTCGTGAACCATCTCCCTCCCTCGGACTCCCTCGAACTCCCTCGAACTCCTCTCCTCGATCACACTGGCAGCAACCCATCTCTCTCCCTCGGACTCCCTCGAGCTCACCGACGACCGGAGACCTCTCCCTCTCCATCTCCCTCGAGCTCCCTCTCCTCATATCCGGCCAAAACTCCTCTCTCCCCATCTCTCTCTCTCGCCATTGATCACGCCGGCAGCCAACCATCTCTCTCCCTCGGACTCCCTCGAGCTCGCCGATGACCAGAGACCTCTCCCTCTCCGTCTCCCTCGAGCTCCCTCTCCTCCGATCCGGCCAGAGCTCCTCTCCCCCGAGATCTCTCTCTCCCCCGAGATCTCTCTCTCCCGAGAGCCTCCGCACCGAGCTCTCCGGCATCTCCGACTCTCCCACTCCCGAGCGGCCGAGCAGTGGAGCAGCCTCCCCTCCCGGTCTCACTCCCGAGCGGCCTCCCCTCCCCTCCCGGCGCTCTGCCTCCCGACCCTCCACTCAGCCCTCCTCCTCTCCGGCTCCCTCGAGGGCCGAGACCTCCTCCTCTCCGGCTCTCCCCACTCCCGTGTGGCCTCCCCTCCTGTCGCTCTGCCTCCCCTCCTTCTCTCCGAGTCTCTTCCTCTCTGGAGCGGCCGAGCCCCCGACCACGACGCACGCGCCCCGACCACGACGTGCGGCCGAGCTTCCTGTCGCTTCACCGTCTCTTCCTCTTTGGATGCATGCCAAGTGTTCGACGCTGAGCCTCTCGTTGCAGCACCGCACCTAGCGCCCAGTGCAAGCTCCCCACTCCTCCAGTGCATGTGCAGCCCGCCTCCAATGAGCACAGCCACTTTCTTGCACATGGCTGCCCCTTCCGCTGCTACCTCCTCATCGCGCCCCTCGATCGCTCGTCCTCGACACGTATGTTCTCATTGCCATAAGATGGGTCACCTAAAGGATTCTTGTTCGGTTCTCTATCCTGAGAAACGACAAGGTCCTCCTGGATATGGGCGATCTGTTCGTGCTATAGCAGCTATGGTTCCATCGGAGAGTGCTTTTCCTTCTCTTACACCGGCGTCCCTACAGAGTCTCCAGCAGCAGATTGACCGACTCCTTCAGCAGTCATCCTCTTCCGCTTCCTCTTCTTGAGTAGACTCTGCTGCTATGGCTGTTACTCCTGGTATTCTTGATCACACATGGGTTCTTGACTCGGGTGCTTCTTCTCATATGACATATGATTCTTCTATTTTATCTTCATGTGTTTCTGCTGAGCATTCTCCTGCCATACACACTGCCGACGGACACCGTTTATATGTTTTACACTCTGGCACTCTCTCGAATGGTTCCATTATCCTCCTCCATGTTCTTCATGTTCCTATGTTGCATATGAATCTTGTTTCTGTTAGCCGTATTTGTGATATGGGCTACACTGTTACTTTTTCCTCTTCTTCTTGTCGTGTGCATGATCCACTTACAGGTCTGGAGATTGGAGCTGGTCGTAGGGTTGGTAGCCTTTACCATTTGCTGCGACTCTCACTACCTATCTCACCCCCTACCTCCTCATCACTTACCGCCCTCACCGCCTCTTCACTTTCTTCTGCTGATCTCTGGCATTGTCGGCTAGGGCATATGTTAGAGGAGCGCCTTCATAGTCTCTTTAGATCAGGTGTTTTGGGTTCTAGTACCTGTACCTCTCTCTCTTTTTGCTCTGGCTGCAAACTTGCTAAATTTGTAGCTCAGCCTTTTCCTCTGCGTACTACTCAATCTTGCTCTCCTTTTGCTTTAGTACATTCAGATATCTGGGGGCCCGCTCCCGTCTCATCTATGTGTGGCTATCTTTATTATATCAGTTTTATAGATGATTATTCTCGTTTTACCTGGGTTTATCTTATGCGTCACCGATCTGAGCTTCCTCAGATTTATCAGCACTTTACTGCTATGGTTCAAACTCAGTTTCACCAGCGTATTCAGCTTTTTCGCTCTGACTGTGCTCGTGAGTACACCTCCTCTCAGATGCGATCTATCTTCCATTCTCATGGGATGGTTTTCCAACAGTCTTGTCCCTACACCCATGAGCAAAATGGCATCACTGAGCATAAGCATCGACACATACTGGAGACTACTCGAGCCCTTCTCCTCTCTTCTCAGGTTCCTCGCACTTTCTGGGCTGAGGCACTTCTTACTTCCATTCATCTTATTAACCTCATGCCCTCTCCTCTTCTTTCGGGTGTCTCTCCTTATGAGCGTCTTTACTCTAGTCCCCCCGACTACCGTCCCCTTCGAGTCTTTGGTTGTACGTGTTTTGTGTTGGTTCCTCCTCACGAGCGGACCAAACTATCTGCTAGGTCGGTTCGATGTGTTTACTAGGCCTTAGCTCTGAACACAAGGGATATCGTTGCTATGATCCCGTGACACGGCGTCTTCGCATTTCTCGTCATGTGTTCTTTCTTGAGGATGTTCCTTATTATTCCTCTGCCTCACAGGATCTCACTTTTCTTCAGCCTTTATCTGTCTCTCCTTCAGCATCTACCTCCATTCCCCATCCTTCCTTATCTCCCTATCCTATTCCATCCTATCCGTTAGTCCCACCGACCCCTACCCCTACTCCCCCCTCCCTTCTGGCCTCTCCTCGCCCCTTACCTACGACCAGTGACACTTCCTCTGCTGTGGATCTTCTGTCCTCTCCGCTGGTTGTCTCTTCTCCATCGTCTACTACAGGTTCTACACCTCCTCGGTATCCTCTGCGAGTTCACCACCCTTCCCATAGATATGGTTGGTCATCTGTTGCCTCATATTCTCCTGAGTTCCATGCCTTTCTATCTGCCATTCATCTTGATCAGGAGCCCCGATCTTATCAGGAGGCAGCCCAGCTTCCACAGTGGCAGGAGGCTATGGCAGAGGAGCTCAGCGCTTTCGCTCATACTCACACATGGGATCTTGTTCCTCTTCCTCCTGGGATTGAGCTTGTTAGCTGCAAATGGGTCTTCAAGGTCAAGCGGCGACCTGATGGCTCCATTGAGTGGCATAAGGCCCGATTAGTTGCTCGTGGTTTTACTCAGGAGTATGGCATTTATTATGAGGAGACATTTGCTCCTGTTGCTCAGATGACCACTGTTCGTATTCTCATTGCAGTTGCTACCGCTCGACACTGGCCTCTTCTTCAGATGGATGTGAAGAATGCATTTCTTCACGGAGATCTCTCAGAGGTTGTTTACATGCATCCACCTCCTGGTCTCTCTGCTCCTATTGGTCATACTTGTCGTCTTTGCCGTGCCATCTATGGACTCAAACAGGCTCCTCGTGCTTGGTTTGAGCGCTTCCGCAGTTCTGTCACAGAGGCCGGTTTTGTTCAGAGTCCTCATGACCATTCTCTGTTTGTGCGGTCCTCATCGCAGGGGCGAGCGATTCTCCTCCTTTATGTTGATGATATGATTATCACTGGAGATGACTCTGCTGCTATTACCTCTCTTCAGGCTCACCTTCGGAGTCAGTTTCAGATGAAGGATTTAGGTCCTCTACGCTACTTTTTGGGACTGGAGATTGCTCAGGGCTAACTTGGGATCTTACTTTCTCAGCAGCGCTACATATATGACATCCTTAGTCGAGCAGCTATCTCGGATGATCGCATTGTAGACACTCCTCCTGAGCTCCATGTTCGCCTCTGTCCCACTGATGGTGAGCCTCTTTCGGATCCCACGCGCTACAAACAGCTAGTTGGCCAACTTGTTTACCTGTGTATCACTAGACCAGATATCTCTCATGTTGTCAGCATTGTGAGTCAGTTTGTCGCCGCACCACGCTCTACTCACTATGCTGCTCTTCTTCGGATATTTCGTTATCTTCGTGGTACCACCACTCGGTCTCTTCTTATGCCCTCCAGCTCTGATCTCATACTTCGTGCTTATTCTGATGCGGATTGGGCCGGTGATCCTACGACTAGACGCTCGACTACTGGCTTTTGTATCTTTCTTGGAGACGCTCTTGTTTCTTGGCGAAGTAAGAAACAAGATGTTGTCTCTCTTTCCAGTACTGAGGCTGAGTATCATGCCATGTCTACCACTACAAAGGAGATCGTTCATCTTCGGCGACTCCTTTGTGACCTTGGTATCTCTTCCTCAGGACCTACTTCACTATACTGCGATAACCGCAGTGCTATGCGGATTGTCAGCAATCCTGTATTTCAGGAGCGGACGAAGCATATAGAGCTCGATTGTCACTTTGTTCGTCAGCATCTTCAGACTGGCACCATTCTCCTCCCTCATGTGTCTTCCGCTGGACAGATTGCCGACTTCTTTACGAAGTCTCATCCTACTCCTAGATTTAGACATCTTGTAGGCAAACTCTCGGTGTTTGATCCACCTTGAGTTTGAGGGGGGGTGTTACATGTATATATTGTCTTATCTTGTTCCTGTGGTATAGCATACCATATATGTAACATGTGTATATGAACTATCAATACATTGATCAACATAGTGATTTTAACTCTTCTATCAGTCCCAAATCTCCATCCCTCACTCGCTCTCCCCGTCGAAATCCTTCGCTGGTATGACTACAACCAATACTTGTGGACATTAGCACCGGTATGGCTACAACCAATACTTGAAAAGTGTAAGCATCTATATAGTGTGAATATACCTACATGCTTTTGTTGTGAGTGAGAAAATAACATAAGTATACTTATATGGAATATGGCCTGCATGTGTTTGTTGCGTAACTCCCTAAGTTCTTGTATGTCGTCTTGTGTTATGTGGGACAGTTAAGTAAATTGATCATATGCTGATGGTTCTGCGGGTACTGATTTTGTATGGCCTCAGCTTCTAATTTCCTCAGTCGATTACGGCTCGGTATGACGTCAACCAGTCCATATCGAGGATCACATCGAATTCGACTATGTCTAGCACCCGAAGGTCTAGAAGAACGCGGAGGCCCCCAACCTCCAACTCGCAAGACCGGCCAATTTGCTCAATACGAGCACCTCCGCCGACAGGTATCTCTATGTGATGTGCAACCCCAAGTGGCTCTGTTTCTAACCCTAGCGATGTCACACACTCGCTAGCTACAAAGGAATGCGATGCTCCAGAATCTATCAGTACATCTATGAATGAACTGAAAAGCTTGAAGGTACCTTTGAGAACTGGGGGGTCAACTGGGGTCTGAGAGAATGGTACGGCCTTCAGGTAAGGTGGCTGGTGGTAAGGCTGGTAGGGTGGCTGGACTCTGTCGGGGTACTCATGGTCTAGAAGTGCATAGACTCCACCTCCTTTGGGAGCGCCTCGACGTCTGTCACGACCTTTGCCTCGCCCGGCTCCTGGTCCATGCCAACCTCCGTCTCGATCGGTCTATGCTCCCAACAGCGAACAAAACCGACGCTTGTGCCCTTGCTTGACCGCACTCGAAGCACACGATGGGCCCAAACTGCTGGCCCTGGCCTCCTCTCGCAAGTTCCTGCCCCTGAGGCGCAGCTATGGCAGTGAGCTGGCCTCCCTGCCTAGGCTGTTGCTGCTGCTGAGGGTAAGGTCGGTGACACTACTGGTACAGGGGCTTCCTATACGGGCCTCCTCTGCCATGGCCCCTCTGAGGCTGCCCTCTGCCTCCCCTACCTGTCGCTGGTGCCAGCTAAATTTCCCTCGGGCAATGAACCTCCACTGCCAGTGCAGCACCCAACACCGCCAAGTACGTGGTCGCCTGGTGCACAAAGATCAGTCTCTAGATCTCGGCTCGGAGTCCCCTCTCAAACCGATGGGCTATGGCCGAAGGGTCGGCTGCCATTGTTCCGGCGTAGCGGGACAGATGGGTGAACCTGGTGGCAAACTGCTAAACATAAAGAGTACCCTGAGTGAGGGAAAGGTACTCTTCGATCATGGCCACCCGCATACTGTAGGGAAAGTACGCGTAGAGAAAAGTGGCACAAAACCTTGACCATGACATCTGCTCTCCTCCTGCCCTAGTGGCCTGGGTGGTGCACCACCAGTCTAAAGCGTCCCCGTCGAGCTGGAACGCCACGAGTTTGACCCGGAGGGGGTCATCCTCATTGAACAAAAGGTCGAGTACACGAGTGACCTCCTCTAGCCACTTGTTCGCCGCTGTCGAATCCCCGCTCCGACCGCTGGACCTAGGAGGGTCCAGCCGTCGAAAGTCGAAAATCTTCGACGCTAAGGTCCGCCCAGCAACGGGAGGAAGAACTTCCTTGCCACGGGAGGAAGCTGCCTCTGGTGGTAGTGTAGGTGCCCGGTGCTGACGCCCCTCGACCTCTGTGGCCTGTCGGGTGGCGTGCTCATCGCGTGAACCGCCTCAGTCTCCTCCAAGAGAACCATCAAGCTGCCCTACCATCTACACAACCACCAGAGACACGAGAATCCGCTCGTGAAAGACCAAAACAAACATCAATCAATAAAGTAGAAATATATTACAAACGAGTGCAAACAAAACATACAGGGATGTTCTAACCCTAGAACTATCCCAACCCACACTCAAACTTTAACTGCAAGTCTAATCCTATCCATGGGACCTACAGCCTGCTCTGATACCAAATTGTCACACCCCGACTCAGAGAACCCATCCAGACCGGGGCGTGAGGGTTCCTACTCTACTCAATCATCACTGGCACGATTACAATAAAATAATGCGACAAAAAAATTAACAATTGATCTAGGGTCAAAATTAAAATATCTATTATAATTCAAAATTCTGATACAAGACTAAAACTCAAATATCATATATAAACTGTCACAAAATCATTGCAGAATGAAATTACACATTTATCATCTCAAAAAGAAGTTACCGGACCCCAAGTCCTCAAGTGCCTCCAGAAGTCGACGCGCCACCATGTGCCTGTCCAGTAGGTGCTATAGAAGAAGAGCTGACGACTGCACCTGCAAAACGCAGCCCAGGTAGGAGTGAGCAATAAGCTCAGTAGGATTCTACACTGTGGCACTCAAAAATGAAGGGAACATTAAAGTCCCATGTTCCATCTCATCTCTAGGAGAACTCCACGTTATGCACGCCGTCTATCCCATGGCACGCACCCTGATGACCTCTGGTATCGTTAATAGTCATCCCTCTCAATCAAGCGCCTCAGCGCTGAAACAACAGGGGTAGAACCCGGTGCACTACGTAGCTTCTCCTATCAATGAACTGAGACTGAGCCAGGAACCCAGAACGACCTCTAAACCTCGATCAAAGCAATTGCAGTCAACTAGACAGTCACGTCAAATCATCAGGTTATTATAACAAATTAAATCCTAGATCTTGCTTCCTAGCCTTGGTCCTAAGGCTAGATCCGAGCTGTCCGAGCCCCCGGATCAGCGATTAACCTATCGCCCACGCGTAGCCTAGGAACGCATCTAGTGCAAACAATTCATTTATGATCATACACATAGACAACAGTTTAGGCATATAACAATATGCCAAGTATTATATAGGACCAGACACATCACATAGCTCACCTAAGGATAAGTATAGCATTGGCCAAGAATAAGCGGAATAAGTAGGTACTAAGGCATGCAAAGGAATACATCACTAGCTAAATAATCAAATAACTAAGATAATAATATAATAATATTTTATTCAAAGCTGAGGGTGTACTTAACGCTCATTTATTCTACCCATCCCAGGGAGGCGTGACTCCCCTGGTTCAACCACAAGCCACACATGGGCCCACACAGATAAAATAATATATATCGAGAATAACATTAAAATAGTCGATTTATTGAAATCAGACCAACTATACAGCAAACTTCGGAAAAATCCTATCTTTCAATCTAGCCGTCCGATTGACATGAAATTTGATATTCCTACTCAATGGCACACCCTGAATCACATACCCAAAAAACGGATCAATCGGATAAACAAAATTATATCAAAACCTATAATTTCAGTAAAAATCCAGATTCTGTAAATGATGCATAATTCCTTCAAACAAACTCGAATTGAAACCAAACTTTGCAGATCTCTTCCTAATATCATTAAGATCATCATAGCCAAGAATAAACTTAATTGAATAATTAAAAACTACTTAAGTACACTAATTAAGCTAACTGTCCTGTTTCAGCACAGATAGACCATTTAATTTACCAGAAATTATACGTAGCTCAAAAAATCATGAAACCAGTTGTAGTTGAAAGCTAACTCATCAATATACAACTTTCATCTATAATAATAACTGAGATCATGTACGTACAGCTCATAAATCACGTTAGAACGCCGCTGTTCTAATTAAACCAAAAATCTGGAAATTAACATGATGAAATCTTGCTTAAATCCACATCAAATCCAAACCAAATCCTACCCAGCTTTAATCAGGTATTAATCAAGCTACCAAGCATCAGCCAATATAGTTTAATTGAAGAGCAATCAATTAAATCAATGAATAACACCTAATTAAGCCTTAATTAAGAAACCTATATTACTGCGCTAAACCAGTCACTAAACCAACTAAGACCGGGTTCCTCCTCGTCATGGACCACCTCCAAGCTCACCGGAGAAGCTTCCGGAGCTCCCTCTCTCTCAATGCTTCACTCTCGACGGGAAGCAGGGGAAGGAAAGAAAAGAAAGGAGGAGGGGAGAGGGTCTTTATAGCGGGTTGTTGGCCTGCTACAGTGACGGGGTGACTAGGTCTGGGTAACTTAGCAAGCTACGAGATCTAATTTCGACCGTCTGTATCTATCTTTCCCGATCGAGCTTCGATCTTTCGATCGAGAGAGCCTATAAGGATGTAATCAAACACGCATATCAATTCAAGGCCGTGGGTGCACTACGCGAGCGTGAAACCGACCACCAAAGTGTAATTTACCAAATTACTTGTCACACCCCGGCCCAGAAAACCCATCCGGACCGGGACACGAGGTGGGGTTCCTACATCTACTAACAACAACTGGCAGAAACAGTTACAACAAACAAACAGAGGACATAAGTAAATCTAACAACTACTATTATTACAAAAACTGTATATACAATAGAGTTACATCCAGATTTACATATACCATTTCTCAAGTACAAAAGATACTATAAACCTCAAAAAGTTACATCATCGGCAGACTCCCGAAAAGCATAGCAGAAGCCATCTTGACCCTCAAGCATGCCCTGATGTCGACGCGCCGCCACAGGACGAGCGACTGGGGCCCACAGAAGGAGAGCTGGTACCTGCACCTGTAAACGCCGCCCGGGTAGGAGTGAGCACTAAGCTCAGTAGGGTTCTACTCTATGACACACACAAGGAAGGGGAAACAACAACTGTACTAACTCTGTGCCAAGTACTGAGGCCTGCCAAGGACCCCATAAATCCCGTCAATAACCCGAAGGGTACCTGTCTAAAGTATGTCCCTCCGACAGCCACTATTCAAGGGTGGACCAACTCCGACAGTCCCTGACCCAGGGTGGACATGACGATACAAGTAGGACACCCCTCTCCAAGCGGGATCTCCACACTTGGCGGAACAATCATGGTTATGACAACCATCTCTCAGCACTCAAAGCAACAAAGCCAACACGACCTCTAAACTCCAACTCAAAAGCTAAGGCTTGCCAGGGAGCCCATAAATCCCATCGCTAACCCCAGGGTTCCTGTCCATGTAACCCTCTCCCGCCACAACGGGGAGAACCTCAGCACATGTAGGACACCCTTACCCATGCTGGATACCAAGCATGATGACACATGTCGGGGTAACGACATCCACCTCTTAGCAATTGATACAGGAATACTAGGGACAAACCCCAACAACAGACTATCAGTGCTACAGTCAAACCCTAGGCCTCTAATGCACAAGAGAGCTAGGCAAAACAACAGTATAAACAGGAAACAAACAAGGGCACACCTTCGGCCCATTTATACTAAACATTCCCGAGGGTCATGACTCCCTCGGTTAACCACAAAGCAATAAAGGGCATACAGTCAACCCATTTATTCTACACAATCCCGGGAGTCATCACTCTCCCGGTTCAACCACAAAGCGGTAACAAACAACAGTTTATAGCAATACCAACAACCATGGCATTAAAGCGGTAAACAAACTATCATGGCAAGCCCCGCGGGCAAAACCGCTAAAACCGTATACATACGAAGCCTTGCGGGCAAAACAGCCTAAAAAACGCATTCTGATGCACGTTGGATCGATCCAACATACCCATGGATCGATCCGGCTTGCCCTCGGATCGATCCGACTTGTCCTTGGATCGATCCGACTCGCCCTAAGATCGATCCGACTTGTCCTCGGATCGATCCGACTTGCCCTCGGATCGATCCGACTTGCCCTCGGATCGATCCGACTTGCCCTCGGATCGATCCGACTCGGCAAAACCAAGAAAACCATTCTCTGTTACCCTCAGACACTGTTCCTGGGAGACACTGGATCGATCCAAACATACCCATGGATCGATCCAACTTCCACCAGTGAACAGTCCCTCTTGAGTGCAACCTGTATCGATCCAATATCCAATTGTATCGATCCAATATCCAATTGTATCGATCCAATATCCAATTGGATCGATCCCAACAGGCCCTCCGGCCAACTTCCGACGGCGATCACGGCCGGAAAACCAAACCAAACTTCACCAAAATTGTCTGATGCTCACGAAGCTACTCATGGCTTCAAAATCGGCAACCATCACTTATACATGAAGATCTACTCAAAACAAACCCGAATTCGACGAAAACGACGAAGAACACGAGAAAACCCAACCAAATCCGTAGGTAGAATGTCACGCCCCGACCCGCAAAAGCCCAACCGGGCCGGGCGACGCGAACCGAAACCTACAAAACGCGGAAAACAAAGCTGGCGAGGGTTCCCTCTAACCTATTGGTCTCCCTAGCAATTCACCAAAAGCACCCTCAATTAAAAGACATTAATTGAACAACATCGAACCACAGATTTAAAACTTAAAGTGTTTAATATACAAATCCTCGGAGAGGGGAAGATCCAAAATACAACATTACTCCCGTAGGAGACTATCTAACAAAAGGTGTAAAAGCAGTAAAGATCGCCACCTCTTAAAGTCCACCAGACGCCACCGCACCGCAAACCAACTGCCCGGTAGGGGCCACAGAAGGAGAAATGACGTTTGCACCTGCAAAACGCAGCCCGGGTAGGTGTGAGCACTAAGCTCAGTAGGGTTCTACACTACGACACACAGAAGGAAGAGGGAAACGCAATAGTGTCGCCCTCAAGTAGGATCTGGGTGTATACAAGGGGCCCATAACCCCACCGCGTGCCCCTGAGGCCTAGTGGCAGCACTCCAACACTGTCGACACATAAGCTAAGTAGGCAACTTCACTACTCCCGGGTCAGCACAGTGGGACACCGGCTACACCTCAGCATCCATCTCAAGGCCGACACGACCTCTACAATCATCAAGCAACAAGTGTACCAGTCATCTAGGCTTTTCATCAAACCGACTGGATACCACAATTCGAACCGGGTCCAAACTACCCAACCCCGGTCCTAGGGCTAAGTCCGAGCTTCCAGCCTCGGGACGGCGACCCAAAGATCACCCACGCCCTAACCAATGCAACTAATGCACAACAGGGAATGCATGCTATGAACATACACAGATAAGAAGTAAATCATGCAACAGTATGACAAACATTATATAAGTCAACCGGATCGCTGGAGCGGTACTACTGACCGCTGCCAGCCGATCCGCAGCGGGTCCTGGCATTACGACGGTACCACGACCGTCGACTGCAGACTCCTGCAACGAGAAGCAACCCCGAAAACCGCTGATGAACAGTAAACAATATAATATTATATTCCAAAATATAATATTATATTCAAAACACCCAAAAGTTCTCTACTAGAGGCTATTTGACCCCGTCGATCCGACGTCCAAACGACGTCGGATTTCAGATCCAACTTAGTCACCAGTATATCTACATACCATAATCAACATATCCAAAATCCATGATCATCCAACGGTTGGATTAACGGGAAAACACTAATCAAAACCGTTAATCAAACTAACTTTCTAATTAATTGCTGCAACGCAGCCCTCCAGTGTGAAAATCATAACAATTCGTAGAAAACTCGGAAAAATGTGAAATCAGTTGGAATGGAAAGCTAACGAAGAGATCTACAACTCTTATGTTTATCAAAACCCAAGATCATACACGTACAAGCCGGAAAACTAGCCGCAAGCCGGCTGTTCTTCAAGAACAACAGAATACCGGAAATTCCGAGCTTAATCATGCATAAATCCTACTCAAATCTCAACGAAATATCATGAAACTTATATTAGTAATTCTACTAAGCAAGAGGAAGCTAACAACACCAAGATCAACAAGATCAAACGGCTAGATCACGAGAAACCCATTAAAGAACACATGTAGGTAGAAGAACCTACCCAACTGCGCATTCCTCGGTTGATCCCTCGCAAACCCGTCACCAACAAGGCTCTAAACCACCTCAGCAACCTTCCTCTCGTCGCCAGGAATCCAACAAGCTTTGGAACGCCAAAAACGGTGGCCGGAGGAGGTAGAACGGAAGAGAAGAAGCTCGCCGGCGGAAGAAGAGAAGAAACAGAGCACCGCGGGAAAGAAGAGAAAGAAGGAAGAAGAAGAGAAGAGAAGAGAAGGGAAGAAGGGGAAGGAAAGCTCGGGGGAAAGCCGGGAAAGCCGGAGGAAAGGGGAAGGAGGGGAGGGAAAGTCCTCCCCTTCTGACAAGAGAGAGCGACGGCCGGCTGCCGTCCTCGCGAAGGAGAAAAAGCCACCGACTCGAGTCCGATCGATCGCTCTAAGGAGCGATCGATCGCTCTCGAGCCGCAAACAGCCCAAAGACCTTCTGCACTAAGCATCGATCTCCAAAACATGTCAGATCGATCTGGCTAGCAAGGCCAGATCGATCTCATTAGCAATCCAAATCGATCTCCTTCGCCCAGAAAATCAAACTTGGGCTAAAACACAAGCCCAAGCTCAGATCTTCCGATCTCGGGTTCACCTAGCCATTCTAAACAAACACTAACACATACAAGGTCAGTGTGTGTACACGCGGGTGTGAAACAAGCCAACAAGGCGCAATTTACCAAATTGCCCTTGTGGTCCAAGGAACAAGGCGATCCACCGGATCGCGCGCTCGACGCGAAGCAAACCAACGAGCCACGGGCCTGACCCAGCCGGTCGACCCAGGAGTAGAGGGACGGGTCCTCACATAGAAACCCTACCTCGATAAGAGCTGCTTCAATCCACGAAGCCAAGCCTTGGATCTTCCTAAATCCTCTCTAGATTTCGTCGGATTTGAGCCCAATCGCAGCGGAATCGGAAAAGAAAGGAGAAAGGAAGCATCGCATCCGCTCTTATGCGGACGCTCCAGTTCGAGTGGGATTGATCCAAACTCCACCTTGGATCGATCCGAACTCCACTGGCGGCCAACACTCCCTAGTGCATCCAGTTTGGATCGATCCAACCTGCACATGGAATCAGAATTGGACCAAACTCAAGCCCAATTCCGGATCTTTCGATTCCGGGTCCACCTAGCCATTCTAAAAAAAACACACACAAAACAAGGCCGATGTGTGCACACGCGGATGTGAAACAAACCGACAATGTGTAATTTACCAAATTGCCCTTGTGGTCAACAACGAGCCACAGGAATGGAGGGACATGTCCTCATATTACCATTGGGTCAAAAAACAATAATGCGATCAACCAGATTGCGCTCGACATGGAAACAAGCCAACAGGGCACGTCCCTGACCTACGCGGTCGAGCCAGGTTAAAGGAACGGGTCCTCACAGACTGCCCCTATTGAGGGGCGATGGAGGACATCCGGTGGCGAATTTCGATGGGGAGAACCAGCGAGAGATAGAGATTGGTGAAGATTGGGATTGGAAGACAAAGGAGCCCTGGTGACGAAGGAGCTTCGGCGTCGGCAGCGTTAGGGGAGCTCTCCTGCGGGAGAGGGACTCGGATGGGGAGCGCTGAAGTAAGGGATTGAAATGTGGAAATAAGATGGGAGATACAGCTCGGCTCAGCCACGGCTCAAAAAACCTCTCTATGCTACTTACTAATGTGCTGGCATATTTTAAACTTTTGGATGGAAATGATCAAATCTCAGCCTTTGGTAGCATCTAGTATCCAAATAGCTATGTAGCACCTAAACAAAACTCGCGGCAGATGGCCTCTCTAAGGACGCTTTTTATTTGGGTAAAAATCATTTTGGTCCCCTCTAGCTTCAGGGTTTTTCATTTTAAACCCTATGTTTCAAAACGTAATAAAACAGACTCTGTAATTATAATAATTTCACTTAAACCCCAAATTACTGACGTTCGTTTCTTGACTTAATGGCCGTTAGTAATTTATTTTGGGAAAATATCATTTTGGTCCCCTCTAGTTTCAGGGTTTTACATTTTAAACCCTATGGTTACAATAATTTTATTTTAAACCCTGTGTTTCAAAACGTAACAAAACAGACCATGTAGTTACAATAATTTCATTTTAAACCCAAATTTAGTAACGACCGTTACAGACTTAGCGTCAAACTGGTTTTGACCCAATGTTGACTGGTTTATTATATTCTCTCTCTTCCCTCACTTATCTCCCTCTCACCGCATGCGGCTTCCCGCCGCCAGACCGTCCGGGCACCCCACCTCCAGATCTCTCTCGACATGCTGAGATCTTAAGCGACCCAAGATGGGATTTTCAGGCGACCCGAGAGGCCATTACTCTAATCTCTCCTTTCACATTGGTGGCCTTCGACTCCTGCATATTGCCGCCGCCACCCATGCAAGCGTTAAGTCCATAATGGCCGTTACTAAATTTGGGTTTAAAATGAAATTATTATAATCTTAGGGTTTAAAATGAAAAGCCCTGAAACTAGAGAAGACCAAAATGATATTTTCTCTTTCATTTTAAACCCCGTGTTTCAACAAACGACCGTTACTAAATTTAGGTTTAAAATGAAATTATTATAACTATAGGGTCTGTTTTGTTACGTTTTGAAGCACATGGTTTAAAATGAAAAACCCTGAAACTAGAGGAAATCAAAATGATTTTTACATTTGGGTACTATATTAGTAGGAGGGGACGATATGCTGATGCCTTCTGCTAGTGGATAGCGGGCGTTTAACCTAGCCTTTTGGTTTAACTAAGCAAAATATAAATGAGGACTGCCTTGTGAAAGAACTTTAGTTCCCTGCAGCTTAGTTCCCCTCTTCACTTTCTTACTACCAAACAGTCCAATATATAAATTGGGCTATAGTCAGTGTGCTACGAATTGGCTATAGTCAGAGATGACTCAAATAAATTGGGCCCAACGTGACGACGATAAACGTTGCCATTTGGGTTCATTAATCAGTGTGCTACGAATTAAACGACGGTACTATTGGAACCGTCTAGACGACGATATCCGACGTGACACGCCAACACACACGTTATAACCATTTCCATGAAAGAGACCACACCACCCCTTCTATTATTAGATTAGATATCGTGTGTTTAATAATGTTTGCAAAGAACCGTATCCATCTCAGAGATCTATGCAATCATTGAATTTTGTTTGCTGTTTGACACCCATTGTTATCTTTTTGCACATCCGGCCCCCCCCCCATCACGTGGCCTGCTGACGTGGCCTGCCATGGGCGTAAAGGCACCGTATTTTGGGAAATGTGGCGTAAAGAGGGGGTATTTTGGGAGGATAGGCGAGAATTTTTTTTTTAAAATTCACTTTTCTTTTGATTTGACAATTGAGGAACACTTTTGTGTTTCTTTACAAAGCAGGCCAAATCCATAAATTCGGGACCAAAATACCCCTGATCAAATCTCTCTCATCATTTAATGCCACCTGACACAAGTATGAGAAATAGAAAGTATAATTTAATGCCACTTGACACAAGTACGAGAAAGAGAAATGATAAAATTCCTTACTTATGTGAGGTATTCCTTACTTAACATATGAATTACTCACTTAGCATATGAATTCCTCACTTATGTGAGGAATTCCTTACTTATCATTCCTTAGGATTTAATGCCAACTGATACAAGATTAAGAGAGAGAATGAAAAAAATTCCTTACTTAGCATATGAATTCATCACTTATACGATGAATCCATTATTTATCATTCATTATTTAGCCAATGAGTCTCCAGTGATCCCCACATATATAAACCCCGTCACCGATCCTGGGCTCCCATCCATGAGAACAGTCGGCGGGGTCTGGTCCGGCAGGGCGAACCGGATCTGGTACGTCCTCAAGTGCCTCCACGGCGCCACTAGAGATGGGGGACCGGAGCCAGAGCCAGAGAGGGGGAGCCGGAGCCGGAGCCAAAGGAAGAGAGAGAAACAAAGGAGAAAGCGGGAGGGAGGAGGGCGACGGAGAAGAGAGAGAGAGAAACAGAGGAGAACATTTGGCGGCTCATGCGGGCGGCATGCACAGCATGCATGGGTGCGGCGGGGGCATGCAGTCGTCGGTGGCGCGGCGGTGGTGCGGCCTAGGGAGAGGGCGGCACGGCCGGGGTGGGCTCGGCCGTTGGCGAGGCCTAGTTGGCGGAGGGCCGCGGTGGTCGTGGCCGGGGAAGAAGATGGCGTGTCAGTAGGGTGGCGTGCTGAGGCCGAGCAGGGAGCGCGGCCGGAGAATGGACGTGGCGGACGGCAAGAGAGTGAGAGAGAACGGCGAGAGGGATAGAGAGAAACGGCGGGAGAGAGAGAGCGAGAGAGAGAGTGTGTGGCGGTGGAGAGAGAGTGGGAGAGAGATCACCCCGGGAGGAGAGGAGGCGACGGGAGAGAGATCGCCCCGTCCACCCTCGACCTCGCCCCGGCGTCGATCGCCCCGTCCACCCTCGACGTCGTCCCGGCCTTGATCGCCCCGTACACCCTCAACGTCGCCCCGACCTCGATCGCCCCGTCCACCCTCGGCGTCGCCCCGGCCTCGATCGACCTAGCCTCGGCCTCGATCGACCTCGCCCCGGCCTCGATCGCCCCGTCCACCCTCGGGCCTCGACGGTGGGGACTTCGCCGAGATGGAGGTGGAGGATGGTGGCGACGTGACGGGGCGGGAGGAGCTCGTGGACGCAGAGGCGGCGGCCCTGGCGCCAGTAGGGGCCGGCGGGGTATTGGAAGGAGCGGAGGCGACGGGAGATAGAAAGTAGGAGAGAGAGGAGGCGACGGGAGAGAGAAAGTGGGAGAGAGAGGAGGCGACGGGAGAGAGAGAGAGGTCGGCGAGAGAGAAGAGAGAGAGAGAGGGAGGAACAGAGAGAGGGAGCGAAGGAGGGAGAAAATAGAGAGAGAGAGAGAGAGGCCGCCGTTGACGGGGAGAGAGAGGTCGAGGTCGTCGTTGACGGAGAGGTCGCCGAGATCGAGGTCGGGCGAGGGTGAGATCCTAGGTGAGAAGGGGGAGAGAGAGAGAGAGATAATGGGTGTGGATGACGTGACAGGCAGGGATTAACATAGCAAATGGGACGTTTGCCCCCTCTCCTCCAAATAACTAAGGAATCCTCATAAATAATTAAAAAATACTTCAAATAATTAATAAATTCTCACAAATAATTAAGGAATCTCAGTAAATTTGATATGGCATGGGAAGATATCAGAGAATCCAGATCATCCAAAATGCCCAATGGGCTTTTGACCGATTGGAATATGGCATTTAGAAAGTTAGACTTTGAAGGCGTCGAGCTCGAAGGCAGGAGTCGAGCTCGGAGGTTCGAGGTTCGTGGTCCGAGACGAGGCTAGCATCTTGAACACATTCAAAATGAGCTGAGCTCGGAGAGCTCATTTGAATGAGATGGGAGCATTTAATGCTCAATGGCATGTGGCATTTAATGCTCAGTGCAGCATTTAATGCCTATGATTGGACATGTGATGGTAGGTGGAGATGCGGCTCTACTTGAACTGGAGGCCATCTCGGAGGCTCGAGGGTTTACTGTGGTATCACTCCTTATGTGAGGTGGGACCCATGTCATGTAAAGAAATATAAAAGAAACGAATATTTCTGGGTATCACTCCTTATGTGAGGTGGGACCCATGTCATGTGATGATTCGTTAGTTATCTGAAGTATTTCTTAGTTATTTGTAAGGAATCCTTGTAAATTTAAAGTATTTCTTAGTTATTTGTAAATTTGAAGCCTCCCCCCTCTTTGTGAGGAATTCTTGTAAATTTGAAGTATTCAAAGCCAAATGATGTAAGGGCTAGAGTTAGCCTAGGTTACTACGAGACCAACTCATATGTGCATAAATAAGGAATTCATTACTTATGCAAGGAAAACTCCTTGCTTAGTATTCAAAGCCTCCCCTCTCTCCCCACCTGGTCTTCTCTCTCCATCCTCCCCAACTCTCTCTCTCTCTCCTCCCCGACTCTCTCTCCTCCTGCTCTCTCTCCTCCCCGACTCTCTCTCCACATGGTCTTCTCTCTTTACCTAGTCTTCTCTCTCCATCGACTCTCTCTCTCCACCTAGTCTTCTCTCTCCATCGACTCTCTCTCTCCACCCATCTTTCTCTCTCCAAAAATAAGTGGAAGACCAGGTGAAGAGAGAAGATTAGGTGGAGAGAGAGAGAGTCGATGGAGAGAGAAGACCATGTGGAGAGAGAGAGAGTCGATGGAGAGAGAGTGTCGAGGAGGAGAGAGAGCGGGAGGAATCCTTATTAATGCCTCTCTCCGTCTCTCTATCCACCATGCACATTCTCTCTCTCCCTCCCTCTCTCTCCATCTCTCTATCCACTCAGCACTCTCTCTCTCCATGTCATGCATTAAATGCATCATCATATGCATCAATAAGGATTCCTCGAGGTCGAGGCACCGAGAAGGAACTCTCGCCTCAAGGCCAAGGAACTCTCGCGCTCGAGGCCGAGGAGGAGAGAGAAAGATGGGTGGAGAGAGAGAGTCGATGGAGAGAGAAGACCATGTGAAGAGAGTGAGAGAGAGTCCATGGAGAGAGAAAGATGGGGATCACTGGACACTCATTGGCTAAATAAGGAATGACAAATAAGGAATTCCTCTTATAAGTGAGGAATTCGTATGCTAAGTGAGGAATTCCTTACATAAGTAAGGAATTTTCTCCTTTCTCCCTCTCATACTTGTGTCAGGTGGCATTAAATCCTAAGGGATGATAAGTGAGGAATTCATATGCTAAGTGAGGAAATCATATGTTAAGTAAGGAATTCCTCACATAAGTAAGAAATTTTCTCCTTTCTCTTTCTCTTTCTCGTACTTGTGTCAGGTGACATTAATAAATGATGAGAGAGGTGACATTAAATGATGAGAGATGTGGCATTAAGTGATGACAGAGAGTTGGTCAGGGGTATTTTGGTCCTGAATTTATGAATTTAACCTGTTTTGTAAAGAAACACAAAAGTGTCCCTCAATTGACAAATCGAAAGACAAGTGGATTTAAAAAAAAAAATTCTCGGGGACTCAAAGGGGGACAAAAAGAGAAAAACAGGGGCCTTTTTTGCAACAAATTCTGTTATCATTGGATCCGGCGTCGGCTAACTTCACCAATTTGATTCACTCGTTAAAGAATTGTTCCGTTTTTTCAACTATAGTGTGACTCATCTAATCGATGAATCCAATCATTTGGTGCTCGATCCTCGTGACTAGCTTTTAATCAAGAGTCCGTTTGAGAGTGCATTTGTGCTGGTCAAACGTGTTTTTTTTTTAATCAAATACAGCTACATTCATAATAACTTTGTTTGGGAAATAACGTACATGGAGATCATATCCAAATCGTATCAAAGATGAAGTAGTTTATAGGTGTTTTTATTTGGCTGCACCTTGGTTGCGATGTAAAAAACATAAAAACAAAATCTTAACTGATTTTTTAATGAAAAAACTACTATTTTGATTACACTATAGATGAAACTAAATACACGTTCAAATAACAAAACTTTATAACCACACTTTTCTATCACATATATCAAAGTCACGTACCAAAAAGGAGTATTTCAGATGTTATCGTGACACGGTCACCACAGTTTACGAAGCCACCATAGATACTCACTCAGGGTCGTTTGGGCAGCACGAACTCATGCCCAAACGAACTTTTTTTTGGACCGAATTTTATGGACCAAATGCAGTTGCGTTCATAAAAATTTCATTTGGGAATAATAGCAGGCTGGTGGGGACCACGCCAAAACTGCGTCAGAGACGAAGCAATTTATAGGTGCTTCCATTTGGCCGCACATTGGCTGCGACGTAACGAACATAGAAACTAAATAACAAACTAATATTTTACACTATATATTTGAAAATAAACGCACATCCAAACAACAAATTACATGAATATATTTTTCTACCACAGTTATTAATGTGTCATACCAAACAAATTTTCAGTCATCACCACAGTTTACAAGCACACCACAGCTCACCACGGTCATAAAAAAACACAACCCACAGCAAAAAAAAGAGCCTCAGCAACGAACCGCGCCGCAGCTGCGTCATGTAAAAGACAACGCACGCCCACGCCCAAGCGGAGCCCAAGTCCCGGTCATCATCCCAAAGATTTCCTCTATCCTCTTCTTGTTTGCTAACGCAATCTGCCCTCTTATTCTCCACCGCTTTGGGTTTCTTTCAGATCAATCTCTGCGGGAAAGGAAAAAGGGTTGGTCTTTTGGATCTTTATCTACTTCTTTGGGTTGTTTTCTTGATGATTAGTGTAATAACTTTGTTCATAGGATCGTTGGAATGGCGGAATTGGTCGGGCCTAGGGTTTATGGCTGCAGCAACTGCCGGAACCCTGTATCCCTCCACGACGACATAATCTCCAAGGCTTTTCAGGTTTTTAGTCCTCACCATCCAATATTGTGTGAGAAATTTGTGGGTTTGGGTACTATATTTTGGTAGTGTTTACTGGATTCATGGGAGAAATGGGCGTGCTTTTCTCTTCTCTCATGCGATGAACATAGTCATGGGGCCGAAGGAGGACAGGCATCTCATTACTGGGCTGCATACGGTCGCCGATATGTACTGTGGCGATTGCCGGGAGGAGTTGGGGTGGAAGTATGAGAGGGCTTATGAGCTGACCCAGAAGTATAAAGAAGGCAAGTTCATATTGGAGAAGGTCAAGATTGTGAAGGAGAATTGGTAGCTCCTTGGATAAGATAGATTATTATGTTGGTCTTAAGGAAGTCTAATGCCAATGTGTTTGTTTGTTTGTTAACATGCTGTTCTTTGTGTTTCTGATTTATATATCCACATGCTCATCTTGTACATGGTAGCTTGATCTCGATGTTCGTTGCAGTGTTTCGTTTGGAAGTTGTGTTATGGAGCTATTGATTCATTTGTAAATAGGAAGGGAAATTGTGGATATTGATCATGCAACCTTGGTTGCCATTTGTTTATAAAATGGGTTTTTTATTATTATGAAAGGCTGAAACTTGATGTTTTTTTGTACTCCTGGTTCGGATACTGAACATGTCATGCTCTTATTTGACAATCATTTAACTTGTGCATTGGAGTTAATTATGTATCAGAATTCAACTATGCTTATACGCCACGATATGCAAGTTTTTGTTGGGCATGTCACTCTAGTGATTAATTATTCCACTTCTTGTGATTCCAGAAGGCCTGACTTGAGGAAATTGATTAGTTGGTAAAATTACTGACTGCCTTGCAAAGGCGAACTCGTAATGCTTGCTAGATTAGATTATACATGTGTAACATATGTTTGTTTTCGATATTTGTGCAAATGTCTATTTTATGCAAAATTTCTGATTAGACTCTGACAACTGATGAAGTTTTTGAATTCCGTTCACAGAACTAGATTGTGTGGTCTGTGATAATTCATCTACTCTTAATATCTGACTATGACCAGCAATTTCTAAACTGTGTTTAGTCTCTTCTCAAGTTTGACATGTTCACTTGAATTATTTGTCAAAAGTCTCGGACCTTGATTTTGCCGAGAAAGACCTGCTAGGATCGTACCTCTTATAAAAATTTATATCAACGAAGAATCTAGTGTATAGTTACAAGTTGTTGGGGTTAAGTTCAGTACTTCAGTGTCATAGATCATTTTTTTGTTAGTGTAAGATCCTACATAGTTTGTCAGTGAAGGCCCTTCAAGATTGTTTTGAGTGGACAAATCTTAAGATCTTGGATGACTTGGATCAGAATCAAAGAATTGTCGGGTTCATATATATATCTTAAATATTAAGACAACTTGAATTATATTCTTTGACATTGAACTTTCTGCTTCAGGAGAATAAGAAGACCTTTGTTATCTTTTTACTTCCTAAAGCACTTAGTAAAAGCCAATAGGCTCCGTCGTGTCAATTTTATTTATATCGTCTTGATATGTCGAAGAAATCCAACGAGAAAAAGCCATATCCAGCTTAAATAATGAGAGTTAAGTCTTTGGTAAGTACTAGATCTGGATTAATTTTTCAGTGATGTTTCTTAAGACAGACATGCAAATCTGGCTGACAGGAGTATTAAATCTAATACGAAAGGAGGCAAGTGACATGAGCATCTGTTGGATGGGAGGATTGAATTCAATTTGGAAGGAGCCAAGATTTCCTATCTTTTGAGATTTTTAAAGCAACATCCAGTCAAGACAAATTTTCAGAGTCTCTTGTGGGTTTAATCCTTAAAAGAGCATCAATTTCAAGATATAGATATTGTTTTGAAATCTAAAACAGGGTTTCACCTTTGGTACTTCCTTTATCATTGGTTTGTGTGTAAGATAGTTTTTCTTGTTCAGCTTAAAGATGTATATTTAATTTGAATATTCATTTGATCTATTTCTGGTTCACAAAGATATTATTTGAAGTGGATTCTACAAAACCTGAAAGGAGTCCCTGAGCCCAGATTGACAAACCAAGAGCAATTTGTTCATGAGCGTCATCTCTAAAGTCGCTCTAGCAAACCCTAATGAGGAAATCGTATGCGGGTTGATTGGATTTTTTTGTATTCATAATGTTTAATTAAAGGTGATCTATCTTCAAATATTTTTAGGTTCAAATTTTCTATGCAAGAGATTTGTGATTGTATGAGGTATTCACCCACCTTATTACTCTAAGTTAGAATAAAAGGCTAATCTATTTTTTTTCTAAAGAAGCATTATCCGAAGAACAGTGTATGCAGCAACATCACTCCACTTATAGGAACCAATCACAGAAAGCTGTTGGCTCCACTGCTTAAATATTTATCGGTAAAATCGACGAGTAACCACCACGTTGTTTGGTTCGTATGAGAACCGTAGAGATAGAGATACATAGATTCCACGCATGGTGGGTCAAGGATCTAGTTATTTTACCTTTTTCAGATTGTTCTATTTGTTAGTTAGATGTTGTGTTTACCATCTAAACAAAGGTGTCGTGGTGTAGTTGGTTATCACGTCAGTCTAACACACTGAAGGTCTCCGGTTCAAACCCGGGCGACGCCAAGTGTTCCCATCCGATCCTCATTTTTTTACCCAAATATGAAAATTATGATTACAGGATTATCACTATTTCACCTATTCCATTTCTCTCTATTTTTTTCTATTCTCATACATTAACTCTACTTTTTCTTACCCTATTCCCCCTTAATCCCACTTTTCCTTATAGTTAATTGGTAATAACACAACACCAGTTTAGTCAAGATTTTTGCTAAAAACCCCATTTGATGTATTTTTAAGGTACGCCAAGTGGGGATGGGATGGGTTATATTCCCATCCGATCCTCATTTTTTACCCAAATACGAAAATCATGATTACGGGATTATCACTATTCCACCTATTCCATTTCTCTCTATTTTTTTCTATTCTCATACATTAACTCTACTTTTTCTTACCCTATTCCCCCTTAATCCCACTTTTCCTTATAGTTAATTGGTAATAACACAACACCAGTTTAGTCAAGATTTTTGCTAAAAACCCCATTTGATGTATTTTTAAGGTTACAACCCCATTTGACAGATTTTTTTCCCTGGTGTAATTAAGAAAAGACTAAAATACCCCTATAGCTAAATGTAATTAAAATAAGACTAAAATGGCATGGTGGTTGTGGTGATGACAGCAGCGGATGGCGCGATAGATGATCACCGGAGTTGGGATCCGATGATCCAGCGCGTCCCTCGCGCCCACCCAACCTCTATCCGCCGTCACGGAAGTCACCATCGCCGCTCTAACCACTCGAGGACCTCCCTGCGGAGCTTCCCGTGACCTCCTCGATAGACTCCAACCGTCTCCAAACCCGCCCCCCCCCCCCCCAATGACCACTTCACGACGCCGTCCACCCCCTCCGCCGCCCTCCATCTCCGGCGAAAACCCTCAACCCGAGCTCCTCCTCTCACAGATCCGGCGCCGCTACCACTCCATTCCGGCGCCGCCACCACTCCATACCGCCGCCTCCGGCCACCCCGTCCCCATCCGGTCCCAGATCTGGATCCCTCCTCTGACCAGATCCGCCCAATCCGGCAGTTTAGTCAAGATTTTTGATAAAAACCCCATTTTATGTATTTTTAAGGTTACAACCCCATTTGACAGATTTTTTTCGCTGATGTAATTAAGAAAAGACTAAAATACCCCTATAGCTAAATGTAATTAAAATAAGACTAAAATGGCATGGTGGTGGTGGTGATGACGGCAACGGATGGCGCGATAGATGATCGCCGGAGTTGGGATACGGTGATCTAGCGCGTCCCTCGCGCCCACCCAACCTCCGTCTGCCGTCGCGGAAGTCACCATCGCCGCTGTGAGGCCCGTTGGGTCTACCGTGGGACAAGATGCCTGCGCTTGGAGGGCGGGGCTGAGTCGGGTAGCCGGGTAAGCAATCCCACAACGCCTGGGTATGGTCCGGGGTTTGATATAAGTATATAGTAAGCCCTTAATAGACACAACGCGTTTTAAAGCCGTGATGGCAGTGATCCGTCAGAAAACTTCATGGTTAAGCGTGCTCGACCTGGAGCGGTCCCGGGATGGGCCGGGGTGATACAGTATGGTATCAGAGCCGGTTCCCAGCCGAAAATTGTGCCAGCGAGGACGCTGGGCCTCCAAGGGCGGTGGATTGTGAGGCCCGCTGGGTCTACCGTGGGACAAGATGTCTGCGCCTGGAGGGCGGGGCTGAGTCGGGTAGCCGGGTAAGCAATCCCACAATGCCTGGGTATGGTCCGAGGTTTGATATAAGTATATAGTAAGCCCTTAATAGACACAACGCGTTTTAAAGCCGTGATGGCAGTAATCCGTCAGAAAACTCCATGGTTAAGGGTGCTTGACCTGGAGCGGTCCCGGGATAGGTGACCTACTGGGAAGTTTTCCCAGATTTCTGCGGTGAGCCAAAAGCGAACAATATTGTGTCGGGTGGGGCCCTCGGGTGGATCCTGGTCGGACCGAGAGCCCGCGGGTCGGGGCCCAGTGGAGGGCCGGGGTGTTACAGCCGCTCCAACCACATGAGGACCTCCCTGCGGAGCTTCCCGTGACCTCCTCGACGGACTCCAACCGTCTCCAACCCCCCCCCCCCCCACCTCGTCACGACGCCGTCCACCCCCTCCGCCGCCCTCCATCTCCGACGAAACCCCCAACCCGAGCTCCTCCTCTCACAGATCCGGTGCCGCTACCACTCGATACCGGCGCCGCCACCACTCCATACCGCCGCCTTCGGCCACCCCGTCCCCATCCGGTCCCAGATCCGGATCCCTCCTCTGACCAGATCCTGCCAATCCGGCAGCTTGGAGGTGTGGTGTGGCCGGATCCGTACATGACGGCTGGGTGCGAGGGGCTGGTGAGATCCCAGTAATGATGTGAGAGGGGGAGCTCGGGGCGGTGTTGGGATCCGATTGGTAGGAGGTCGACGCCGGCGTCCGACGAGGATGGAAGCTAGGGATGGGGTCGGCGAGCCTCGGATCCCTGCGGACGTTGGAGGTGACTGAAGAGATGAAGTCTGGCTTGTTGTCGGCTTGGGAGGCGGGACTTGGCCGACGACGGGAGCTGGGAGAAGCGGGGAGGGTTGGTGCTCGTCGGAGCCATGCCGTTCTCGTCGATCGGCACAGGAGCGGAGTCGGTCGTCGCGATGGAGAGGAAAAGAGGAGAAAAGGGGTCGCTGATCTTAATAAATAGAGAAAAGTGGTAAACAAATACGGGAAAATATGGAAATTAGATAAAGAAAAATTATAGGAGAAAAGTTGAGGTGACTCAACAGATTCTATGACGGAGAATTTCATCCCCTTAAGTTGTAATTTGAAGAGTCAAGAAGATAAAAATACAAGAAAGATGAAAATGCATTTAAACTGATGAAAATGAATTTAAAAAATGAAAATACATTTAAAAAGATAAAAATAAAGTTAAAAAGATGAAAATGAATTTAGAAACATGAAAATGAATTAAGAAACATGAAAATGAAATTAGAAAGATGAAAATGATTTTAGAAAGATGAAAATGAATTGAGAAAGATGAAAATGAATTGAGAAAAATGAAAATGAATTGATAAAGATGAAATTTAATTTAGAAAGATGAAAATGAATTTAAAAAGATGAAAATTCAAGAAAGATGAAAATGAATTTAGAAAGTTGAAAATGAATTTAGAAAGATGAAAATGCATTTAGAAAGATGAAAATGAATTTAGAAAAATGAAAGTGAATTGAGAAAGATGAAAATGAATTTAAAAAGATAAAATTCAAGAAAGATGAAAATGAATTTAGAAAGATGAAAATAAATTTAGAAACATGAAATTGCATTTAGCAAGATGAAAATGAATTTAGAAAGATGAATATGAATTTAGAAAGTTGAAAATGAATTTAAAAAGATGAAAATGAATTTAGAAAGATGAAAATGAATATAGAAAGATGAGAATAGAGTAAAAATCATAAAAAAAAATAAAGTTAAAAAAAATGAAAATCGACTTAAAAAGATGAAAATGTATGAAGGATGAAAATGAATTCAGAAAGATGAAAATGAAGTGTAAAAATATGAAAATACACTTAGAAAGATGAAAAAGAATTTAAAAAGATGAAAATGAATTTAAAAAGATGAAAATGAATTTAAAAAGATGAAAATGAATTTTAAAAGATGAAAATGTAAGAAAGATGAAAATGAATTTAGAAATATGAAAATGAATTTAGAAAGATGCAAAGGAATTTAGAAAGATTAAAATGCATTTAGAAAGATAAAAACGCAGGAAAAATAGATTTAGAAAGATGAAAATAGAGTTAAAATATGAAAAAACATTTAAAAAGATAAAAATTGATTTAGAAAGATCAAAATGCAAGAAAGATGAAAATAAAGTTAAAAATTTGAAAATGCATTTGAACTCAGTCGGATGGTAAATTAGGCTAAGGCTTTCGAAATGGCAAGGTTTAAAGGAGATTGGGCTAGAATTTGCTCAAAGATTTGACTGATTGGATTAAGTTGTCTCGGATTAAGCTGATTGGGTCAAATAGAACCAGACCTCATTGGATCAAGAGGACTTAATTCAGCCGGTTCGATCAAATGGGTGAGAGTTGTCGTCCACCCCCTCCGGCGCCCTCCATCTCCGACGAAACCCCCAACCCGAGCTTCTTCTCTCACAGATCCGGTGCCGCTACCACTCGAAACCGGCGCCGCCACCACTCAATACCGCCGCCTTCAGCCACCCCGTCCCCATCCGGTCCCAGATCCGGATCCCTCCTTTGACCAGATCCGGCCAATCCGATAGCTTGGAGGTGTGGGGTGGCCGGATCCGTACTGACGGCTGGGTGCGAGGGGCTGGTGAGATCCGATCAATGATGTGAGAGGGGGAGCTCGGGGCGGTGTTGGGATCCGATTGGTAGGAGGTCGACGCCGGTGTCCGACGAGGATGGAAGCTAGGGATGGGGTCGGCGAGCCTCGGGTCCTTGCGAACGTTGGAGGTGACTGAAGAGATGAAGTCTGGCTTGTTGTCGGCTTGGGAGGCAGGACTTGGCCGACGACGGGAGCTGGCAGAAGCGGGGAGGGTTGGTGCTCGTCGGAGCCGTGCCGTTCTCGTCGATCGGCACCGGAGCGGAGTCGGTCGTCGCGATGGAGAGGAAAAGAGGAGAAAAGGGGTCGCTGATCTTAATAAATAGAGAAAAGTGGTAAACAAATACGGGAAAGTATGCAAAAAGATAAAGAAAATTATAGGAGAAAAGTTGAGGTGACTCAAGAGACTCTATGACGGAGAATTTCATCCCCTAAAGTTGTAATTTGAAGAGTTAAAAAGATAAAAATGCATGAAAGATGAAAATGCATTTAAAATAATGAAATGAATTTTAAAAATGAAAATACATTTAAAATGATAAAAATGGAGTTAAAAAGACAAAAATAAAGTTATAAAGATGAAAATGAATTTAGAAACATGAAAATGAATTAAGAAACATGAAAATGAAATTAGAAAGATGAAAATGATTTTAGAAAGATGAAAATGAACTGAGAAAGATGAAAATGAATTAAGAAAAATGAAAATTAATAGATAAAGATGAAAATTAATTTAGAAAGATGAAAATATAGTTTAAAAAGATGAAAATAGAGTTAAAATGATGAAAATGTATGAAGGATGAAAATGAATTCAAAAAGATGAAAATGAAATGTAAAAAGATGAAAATACATTTAGAAAGATGAAAATAAATTCCGAAAGATGAAAATGAAATGTAAAAAGATGAAAATGAATTCAAAAAGATGAAAATGAATTTAGAAAGATGAAAATGAATGTAGAAAGATGAAAATGAATTTAAAAAGATGAAAATGCAAGAAAGATGAAAATGAATTTAAAAAGATGAAAATGAATTTAAAAAGATGAAAATGAATTTAGAAAGATGAAAATGAATGCAGAAAGATAAAAAAGAATTTAAAACGATGAAAATATAAGAAAGATGAAAATGAATTTAGAAAGATGAAAATGCATTTAGAAAGATAAAAACGCAGGAAAAATGGATTTAGAAAGATGAAAATAGAGTTAAAAATATGGAAAAACGTTTAAAAAGATAAACATTGATTCAGAAAGATGAAAATGAATTTAGAAAGATTAAAATGCAAGAAAGATGGAAATAGAGTTAAAAATATGAAAATGCATTTGAACTCGGTCGGATGGTAAATTAGGCTAAGGCTTTCGAAATGGCAAGGTTTAAAGGAGATTGGGCTGGAATTTGCTCAAAGATTTGGCTGATTGGATTAAGTGGCCTCGGATTAAGCTGATTGGGTCAGATAGAACCATACCTCATTGGATCAAGAGGACTTGGTTCAGCCGGTTCGATCAAATGGCCGAGAGTTGTCGGAGTACGATCGGTGGCAAGGAAGCGTTGCCGGAGGTCGAGACCAACATAGGAGGGGTCGCCTGAGCCTCGGGGTTCAATCCACCGGGGCGGATCTCCGGTACCATAGCCGTAGAAGGCGAATCTGAGAGGTCTGCGGCGGTGTGCTTGAGGGGATGAAGACGACGGTGAGGGAGGCGGCTAGGGCGGCGACTAGAGGTGGGATCTCACCGGGAGTGCGTCGGGGAAGGCCCGTGGGGCGACGAGGGGGTCGGATCTGGGGGGTTTTGGGAACTAGGGAGGATTAGCGGCGGTGATTTAGGAGGGGCGGCGTCGGGTCCGACGAGGTGGGGCTGGGGTTGCGGGCGATGGGGGAGGTCGCCGGGGATGGAGGGATCGTTGACGATGTCGGGCAAGGTCGGAGCGGCCATTGAGGTTGGGTCAGGGTCGAGTGGCTCACGGGGGTGGAGGAAGAAGGCGGGTTGCAATGGATGCTTGGTCGGAGTTAATGGAGGTTGGGGACGGCGATGGAGCTCGTGGACGAGGTTGGGTGGGCTTGGGGAACGGCGTTGGTCGTCGTTGGACGGAGCGGAGCCGCCGGGAGCCGTTGGAGGGGGAACGGAGAAGATGGAGGTTGTGGCGAGGCTAGAGCCGGCGGTTCTCGGCGGTGGTGGCGTCGGGTTGCAGTAGGGGACAACGCGGGGCGTTCGATATGATTGGAAGTACGCCGGGGAAGGAGACGCGGGGTCACGGCGTGTGAGGACCCGTCCCTCTATTCCTGTGGCTCGTTGTTGACCACAAGAGCAATTTGGTAAGTTGTATATTGTTGGTTAGTTTCACACCCGCGTGTGCACACACAGGCCTTGTTTTGATGTATGTGTTTGATTAGAATGATTAGGTGGACCCGGGATCGGAAGATCCCCGCTCGGGCGCGCAGAAGCTTGCTTTTGGGCAGCTGGCGGCCCGTGAGCGATCGATCGCTCCCAGGAGCGATCGATCAGACTCATGAGTGAGTCGGTCCTGTTTTCCTCCGCGACGACGGCCGTCGTGGCCGTCACTCTCTTTGTCAGCGAGGGGATGGCCTCACCTTCTTTTCCCCGACTTTCCCGGCCTTCCCCTACTCTTCCTTCCTCTTTTCTTCCCCCTCCTTCCCTTCTCTTCTCTTCTCTTCTCTCCTTATCCTTTCCTGGTTCTTCTTCCCGCGAGTAGAGCTTGCTCTGTTTCTTCCGGCAGCCCGCTCTACTTCGTCGTTCTCCCTCCTCTGGCCACCATTTTGGGAGCTTGAAGGCTCGTTGGAATCGTGGCGACGTGAGGACGATCTTTGACATGGTTTAGTAGCTTGGTTAGCAGCTGTTTAGCGGGGATCATCCAAGGATTAGCGGCTTCGGTAGGTGTTCTACCTACTTGCATTCTTTAATGGGATTCTCTCAATCCAACCGTTGGATCTGTTGATCTTCATGTATTTAGATGCATCTTGCCTAGTAGAATTACTGATATAAGTTTCATAATCTTTGGATGAGTTTTGAGTAGGATTTATGCATGATTAATCGCGGATTTTCTGCTGTTCATGAAGAAAAGCTGGCTTGCGGCGAGATTTTCGGCTTGTACGAGCATGATCTTGGGTTTTGTTGAATACAAGAGTTGTAGATCTATGAGTTAGCTCTCCATTCCATCTTATTTCGTATTTTTCTGAGTTTCCTACGAATTGTTATGAATTGATTTCTGGAGGGCTGCGTTGCAGTAATTAATTGGTAAGTTAGTTTAATTAGTGGTTTTGATTAGCATTTTCCCGTTAATCTAACCGTTGGATGAATCTGGATTTTGGATATATTGATCCATGCATATAGATCTACTGGAGGCTAGCTTGGATCCCAAATCCGACGTTGGTTAGACGTCGGATCGACGGATCAAACAGCTGCCATGTAGAGAATATTTGATGTTTGGAATATAATATTATATGCCAGAATATAATATTATATTTCTCTACTGTTCATTAGCGGTTTTTGGGGAATTTTTAGTATAAATGGGCCGAAGGTGTGCCCTTGATTGTTGCCTGTTTATATTGTTAATTATCTGTGTTGGGATCGATCGGACTGCGAATCCGATCGATCGGACTGCTTAGTGGGATCGATCCATGCAAGTCGGATCGATCCGACTTCAGGTAGGATCGATCCATGGGTATGTTGGATCGATTCAGGTTGCACCAAGTTGGTCTGTTCATTGAGGGATGTCGGATCAATCCATGGGTACATTTGGATCGATCCAGGGTTTCCCAGGAATAGTATCTGAGGGCAACAGGGAATGGCATGTCAGTGATATTGCTATAACTGATGTTTGTTTATATTGTTATATTATTTGCTTGCTTATACTGTCTTGCTTGTTGCATGCTTTACTGTTTTGCTTATCTACTTTACTGCTTTATTATCTGTCTGTTTATATTTGTTAATTATCTGCCTGTTCATTCTATTTTATTTTTGTCTTGCTTTCCTGCGCATTAGAGGCATGTTAGGCTAAGTGTTGGCTGTCGTTACCCTGGTATGGGTATCCTACTGGTATTGTCATTGTCCACCCTGTATATGGGATTATCGGAGAAAGCCCAACCCCTGAACAATGGCCATCGGAGGGACATACTATGGACAGGAACCCTGGGGGTATCGAAGGAATTTATGATTTGGAATTTAGGGGCTGTCGGAGTAAGCCCAGCTCAGGGGCCATCGGAGTAAGCCCAGTCCAGAGGCCGTCGGAGTAAGCCCAGCCCAGAGGCCGTCGGAGTAAGCCCAGCCCAGGGGCCATCGGAGTAAGCCCAGCCCAGGGGCCGTCGGAGTAAGTCCAGCCCATGCAGTGTCTGTTCCTGCCCGCAATGGCGACCAGTGTGGGCCCAGCTCGTTTGGGTGACTACAGCTGGAACCCTAGGGGTCCTTGGCAAGCCTTAGCACTTGGCATATAGTTAGTACGGTTGGAGTCGCCCTTCCTTGTGTGTGTCGTAGAGTAGAATCCTACGGAGCTTTTTGCTTATTTCTATCTGGACCATGATGTTTGCAGGTGCGGGTACTAGCGCTTCTCCCGTGGGCCCCGGTGTTCGTCCTGTGGCAGTGCGTCTCCAGCCGACCATGTTTGAAGGCCAGGACGGTTTCTTCTGTGTTTTTGCGGAAACCTCAGATGTAGTAATTTTGTACAACCCAGTTATATGTAAATACAGTTTTTGTTTAGTAATGGTTAGATTACTGTTGTCCTTGTTTATTTTTGTATCTGTTCCGCTAGCTTGTTGTCAATAGATGTAGGATCTTCCCCCTCGTGTCCCGGTCCGGGTGGGTTTCCTGGGCCGGGGCGTGACACGGTGCTTGGATCCTAGGTCGGGAGGGTTGCCGCAGGGGAGATCGCCGGGGAAGGCGGTGGTCACCGGAGTGGGTGAGCGGCGGAGAAGGTGAGGGTTGTCTCGCCAGGGGGAGAGAGGAGAGATG
>OY986964.1:7537555-7620442 GCA_963920575.1 Narthecium ossifragum | reverse complement strand
GGAATTCTTTTTATTTCCTCTCTTTTCCTTCTTTCGTGGTTCTTCATCTCCTCGGGCTTAACTAAGCCAACTAAAATAAGAAAATAATAATGAAAACCCGTCATTTCACTGTGTGAAGAACCGAATAACACATCAAAATAAGCTTCCAAGAAAAAGAATCTTGTGAACCATACTCGCTAATCTTGAACTCGTATAATTCTTTATAATAGCTACTTTACGAAAGTACTCTTTTCTCTATAGAAATTTATTGCGTATATATATATTAATTTAATAAGTTTTAAAAATTATTAAAATCTAATATGGTATTAGAGCATAATGATAATGAGCCCAAGTCGATTAGAGTCCTAGTGTTTTGATATATTTCTATAAATAAAAGTCAGGGTATGTAATCTCATTATTCAAAGAAAGAAGAGGAGTATTGAGCTGGGTCTTCCAAAGTCATTAATGGATACAGGTTTCTTAAAGCCATCAAGTGAAAGAAAATGGATGTCCTCTACCATCAATCGAGGAGTATCATCCATCTTTTTCATCTTCCTTCTTCCATTTACAATCTGGTGAGATCTCCTCACGAACATGATTTCATTAATTGGTATTAGAGTAGTCGATCCTTGTAGCGATGGATTGGGAGCTAGAATATAGGGGTAAGGGGTCTAAGCACCATAAACAGATCTTATTTTGCTAGTAAAACACTATCGATTAGATTTGAGACGATAACACCAAATTAGGGTAGAAAAGACATTCCTACCCCTGTTTAACAACCACACTCTATGTACCTCATTGTCCCCTCCACCATCTCGTAGAACGTCGCGCTCGGCCCGACAGCGCCGCTGCCGCCGCCGTCCTAGATTTCATACTCCTTGATCCACACGCTCAACTAATTCAAATCCATCTTACAATCCCACCACCCTCTTAGAGCCCACGCTGTCCAGTACCACACCCGCCTCGATGAAGCCGACGATCTACTTAAATCCTACAAATCCGAGCAGGATTGCTCGTCGGATGACACGAGTTGAAGGACAACCGCCGGTGTAGGCCGGTGCTGTCGGACCTACCGGCGGAGGTCTATGCCAGGGATTGGGATCCGCTCATGATCGACGCGCCCAAGGGGTACTTCCCAGTGGCGCTGGGTAGGATGGGGGCGATATACTCAGCGACGGTGATGGTGAGGAACCGGTGACGCGGGGGTTGGACAAACGTCTTCCTCCATGACATGGATCACCCTGTGGAGAAGACCTTCGTCGTGGAGTTCTTGTATGAGAAGTACCGGGTCAGCGGGACCGGGTGGTTGATCGAGATCGCGTTAGAGGAGGACAAACTCATCGAGATAGACATCTCTAGCGATGGACGGTGATCTGGGTAGCCTATGAGATGGGTTTTGGTCCTTGGTAGATTTGCTTCTTCGATCAGCTCTGGTTAAGACTCAATTTTTTCTTTTTCTCTTTTCTATGTTTTGTATGTTGTTTATTATTCCATTCAATATTAGCCCAATATTCGATTTTCTCTTTTTTCTTTTTTCTTTTCTCTTTTATATATTTGTGTGTTCCACTGGCCACAGCCGATCCACCCCAAGGAATGGGTGAATTGACGACTGAGGATCATCGAAGCTAGTTCAATGGCAAAATGGAGTCTTTATGACGATGGAACAGGATGGATCACAGGGCCCTAGGTATTCGATTCCTCGTAGTGATAACCCCAAATTAGAGTACAAAAGACCTACCTACCCCTGTTAATAATAACACCTCTCTCCTCGGCTCGTTCTCCCTCCCTCTCACGATCTCCTCCCACCCGATCATGACTCGACGCCACCTCTACATCTATTGTCGACCCCAAATCACTCCGACCGCCTCTCACTGGAGATCCCACCACATCTCTGCCCCGGCCATCCGGCCATCTTTGGCGATCTCATCCCACCTCTAAGCACCACCATCGACCTCCAACCCGTCGGTAACCATGCACCATCATGACATCCACCTCCCCTTCATTGCTACCACCGCCACGAGCATCTTCTCCACCTCCGACCAACATCAGTGAACTCACAGACATATCCACCATCTAGTCCAACGAAACCAAACCCTCAAACAAAGTCGTCAACCTCTTATTCTTAGGCCATCCTATCTCTTCCGGCCACCTCCCATGGCCTCAACGGCACTGTCCAAAGCTCTCCACCAACTCCGGCCAAACCCCATTGGAACATACAAATATATATAAAAAAAAAAGAGAAAACTGAATATTGTGCTAATATTGAAATAGAACAATAAACAACATACTAAATATACAAAAAGAAAAGAAAAGAAAACAGAAAAGAGAAAACTGAATATTAGTTAGAGTAGTAGTTGAGATCCAAGTGTTGGGACCTCACATTGTCTACAAGCAGGTTGCTCTAACTCTCCTTCTGTCGTTTATACAACTCACTCATTCTCTCTCTCTCTCTCTCTCTCTCTCTCTCTCTCTCTCTCTCTCTCTGTGTCGCGCCCCGACCCGCGGACGCCAGACCGGGCCGGGACACGAGGGGGAAGAACCTACAACTACTAGCCTCAACTGGCGGAAACAGTTGAGACTAACAGACAGCTGGCGGAAACAGCTGACAACAAGCACAAAGCGGAAGCAAACTAACAACATCTATTACAAAACAGATATAATAGAGTTAAACAAGATTTACAAGGGATCAACAACAGTCCCCAAAAAGCTACAACACCCACCGGGGTCTCCGCAAGGGCACAAACAAAACCATCCTGACCCTCGGACATGGTCAGGTGCCGGCGCGCTACCACGAGACGACCGACGGGGAAGCACCGGAGAGGAGCTGGGACCCACACCTGCAAACAACACAGTCCTGGTAGGAATGAGCAACAGTTCAGCAGGGTCCTACTCTACCACTTTCGCTAAAAAGGCAACACCAAACGAACCAACTCTGAAGCCAAGTACGGAGGCTTGCTAAGGATCCCATAAATCCCGTCAATAACCCGAAGGGCACTGTCCAAAGTACGCCCCTCCGACAACCACTGCTCAGGGGTGGGCAACTCCGACAATCCCTGTCGCAGGGTGGACATGACGCTACTAGTAGGACACCCTTCTCCAAGCGGGATCTCCACACTTGGCGGAACGACCGTGGTTAAGACTACCATCTCTCAGTACTCCAAGCAGCAGAGCCAACACGACCCCCAACTCCCGACCAATAACTAAGTCTAGCCAGGGAGTCCATCAATCCCATCGATGGTTCTCCCCCCCAGGGTTCTTGTCCAACGTACGTCCCTCCGAAAGCCAATGCTCGAGAACTGGGCTACCTCCGACGGTCCCTGACACAGGGTGGGCCGGACGATACCTGTAGGACACCCTTACCCTTGCTGGACACCAACAAGGGGACACGAGTCGGGGTAACGGCATTCACCACTTAGCCTTTGATCACCGAAGTTCACGGGTCAACCCCACCCATTGTAACCTAGCATGTCTAATGCACAGGAAGTAGGGCAGGATATGAATAAGGAAAACAGTAACAAACAACACAACAGGAGCACACCTTCGGCCCATTTAAACTAACCACTCCCGAGAGTCATGACTCCTTCGGTTCACCACAAAGCAGTAAAGGGCATACCTTCAGCCCATTTATCCTACATATCCCGAGAGGCATCACCCTCTCGGTTCAACCACAAAGCAGTAAATATTCAAGCATGGTGAGCAAAATAATAAGCCCCAAGGGCAGAACCGTCAAAACCACTTACATGCGAAGCCCCGCGGACAAAACCGCATTTAAACAAGTAAAAGTCTTCCCTGCGTCGAAGGAGATCGATCCCATGCAGCAATGGGATCGATCTTCCTCGAGACTAGCAGTGCCCGTCCTGGTCACCCAAACGGGATCGATCCCCACCCATATGGGGATCGATCTCGTATGTGACGTAAGGGACACCTCAGCTGACCGCTAAGAGATCGATCTCCCAACCCCAGGGAGATCGATCCCGCTCGGGCGGGGCGTGCCACCCCCAAAGAGATCGATCCCAAGCCATGTGGGATCGATCCCAATGGGTGCACCGGTGGGCGGACGACGAAGAATACCGCCGGAAACCACAACCATTCCTCATCAAACTTGATGGGCTGGTAGATCTAAGAATCACGAAGCTACTCATGGCTTCAAAACCGGAAAACATCAACTCCACAGAGAGATCTATTGAAATCAAAGCCGGATTCAAAACCCTTAAAATAAGCCGGAGTCTTTGAGTAAGAACCCTACCTCCACAGAGCTGCTTCGATCCACGAAGCCTAGCCTAGGATCTTCCTCACGCCATCACGGTTCCAACGAGCCTTCAAGCTCCAAAAACGGTGGCCGGAGGAGGGAGAACGGAGGAGGAAAGAGGCTGCTGGAACAGGGGAAGAAAGACAGAGCCGGGAGGAAGAAGAAGGAAGAAGAGAAAGAAAGGAAGGAGAAGGGGAAGGGGATAAGGCCGGGGAAAGCCGGCGAAGCCGGGGGAAAGGCGAAGGAGGGGAGCAAAAGTCTCCCCTCCCCTGACAGGGGAAGCGATGGCCATCGTCGTGGCCGTCCTTCGAACTCCACCGCCAACGACTTCCAGGGCAAGTGAGATCGATCTCCATTGCATGCGGGATCGATCCGGCTAGCATCAGGATCGATCTCCCTTGACAAAGGGATCGATCTCCTATGCCCAGAAAGGCAAACTTGGGCTGAAACACAAGCCCAAGTCCAGATCTTCCGATCTCGGGTCCACCTAACCTTTCTAAACAAACACAAGTATCAAACAAGGTATGTGTGTGCACACCCAGTGTGAAACGACCGCCAAGGCGCAATTTCCCAAATTGCCCTTGGGGTCAACAACAAGCCAAAGGAAAAAGAGGGGCGGGTCCTCACACACACACACACACACACACTCTCTCTCTCTCTCTCTCTCTCTCTCTCTCTCGATCTCGATCTCGATCTCGATCTCCACTACTTAAAAGATAAATGACATGCACTTGACCTTATCTTGGAATCAATCTCTTGCTAAGAAATGACAGCCGATTGCTCCACTAACCCCTCTCCTCATCTGGCCATCTACGTCAACACCAATCCCTTCGATTTCTTTCTCAAGGACGCCATGGCGGCTCACCTCTCTCCCTCCCCGCAGTCGAAGCCATTGAACTCGGCATCGGCGACAAGTACTACTCCATCGCCGAGTAGATCGAGCGACATGTTGCTTCACTAACCCCTCTCCTAATATGACTATCCACGCCAGCACTGATCCCTTTGGTTGCTCTCTCAAGGAGGCCATGGCGGCTCACCTCCGCTCCCTCCCCTACGTCGAAGTCGTCGATCTTGGCACCAGTGACAAGTACTACTCCATCGCCGAGCAGATCGGGCGACATGTTAGCACCGCCGCCATTGCTCAGTTCAACGACGAGAAGGAGACACATGGCCACTCGTGTGCGGCATTGGGCCAGCGTTTCCATGTTCGCCAACAAGTTCCCCTTAGTGTACGCCACCAACGGCTCGGGTTGGAGATGTGAGTGGGTAAGGGCATTATGGTCATCGAAAAATCAAACCTAATCATAAGTGATCGTTAATGGGGTTAGCGCCTTAAATAAGATGTAGTAGATGTACATGTTAATATATTTTATTAATTTGGGGTAATCACCAATTGCTCATAGAATATATTAAAGGAGCAATCAAAACATATAAATCAGAGAACAGATGAGATTACGGTAGACATATCAAAACCCTATGAATCCTAATCAACTCATCCCAACTGGCTCATTACATAACTCAAACCCATTACATAAGTAATTGTTAGAAAAATCTAACCGTTGACCGATCAAATAGTCAAAATCAAAATCTACTCCACACTTAAGTATCAAGTTAAATGGAAACCTAGATTGTAGTTAAGTTCTACTCCTTCAAACGACGTTCGAACAGAGGTGTCAAGTTAAATGGAAACCTAGATTAGAGCTAATTCAATAATCTAATTAAAAACTAATTATCTAGATTAACTTAAAATAGTATAAATTATCTAATATTACGAAATTAATTAAAGAAAGCATTAAAGATCAACCTAAGTTACTAAATCCAAAGAAAACATATTTAAATCTATTCATTAATTTAATCTAATCTAGGAAGTAAAAGCTCCTAATATTAAATTAATCTAAAGAAATGCGGTAAAGAACTCTAAGAAACGAAGAAGAAAGCGTAACTATCTAAACCTAGATTAGCCATCTAAAACAGTAATCTAAACTACTTTAAGCAGAAAAGATTAACTAAATACTGAAGAAACGAAGCCATTATATTAAGGAAATCAACTTACAGAAAACATCTTGAAAGAACAGTAATAAAATCCAGACGCGCAGGCTCTGTGCTTGGTTTTCAAGAGAGATTACACAGTGAAAGAGAAATGTATTTATACTAGAGCAGTTCCACTACTTCGTCCAACACGTTCTCCATCGTCTTCCATCTTTCACTCTGGATGAGCCGCGTGTCCCATGTTCTCCGATATTTTCTCGTTTCTTCATTCCATGCTTTGGCCGATGATGGTTGCGTCTGGGCGATAAGCTTCTGGCCGATGACGGTTGCATCGGGTCGGTGATCTTGTGCATGTTGTAATGTTGTCTTTCTTGATTGGCATTTTCTTCTCATCCACGTCTTCATCGTTCAAAGTTAATAACTTGTTGTCTTCGAATGAATCAAGTCTTTGGCCGATAACCTTCTTGTGTAAAGAAGATCATCGTTCCTGGTTGACAATTCCTTTTGCTTTTAGATCGTCATCGCTCTTGACTGATGGTTTCCTTTTGTAAAAATGATCATCATTCTTGATCGATGATTTTTCTCTTTGGTCGATGATCTTAATTGATGATTTCATTCTTTGGGCGATGATCTTAATCTTTGAGTAATATCGCTCGATTGGGTTTGGAAGTCTGTTAGCCATATTTATTATGCTGACATGTTAATCATTGATTGGTTAGCCATTATATTGGCTAACATTTTACCCCACATGTCGAAATCGAGGAGTTTGAATTTATGACGAGATAACCGCATCTGATGCGATTTGACAGCTTGCTTGTTAACAACTAAAGGCTAATCATGATCATTCTCTGGGAAACAGAATCGCCATTTCGTTTTCCTCCTCTATCCATATCTTTGATATTCCGCATTTAATGCGCCGTCCTTACCTGACATGCATACCCTTTTTAGCCATACGTCTTTGGCGCGAAAGAACGCTATTGGTTCCTTTTTTCCTCTGTTAGGGTTTTAGTTTTCTTTCTTCTCTCACAGTCGCGGCGCTTAGGCTTTCCTCCTCCTGTAAGTTCTGAGTCATCAGAAAGTTCTTCTTCTTCTTCTCCATCGAACCTTTTGTTCGTCATTATGGTTCTTGAACTCAAAGCTGGTGAGGAGGTGCATAAGGAAGCTTGCAAGGCCTTCGCGGAGTTCAATGAGATTTGGAGATCAGATGAAGCAAGAGGGACATATCTGGTCAAGACGGGAGATTCTTCTTCCAGGTTCTTTTCTTTGGATCCTTGCTTTATTTCCAATCTTATACCTTCTCTTTCCTCCGATCTTCAAGTTGTTGTTCATAGCTTTCCGCTTTCCCGCGATCTTCCCTTATCTCAAGAACTTAATCTTTCAACCCTTTCATCTAAAAATCCTCTTACGCCATGGCCTTTGACCGATGACAAGTTCATCGAGTGGCATAATAGAATGATTAACCATCTTGAGTCAAAGAAGATCTTTTCAGATGCTGGCATTTTAGACTTCTTGGATTTGAGCACTAGGGTTCCTGCTCAAGAATCCAATTTGCTTATCTCGTCGTTCCTTTTCTGGTCGACAGAATACAACAATTTTGTTTTTCCTTGTGGCACTCTTTCCATTACCCTCTTGGACATCGCTCTTTTGACCGATCTCTCTCCTATCGGCGATCTTATATCGGCCAATATGGAACTTTCTTCTCGGGAAACGGTCTTTGATTCTGATAAAAACTATGGTGTTTTTATCAATACCTATGCCAAACTTAAACAGACCGATGAGCCACCCAATGCTAGAGAACGATTAGCGTTCATCTATTACTGGCTTTGTAAATTCGTTCTTTGTCTCCCTGCTAAGAGACCAGTTAGGGGTTATATCGGTCTCGCCCAAGCTATTGTCTCTGGAAAGCAAATTTTGTCTCTTTCCACTTTTGTTCTCTCGGCCATATACAGAGCCATTTACCTTACTCTTGAGCAATTGAGAAATGGTGGAAGCCTTACTGGTTTTGGCCCTCTATGGATCGTCCAATTATGGCTTAGAGCCTATTTTCTTGGACTTCATTTACCTCCTCCTTCTTCATCGGCCAGAACTCAAGGCCATTTATATCTTTCTTCTTCGTTTAGTCCCAAATCCCTTCAGCATACTTTTGATAATGTTTATACTTTATCCAGTTTTTCCTCCTATCGCCCACTAAGGTCAAATTTGAGGATATTTACGAAATTACCCCTACTTGCCTCGGACATTCTTCGAACACAAATACAAGTTCAAACACACAAAGAGCACATATACACTGCTCTATATATGATCCTTCATGATTTTGAAAGTATCCTACACAAACCAGAAGCATGAAGGGCGTTCCGGTAATTTTATCCACTTGAGGGTATTTTAGGAATTTAGGACAAAATGCATGCCTGAACTCTATAAATATCATATGATAACCCTATAGCTTTTACGGCATCCTACAAAAGCTAAGTCGATATAGGGGTATTTTGGTAATTTTACCACATCAAGAGTATTTTGGGGATTTAAGCAAAATATATGCTCATACTCTCTCTTATAACCTATCGTGCTTTTTACATGATCCGGATAACATCCTACTTAAGGTAGAAGGAATCATGGTCATTTTGGTAATTTTCCCCGTCAGGGGCATTTTGGGAATTTTGATCAAAATAGGTGTTCAGGAATCCCTACAATATCTGAGAAATATTCATGTATGGTTTTTATAACATTTTATACAAACCGGAAGCAGAAAGGGTATTTCGGTAAAATTTGCCTTCTAGGGGTATTTTGGTCATTCTAGCCAAATATAGGCTTGACCCACCTAGAACATTCTAAATTAGTCCTTAATGGTTTTGAAGGCATCCTGCATAAACCTAGGATATATAAAAAGGGCATTTTGAGTCATTTAGCCCCAGGGGTATTTTGGTCATTTGCTTTAAATGCATATTTGTCACAAACATACATGACAAATATTGTTTCCACCCTTTAAAGTATCATTTATTTTAAAGGCATTCTTGTCCCAAAACATATATGGACTCTACACCAACCAAAATACCAAAAGGGTATTTTGGTAATTTCATCCTCATATCAGCCTTCTTAAAGCTTTGATGGCATCCTATACAAGCTACGAGGGTCGAGGGTATTTTGGACATTCTAAACCTCCAGGGGTACAATGGTTCAAAATATGTGAAAGCATTCCTACCCTTTCTAAGGGCATTTTGATCAAAAGACATGAATGATCTATAACAGGGGTATTTTGATAATTTACACTTACCCTTGTCTAAGGGCGTTAAGGTAAATTACAATATGTTTGAATATTTGAAATTTGAACAAATATCGAAAATTTGAAGTTCAAATTCAAAATCAAGTCCAAATTTGAATTGAAATAGATCCTAACTCCCTAACATCCAATATCTTAACCATCCAAATCTCAACCTCTTAACCATCAAATCCCTAACTACATTTCAAAAAATCAGCCATCAACTACTCCTAATCCTCACCTATAAATAGAGGGGTGAAGGCAAAGAGGTTAAAGAAGGGTTGGAAAGGCTTGAAAGGATTGGAGAAGAAGGAAACTTATTTCCTTGAAGATCGTGCCATCAAACCAAAAGTCCAAAGCAAGAGATTCAAGGGTTCTTCATCGGCAACGAAGGTGCGGGTCGAAAGCCTAAGCCTTCACCCAAGATCCTTCCATTTCCTTTCTTCTTCCCCTTCTTATTTTTTTATTTTGGATGTAGCGGATTTTAAAGCCCGAATCCTTAGTAAGGGGTTTTCCCTTTTGGGTTGTAATTGATGGGTTGCCAATCTCATCATCGGTATGCAGTTTCCCAACGAAAAGAGGATTTGCAGCTTGTGATGATATTGGGAACTCAGGAGTGTTGTTCCCGCAAATCCCAGCATGTAATTCAAACTTTTGATCACAATAAAATTAGCAAATCTCGTTCCCCCGAGATCTCGATTTTATTGTCGAACAAAATCTGGCACGCCCGGTGGGACCACACTCTACCCCTCATCTTTGGATTCGATTCTTAAAATCCTTATATCACATACCTCAAAATATATATAAACAAAAAATATATATACAGGATATGGCATTCAATGGAGCCTCGTTCAACATATGTTTTGGTGATCTCTGGTTCAACATTCATTTACGGCATGTTTGGTTGCACAAAAATGATGGGAATGGAATGGTCAATTCCCAGGTCAAATCCCATTCCCATGTTTGGTTGGTACTCAACGTCAGGAATGAAATGCTTCATTCCTGACAACTTGGGAATAGGTCAATCCCATCTCATACCTCGGACTGGCCCATTCTATTCCGGACGATCGGAGGATTAGAAAAGACAATTACTAATATACCCTTTATCGGACTCTCTCTGTCGCGCCCCGGCCCGCGGACGCCAAACCGGGCCGGGACACGAGGGGGAAGAACCTACAACTACTAGCCTCAACTGGCGGAAACAGTTGAAACTAACACACAGCTGGCGGAAACAGCTGACAACAAGAACAAGGCGGAAGCAAGCTTAACAACATCTATTAACATCTACAGATAATTGGTGTTTAGGTCCATAGTAAGGAAATATTTATCCAAAACTCCATATACATTTTCCTTAAGGTGTTTAATACCTTGTTGCTTAGCTGTATTTTTTTAATGTCTAAAATACCCTCCTATGACTCTTGGGCTTCCTGTAGAGAGACTTTAATCACATATGTGTTAACTGCATTTATGAATCCCTCAAACTACTTCTCTCCTCTCCACTCCAATCCTCGTACACATCTCATTCTCTCTCTCACTACTTCTCTCCTCAATTGCATTTAATGCGTACACATCTCTTTCTCTCTCTCTCACTATTTCTCTCCTCAATTGTACCTTCTTTAGCCGGCATCTCATCTTTTTTTCTATTTTTTTTTGAAATCTGATATCCTGCATGGACCTCACGTTTTTTTCTTTTTTTTAAAAAAATTTTGACAAGTAAATTATGTCTGCTGTTCTTAATTTTTTGCAATTGGAAATCAAATTTTTCATAAATATTTTTTAATTTGTTTGACTAATTTTTGACTTAAATTACTTTCGACAAATCTACAATTACCTAAAAGTGGAAAGTAACTTGTACAAATTATATTCATCAGATACTTTCTACCAAATTATTCATCAGTTACTTTCCACCAAATTATCAATAGTTACTTTCCACATAGCGGCGGAAAGTAACTAGAGAAAAGTAACTAGTCATTGAAACTAATGGAAAGTAAATAGTTAGTTTACACCAAATACTTTCCACAATTATACATCAGTTACTTTCAACAATTGGTAGAATTTTATTGTCCTGTTTATTCATCAGTTACTTTTCACATTTGGTAGAATTTTATTGTCCTGTTTATTCACCAGTTACTTTCCATAAAGAGGTTGTTCATTAACCAGTTACTTTCCACCAACACTAGGTGTTTATTAATCAGTTACTTTCCACATTTGATAGACTTTGATTGTCCTGTTATTCACCAGTTACTTTCCATAAAGAGGTTGTTCATTAACCAGTTACTTTCCACCAACACTAGGTGTTTATTCACCAGTTACTTTCCACATTTGGTAGAATTTTATTGTCATGTTTATTCACCAGTTACTTTCCATAAAGAGGTTGTTCATTAACCAGTTACTTTCCACCAACAATAGGTGTTTATTAACCAGTTACTTTCCACATTTGATAGAATTTGATTGTCCTGTTATTCACCAGTTACTTTTCATAAAGAGCTTGTTCATTAACCAGTTACTTTCCACCAACACTAGGTGTTTATTAACCAGTTACTTTCCACATTTGGTAGAATTTGATTGTCCTGTTATTCACCAGTTACTTTTCATAAAAAGGTTGTTCATTAACCAGTTACTTTCCACAAACACTAGGTGTTTATTAACCAGTTACTTTCCACATTTGGTAGAATTTTATTGTCATGTTTATTCACCAGTTACTTTCCATAAAGAGGTTGTTCATTAACCAGTTACTTTCCACCAAGACTAGGTGTTTATTAACCAGTTACTTTCCACATTTGGTAGAATTTGATTGTCCTGTTATTCACCAGTTACTTTCCATAAAGAGGTTGTTCATTAACCAGTTACTTTCCACCAACACTAGGTATTTATTAACCAGTTACATTCCACATTTGGTAGAATTTTATTGTCCTGTTTATTCACCAGTTATTTCCATAAAGAGGTTGTTCATCAATTTCCTGCATCAGTTACTTTCCACCAAGACAAGGTGTTTTTCACCAGTTACTTTCCACAATTGGGTGAATTTGATTGTGCTATTTATTCACCAGTTACTTTCTACCAACACAAGGTGTTTATTCACCAGTTACTTTCCACCAAAAATAGAAATAGATTGTCAAAGTAAGATGTCATTTGAAATTGGAAAAGTAACTCACAGTGCTACATAGAGTTTTGAAAATACAGATAGGAAGTAGCTATGTTACTTCGTATGAGTGTAAAAAGAAAAAGTAACACAAGTTACTATCAGTGTAATTACATATAAGATTTCAATTAATTTTCTATAGTCACTTTTCAATACATGTTTCAGTTGCGCAGTACTAATCGCTCAATCAGCTGGGCCTTGAATTGATTAATTCCCTCTTCCTTGATATCCCTTGGTATTTGATGTCTATGATGAATTGCTATTTCCCGCATGAAATAACAAACGTACATGGAGCAATCATTGTTGTGTAAGGAAACACCAACATAAGTTAGAAAACACCTAATGTTGGTGGAAAGTAACTGGTTAAAAAACACCTAATGTTGATGGAAAGTAACTGATCCCTAGCAACCTAAGTGTAAACACATTATGGAAAGTAACTGGTGAATAAAAACACCTAATGCCGTTGGAAAGTAACTGAAGAAAAGTAACTTATGTGTAAACACATGATGGAAAGTAACTGGTTAAAAAACACCTAATGTTTGGTGGAAAGTAACTGATCCCTAGCAACCTAAGTGTAAACACATTATGGAAAGTAACTGGTGAATAAAAACACCTAATGTTGGTGGAAAGTAACTGATCCCTATCAACTTATGTGTAAACACATGATGGAAAGTAACTGGTTAAAAAACACCTAATGTTTGGTGAAAAGTCACTGATGCATAGTAACTGATGAACAATCACATGATGGAAAGTAACTGGTGAATAAACAGGACAATCAAATTCTATCAAATGTGGAAAGTAACTGGTGAATAAACACCCATCTTGATCTTACACCTAAATCCATATCAACACTACTCCTTGCGATGAACTCATCCTAATAAGAGGGTTCATTAGCAGTGAACGTAACTAATCATTCGGTCACTGATAATTAGATAATTGTTCTTGCCAACAAGGAATCCTAAACAGAACTTGTTGAGTGATAAGGAGAACTAGCCATTCACTTATCAACTATTAGAAAGCCATTCATCGTGTTTGCATGCCCTGATCTTAGGAAGACTTGGTAGAACCTTAGTTACTGATTAAGAACTCCATGGTATCTTTTCTCGTATTTATTAATCATTTAGTATAAACTTAGTTTAATTTCAATCCTAAATCTTTTATCAACTTATCGGTAGGAAAACTTAGATTGAGTTTAGTAGTTTAATTATTTTCCTACACATTCCCTGTGGATTCGACTCGAACTCACTGCTATCTACCCTTAAAGTAGTTAGTTAGTAGTTTGATTATAAATTTGTAATTTTGATTAGACTTGTTAAGACTACGACACTTTTCAAGTTGTATCAAAATTTTGGCGCCGTTGCCGGGGATTGCTATAGAAGATGATTGAATTGCTTTGCTTAGTCTAATATTCCTTATAAATTTCCTTTCATATCCTAAAAAAAAAACGAAAAAAAAGAAAAGAAAAAAATTCGTACTTACATTGCTATATCTTCTTGTTGTTAGGAGACGCCGACTTGAGGAGAATCAACGGTTTACGGTCGACGACGGACGTCTCGTACTTGGACCAGCCCCTTGTAACGTATTTCTAACTTTTTGACTTGGTCCTTGTTTATTTGATTGGTTATACATGGCCGATGAGTATATGCCACCAGGTGCCCCATTAAACAATTATTTTTTACCATCTAATTATGCACCCGCTTATGTTAATGATACTTATGATTTCTCGAACCCGACATATGATTCGCATTCATACACCTATGATTCGGGTTTGAGTGATCATTCATACCCTTATTGGCAATTCCAAGGTTACTATCCTCATAATGTTCACTCACAAGATTCAAGCGTACCAAACCAATACTTTGCACCTAATTTTGAACCATCTTATCTTCCTCAAACACAATACCCACCACCCCAACATTGGTATGAGCCTCTCAGTACCTTTGAATCACAAGCACAAGTAGATCCATCTTTAGATGAAAAGACTCGTACCGATTTAGAGACTTTTGAGTCACTAACACCAATTATACATTCTCATTCACAATTAATAGCCAATATAGAAGCCCGAATTGGCCAAATAGCTTCTTTGATAGATTCATATGATGATGACGTTGATGGTGGTGAGAATGAGGTAGTGCCTCCTAATTTTGATGATAATGCTTATGATGGTCATCTTACCAATGCTTATAATACAAGCAACGACGAGATTCCTTTTGGGTTTTACCGGTTCGTGATACTTTTGAGGAACTAACACCAATTATACATTCTCAATCACAATCAATAGCTAGGATACAAGCCCAAATTGAGCAACTCACATCTTTGATGGAATCATATGATTATGAGGTTGATGAGTGTGGGAATGAGTCGGTACTTCCTAGTTCTAATGATGATACTTGTGGTACCCAATTTACCAATGTTAGCGACACATGCAATTATGCGATTCCTAATGAGACTTCACTTGTTCATGATGATATTATTAATGATGTTTGGCCGGCAGCACATATTGATTGGGTGAAAGGACAAGTGCCTCATATTATTTATGATGTTGATGATGATGGTAGTGATGCTCATCTTACCAATGTTTATGATACATGCAACGATGGGATTCCTTTTGAGGTATTACCGGTTTGTGATACTTTCGATGATAGTACGCCTTGTGATATGAATGAATCGGTCCCTCCGGTGTTTCTTGATGATAATGGTATTGAGGAATGCATGCATGATTTGATACCTCCCATGAGTCATGATGATGTTATTATGCCGGGTTATGAAGTTGTCCATGAGCACATACCTAATATTGAGGATGAATCATCTGATTTTAACTTGCCAATTTATGAAGCTTTTCATGAGGAGATACCTTATTTTGATAATGATTCATGGGATATTGTGTCACCGGTCTATGAAGATTTTTCTAAGAATATATCTAACCTTGAGGAGGATGATTATTATGATATTAATGTGCCGGTTCATAAAGCGTTTTATGAGGACCTCTCTAATCTTGATGCATATATTGATGAAGTTTCATGTAAAAATAACATGTCAGTCTTTGATGTGATGGATGATGTTTGTGATTACTTGGATGATCCTTGTGAGACCTCCTTTAGGAAACTTCACTTTGAGCCTCTACCCTTTACTTCATCCACACTTGTTGAACATTATGAGATACCAAACCTTGTTTTTCCGAATTTCTTAGATCATGCTGAATTTGATTGTAGCTTCATCGAAGATTTATGCAAGACTTCTTGTCTTTCACGTACTTTGTTTGTTACGAACATTCCCTTTTTCTTTGATGAAGCATGTCTGCATGACTTTACTCTTCTTCGGACCATGTATTTCAATACTTTAAATCATCGGCCACCAAAAGATCACTTGATGATGACTCCATTCATTGAAATACATGGCTTGGAGACTGACAATTGGCCGATACCTAAAGCTTATAATGAATTATTTGACATGAATTCTCCTTTCTTCTTTGATAAAGCATGTTTGCACCTTATCTCCATCCTTCAATGCATGTATTTCTATACTTTAAACCATAGGCCACCAAAAGCCTATCTAATGATAGACAAATTTATTGAAACACATGATTTGCAGGATGATGATTGGCCACTGACTAAAATTTTTAATGATTTCCTTACCTGGGACCTGTCTTTCATCTTTGATGAGTTATGTTTGCATATCTTCTCTATTCTTCGGTCCATATATTTCTTCATCTGGAACCACCGACCACCCAAACTCAATTTTAGTTGACCTTGCATTGTGTCGAGCACGAGACGGTGGTTGGCAATTCCAAGGGCATGTGGATGTTTAGTTGTCAATGTTGTATGTCAATACAAATTTTGTGCAGCCCTTGTGCTTATTGAATAAATAGAGGAAATGCTGCCCAATTTTTCTCCAATTTTTATGCTTATTCTTCACTTTCCATAAATGCAATCATGGGGTATTTCTTCTCTGATTTTACAGGGCATATATGCTATGGATTGCACAGTAGGTTGACATCACGACATTACTTGGTTTTCACGACTAACCTTGATTCGCAAATCTGTTTTTATTTTTATCACCAAGGTTACCTTTTCTTACGAAGCCTCTACAGGTTATCTCTACCCTATATTCTTTGATTTATTTTTATGACTTAGTGTAATTGGGGACAATTACATTTAAGTTGGGGGGTAGAATTCTAGGAATTCATGTTTATTTATTTATTCTATGATAACCAACTATTATACATCCCCTGGATTATGTCAGAAGAATGAAATTATGAGACTTATTGATAAAGATGCTTGATTTAGAAATTTGTCTTATGAATTATTCAGAAATTTATATATCATATAAGATTTTGTAAATTTAGTTATGCATGACATGAGTTCTATACTTTAACACTTTTACCATGATTTATGGATAACTTGACAGATCTTATTGCACTTGAGCACTTTCACATGTTTAGAAGTTGAAGTTAGATTCTGAGCATGAGACTAGGATAGATCTACAGTTCTCTGTAATGACACAGAAGATACATGAACACATGCAATTTTCTGTTCGCAACAAATATATGTGTTGGCAAGTGTAAGGCTTTCAACTTAGTAACCGGGCAGGGTGCCTAATCAGCATGGTGTTCGCGTAAAACGGTTGAAAGTCTTTATGAATGAAAAGGAAAAAATAACAGGATTTCATCTTAGTAACCGGGTAATGTGCCTGATCAGCATGTTGTTCGCGTAAAACGGGTGATTTTCCTTGTGAAAAACAAAAAAAAAAGAAAAAAAAGAAAAAAACACAGTTATTGTTATGTGATAGTGGAAAATATGTGCTTACTTAGGATTGTAATCTTGAATGGTTAAATGTTTGAATATAATGGATATTCCGATGCATGTGGAACATTATTCACACACTGGAGAGTCAAAGTTATTTTTGAATCATGATTAAATATGTTAAAGTGTTGGAACTGTGCTATGACATGTTTTGATTTGCTCTACTTTTATGTGAATATGAATTGAAGAATATATTCATGGATATTATTTCTGGTTGATGCAATGGAATTAATGAGTATTATAGTGGAGTTCTGATGACATGTTAAAGGGGATGTATAGATGTTTGTGGGTATCATCGCTGGAAACCCTCAGGAGACTATAACTCCTCCACTGGGGCCACCCAGGGGTTTAAAGGCTTGTTACACATGCTAAGTGTAATCGTGAGACCTACGAAAGTGGCTAGTTATATTTACTGCTTTATTTTTAATTTTTTGTTTGCTTTGCTCGAGGACTAGCAAAGATCAAGTTGGGGGGTGTGATAAGACTTGAAAAGTGCACAAATCACCCTTTTAACTAGGTCTCGTTAGTCTCCGAGCAATGCTATTTTGATAGTATATGATGTATTTCAGGTATAAGAGCCTTCAATGATGATTAGATCATGTTTGGTGCTAAAATGAACGAATAAAGACCTGCTAGGAGCAAAGGAATGAAGATGGAGTAGTTTTGAAGATTAACCTGTATCTGCTCATGAAGAACCAGATGATGTGCCATATATAGTTGGAAAGCTCTTGAAGTCTAGTTTTTGGAGAATTTTACGGTTCATGATTCCGAGTTTCCTAGAGGAAGTTACGATAATTTTAGTACTGATGGCGCAGTCTGAATGGCAAAGCAGTAAATACGATGGAAAGTCCGATCGATAGTCCGATCGATCGGACTATGCAGAAACCTCACAGAACCTATATTTTCAGCTGTACACAGTTCGATCGATTCCTGGATCGCTCCTACTGAGTCCGATCGATTGGACACCCATAGTTCGATCGATCGGACCCGGGAAAAGCTGGAAATCGAAGATTTTTATGCACCGGATCGATCCGACACCCATAGACGGATCGATCGGACTCGGAAATGACCATTCCCTTGATATTTATTAAGCAAAATCAAAGGCCAAGATCTAATTCGAGTTAAGGTGGATACATGGGCTATAAATAGGCGTCTTTTAGGGTTTTGGGGGGTCTTTCTTCTCTCTTGGAGAGGGAGAACAACTTCTTTCTTCTTTTTAACTTTTCTTTATAGATATTTGGGAGGAAATCCATGGCGGAAGAGCTTCATCAACCTTCATTTATGGATCAAGCCCTAAAGATGAGTAGCTAACTTTTTACCATGGGATTCTTATGATGTAACTAAGATTTCTATTAGGGATTTCTTAGATCTAGGGTTTATATAACTCTTTGTTTGGCTTATATGGATTAATTTCTATTTTCTTTTATACCTTGGTGTCGATTTATTGCTGGATGTTTGGATTGTTCTTGTTTGCACTTGATTCCGGAGCTTGTGTATGCTAGGGCTTGGATTGGATTCATCCAAATAAGAGCACCATGCTAGTCCCATGGTATCTCGGATGAAATCTTCTTCGTGGTTAGGGATTGTATAGTACTAGTCCCACTATAGTAGTGCTAGTCCCACTACGTTCCATCCCTAATCCTTCATGCATCCTACTTTTGTAGATTTTGCCATCAAGATGCTAAACCCATCTTGATCTTACACCTAAATCCATATCAACACTACTCCTTGCGATGAACTCATCCTAATAAGAGGGTTCATTAGCAGTGAACGTAACTAATCATTCGGTCACTGATAATTAGATAATTGTTCTTGCCAATAAGGAATCCTAAACAGAACTTGTTGAGTGATAAGGAGAACTAGCCATTCACTTATCAACTATTAGAAAGCCATTCATCGTGTTTGCATGCCCTGATCTTAGGAAGACTTGGTAGAACCTTAGTTACTGATTAAGAACTCCATGGTATCTTTTCTCGTACTTATTAATCATTTAGTATAAACTTAGTTTAAATTCAATCCTAAATCTTTTATCAACTTATCGGTAGGAAAACTTAGATTGAGTTTAGTAGTTTAATTATTTTCCTACACATTCCCTGTGGATTCGACTCGGACTCATTGCTATCTACCCTTAAAGTAGTTAATTAGTAGTTTGATTATAAATTTGTAATTTTGATTAGACTTGTTAAGACTACGACACTTTTCAAGTTGTATCACTTGCCAAGGATCCCATAAATCCCGTCAATAACCCGAAGGACTCCTGTCCCAAGTACGCCCCTCCGACAACCACTGCTCAGGGGTGGGCAACTCCGACAATCCCTGACACAGGGTGGACATGGCACTACTAGTAGGACACCCTTCTCCAAGCGGGATCTCCACACTTGGCGGAACAACCGAGGTTAAGACTACCATCTCTCAGCACTCCAAGCAGCAAAGCCAACATGTCGCGCCCCGACCCGCAGAGCGCGACCAGGCCGGGGGCGCGAGGGGGGGAGAAACCTACAACTACAACCTCAACTGGCGGAAACAGTTGAGACTAAAGCCCAGCTGGCGGAAACAGCTGGACGACACAGAGAAAGAGCGGAAGCAAGCTAACTAAACAACTATTAACATTTATTACAAACCAGCAATAAAAAGTTAACGGGTTTAGTCCAACAGCTATAAGGGATCACAGTCCCCAAAAAGAAACCACAACACCCACCGGGGTCTCCGCGACCGCACACACGAACCCATCCTGACCCTCAGACATGGTCAGGATCCGGAGCGCTGCCTCGAGACGACCGAGGGGGGGGGGGGGTAACACTGGGACAGAGCGGCCACCTGCACCTGCAACAAACACAGTCCAGGTAGGCATGAGCAACAGCTCAGCAGGGTCCTACTCTACAACTCCCACACACACAAGGGTAAAGCAACCAGACACACTCTGATGCCAAGTACCGAGGCTTGCCAAGGATCCCACAATCCCATCAATAACCCGAAGGGTTCCTGTCCTAGGTGCGTATCTCCGATAACGCCACTGCTCAGGGGTGGGCAACTCCGACATTCCCTGACACAGGGTGGACACGACGCAACCAGTAGGACCCCCTTCTCCAAGCGGGATCTCCGCACTTGGCGGAACAACAGAGGTTAAGACTACCATCACTCGGTACTCTAAGCAGCAGAGTCAACACCCACCCAACCTACCCTAGCATGTCTAATGCACAGGAAAACAGGGCAGGATAAGTGTGATAAAGCTGTAAACAAACAACACATCAAGGGCACACCTTCGGCCCATTTATAATAAACACTCCCGAGGGTCATGACTCCCCCGGTTCACCACAAAGCGGTAAGGGCATACCGTCAGCCCATTTATTCTACACACCCCGAGAGACATCACCCTCTCGGTTCAACCACAAGGCGTTAAGCATTCATGCATGATCCATGACAGGACAAGCCCCGAGGGTAAAACCGTAAAAACCACTCTCTGCACTGAAGGAGATCGATCTCCTATAGCATGGTGATCGATCTTCCTCGAGGCTAGAAGCACCCGTCCTGGTCACCCCCAATAAGATCGATCTCCACCCAAATGAAGATCGATCTTTTAGGTGACCCACGACGCACAGGCGCCAGCCGCCAAGAGATCGATCTTCCTCCCAGGGAAATCGCTCTCACTCGGGCGGGTTGGGCCACCCCGACCAAGATCGATCTCTTCCCAAGAGATCGATCATGATTGGGTCGCGCCGGCGGCCGGACGGCGAGGAACACTGTCGGAAACCGCCACCATACCCCACCAAACTAGGTGGGCTGGTAGATCTCAGTGCCACGAAGCTACTCATGGCTTCAAAACCGGGAAAGAATAACTCCACAAGGAGATCTAACAAGAAATCAAAACCGGATTTAGAACCCTCAAACAGTCGGAGTTTTAGAAGAAGAACCCTACCTCTTCAACGCAGCTTCTATCCACAAGTCCTACCCCAGGACCTTCCTCGCCTTGCCACGAACCCAACGAGCCTTCAAGCTCCCGGAGAGGTGGCCGGAGGAGGAAGAACGGCGAGCGAAAGCTCTCAGCCGGAACAGGGGAAAGCAGAGCCGCGAGGAAGAAGAAGAGAAGAAGGGGAAGAAAGGAAGGGGGAAGGGGCGGGTAAGGCCGGGGGAAAGCCGGCTAAAGCGGGGAAAAGCTGGGGGAGGGGAGGGAAAGTCTCCCTCCCCTGACAGGGGAAGCGACGGCCACCGCGGTGGCCGTCCTTCGAAAGCCACCGACAGAGACTTCCAGGCACAGGGAGATCGATCTTCATGGCCATGGAGATCGATCTTCCCTGCCCAGAACGGCGACCACAAGGCACAGAGAGATCGATCTTCATTTCCATGGAGATCGATCTCCCTTGCCCAAAACGGCAACCTTGGGCCGAGACACAAGCCCAAGCCCAGGACTACCGAACCAGGGTCCACCTAACCTTTCTAAGCAAAAACAAACATCAACCAAGGTCTGTGTGTGCACAGCCAGTGTGAAACGACCACCAAGGCGCAATTTCCCCAAATTGCCCTTGGGGTCACAACAAGCCAAAAGGGAAAAGAGGGGCAGGTCCTCACGTCCTAAAACCCTTAAAAGAAATCTCGTCCTCGAGATTCGCTCAAGGTATGGCTCGGAAAAGAAAACAACGCCTAGCAGGATACTACAAAGCGGTAAGAGTACCTTTGGAGACGGGTGGTGCTACGGTCAGCGGGAGCGGGTGCTGAGACAGGTACTGCTGATAGGACGGCTGCACCTCGTCTGCGTAGGGGCGGTCAGGTAGGGCGAACACCTGACCTCCGCTGCGGCCTGGCCCGGCTCCACCTCTCTGGCCCTGCCCAGCCCGGGACCCTCCGTCTCGACCTCCTGATGGCGCCGCACCCCGTGCGTTCCATCGCGGACAGTCCCTGCGGATGTGCCCTGGCTGCCGGCAGTGAAAGCACAGCGCTGGTCCCCGCTCGGACTGCTGACCCCGACCTCCCTCCCGGGAAGTCTGCTGTGCGGGCCCCGCCGTCAGAAGTGGCTGGTCGTCCTGGCGGGACTGCTGCTGGTATGGCTGCTGGCGATACTGCTGCTGATGCGAGGGCCTCCTGTGATGGTCTCTGCGCCCCTGAGACCTATGGAGCTGCTCACCTCCTCCCCCACCTGCCGCCGGTACTGGCTGGACAGACCTCGGCCTCCCCAGGCAACGTGGCTCCACTGCCAATGCAGCACCCAAAACCGCGGAGTAGGTAGTCGCCTGCCGAGCGGCGATCAACCTCCTAATCTCCTCACGGAGCCCCCTCTCGAAGTGCTGGGCCCGGGCGGTAGGGTCGGCTGCCATTGGCCCAGCGTACCTGGCCAAGTGGGTGAAAGTGGTGGCATACTGCTGCACAGTACGAGCACCCTGAAAGTGACTGAGGTACTCCTCAGTCAACGCCAACCGCGCACTGTAGGGAAAGTACGCGTCGAGAAAGGCTGCACGAAAACCCTCCCAAGACAACTGCCCCCCTGCTGCGCTGGTGGCTTGAACAGTACGCCACCAGTCCCGGGCATCTCCCTCAAGCTGGAGTGCCGCGAGTCTAACCCGGACGGGGTCGCTCTCGTCGAACAAGAGGTCAAGCAAACTGGTGACTCCGTCGAGCCACTCCTCGGCCACTGACGGATCCCCGCTTCAGCCGTTGAACCTCGGCGGGTCCAACCGGCGGAACTCGAGGACCTCAGACGCTAAGGAGTGCCTGTGACGGGTGGGGGGACCTCCCTACGGCGGAAGGGAACCTCCACCTCGCCGCCCACCGCAGAGTCTGTCTCTGTCGCTGGTACGTAGGGCTGGTGCTGAGGCTCCTCAGCCTCGGGAGTCTGCCGGGCGTCGCTCGCCTCAGGAGGATCGCCGCGGCCCAACCCGCGAGGACTGCCAGGATGCCCTGCCATCTGTACCAACAACAGAAACGCGACTTCCACTCGTCAAAGACGAAACAAACAACACTCAGCAAAGAAGATACAAGCACACTCAGCGGAAAGTAAGCAAGCAAGCAAGGATGTTCTAACTATTGAACTACCCCAACCCATGCACGTCTCCGCAGAGACCCGATCAAACACCCTGGGATCTACAACCTATGCTCTGATACCAAGCTGTCGCGCCCCGACCCGCAGAGCGCGACCGGGCCGGGGGCGCGAGGGGGGGGAGAAACCTACAACTACAGCCTCAACTGGCGGAAACAGTTGAGACTAAAGCCCAGCTGGCGGAAACAGCTGGACGGCACAGAGAAAGAGCGGAAGCAAGCTAACTAAACAACTATTAACATTTATTACAAACCAGTAATAAAAAGTTAATAGGGTTTAGTACAACAGCTACAAGGGATCACAGTCCCCAAAAAGAAACCACAACACCCACCGGGGTCTCCGCGACCGCACACACGAACCCATCCTGACCCTCAGACATGGTCAGGATCCGGAGCGCTGCCTCGAGACGACCGAGGGGGGGGGGGGTAACACTGGGACAGAGCGGCCACCTGCACCTGCAACAAACACAGTCCAGGTAGGCATGAGCAACAGCTCAGCAGGGTCCTACTCTACAACTCCCACAAACAAAGGTAAAGCAACCGGACACACTCTGATGCCAAGTACCGAGGCTTGCCAAGGATCCCACAATCCCATCAATAACCCGAAGGGTTCCTGTCCTAGGTGCGTATCTCCGATAACGCCACTGCTCAGGGGTGGGCAACTCCGACATTCCCTGACACAGGGTGGACACGACGCAACCAGTAGGACCCCCTTCTCCAAGCGAGATCTCCGCACTTGGCGGAACAACCGAGGTTAAGACTACCATCACTCGGTACTCTAAGCAGCAGAGTCAACACCCACCCAACCTACCCTAGCATGTCTAATGCACAGGAAAACAGGGCAGGATAAGTGTGATAAAGCTGTAAACAAACAACACATCAAGGGCACACCTTCGACCCATTTATACTAAACACTCCCGAGGGTCATGACTCCCCCGGTTCACCACAAAGCGGTAAGGGCATACCGTCAGCCCATTTATTCTACACACCCCGAGAGACATCACCCTCTCGGTTCAACCACAAGGCGTTAAGCATTCATGCATGATCCATGACAGGACAAGCCCCGAGGGTAAAATCGTAAAAACCACTCGCATGCGAATCCCCGCGGGCAAAACAGCAATTAAAGCAAGTAAAACCCTCTCTGCACTGAAGGAGATCTATCTCCTATAGCATGAAGATCGATCTTCCTTGAGGCTAGAAGCACCCGTCCTGGTCACCCCCAACAAGATCGATCTCCACCCAAATGAAGATCGATCTTTTAGGTGACCCACGACGCACAGGCGCCAGCCGCCAAGAGATTGATCTTCCTCCCAGGGAAATCGCTCTCACTCGGGCGGGTTGGGCCACCCCGACCAAGATCGATCTCTTCCCAAGAGATCGATCATGATTGGGTCGCGCCGGCGGCCGGACGGCGAGGAACACCGTCGGAAACCGCCACCATACCCCACCAAACTAGGTGGGCTGGTAGATCTCAGTGCCACGAAGCTACTCATGGCTTCAAAACCGGGAAAGAATAACTCCACAAGGAGATCTAACAAGAAATCAAAACCGAATTTAAAACCCTCAAACAGCCGGAGTTTTAGAAGAAGAACCCTACCTCTTCAACGCAGCTTCGATCCACAAGTCCTACCCCAAGACCTTCCTCGCCTTGCCACGAACCCAACGAGCCTTCAAGCTCCCGGAGAGGTGGCCGGAGGAGGAAGAACGGCGAGCGAAAGCTCTCAGCCGGAACAGGGGAAAGCAGAGCCGCGAGGAAGAAGAAGAGAAGAAGGGGAAGAAAGGAAGGGGGAAGGGGCGGGTAAGGCCGGGGGAAAGCCGGCTAAAGCGGGGAAAAGCTGGGGGAGGGGAGGGAAAGTCTTCCCTCCCCTGACAGGGGAAGCGACGGCCACCGCGGTGGCCGTCCTTCGAAAGCCACCGACAGAGACTTCCAGGCACAGGGAGATCGATCTTCCCTGCCCAGAACGACGACCACAAGGCACAGAGAGATCGATCTTCATTTCCATGGAGATCGATCTCCCTTGCCCAAAACGGCAACCTTGGGCCGAGACACAAGCCCAAGCCCAGGACTACCGAACCAGGGTCCACCTAACCTTTCTAAGCAAAAACAAGCATCAACCAAGGTCTGTGTGTGCACAGCCAGTGTGAAACGAACATCAAGGCGCAATTTCCCCAAATTGCCCTTGGGGTCACAACAAGCCAAAAGGGAAAAGAGGGGCAGGTCCTCACACAACACGACCCGTAACTCCTGACCAAATACTAAGTCTAGCCAGGGAGTCCATCGATCCCATCGATGTCTTTCCCCCCCCAGGGTTCCTGTCCAACATACGTCCCTCCGACAGCCACTGCTCGAGGACTGGGCTACCTCCGACGGTCCCTGACACAGGGTGGGCCAGACGATACCTGTAGGACACCCTTACCCGTGCTGGACACCAGCATGGGGACACAAGTCGGGTAACGGCATCCACCACCTAGCCTTTGATCACCAATGTCCACGGGTCAACCCCACCCAGTCTAACCTAGCATGTCTAATGCACAGGGAGCAGGGCAGGATAAGATATAAAGCAGTAACAGGCAACACAACAAGGGCACACCATTGGCCCATTTATACTAATCACTCCCGAGGGTCATGACTCCTTCGGTTCAACACAAAGCGGTAAAGGGCATACCGTCAGCCCTTTTATTCTACACATCCCGAGAGACATCACTCTCTCGGTTCAACTACAAAGCAGTAATAGTAAGCAATATGCAGGATAAGCGATCATAGCAAGCCCCGAGGGCAAAACAGCACTTAAAACGAATAAAAGTCCTCCCTGCATCGAAGGAGATCGATCTCATGTAGCAATGAGATCGATCTGCCTCGAGGCGATAGACACCCGTCCTGGTCACCCCAGCGGGATCGATCTCCACCCATATGGAGATCGATCTCGTAGGTGACGTATGACGCTCCGACGCCAGCCGCCAAGAGATCTATCTCCCTCCCAGGGAGATCGCTCTCGCTCGGGCGGGGCGGGCCACCCTCAACGAGATCGATCTCATCCCATGAGATCGATCCGGATGGGTGCAACGGCGGCCGGACGGCGAGGAATACCGCCGAAATCCTCAACCAAACCTCACCAGACTAGGTGGGCTGGTAGATCCAAGTACCACGAAGCTACTCAAGGCTTCAAAACCGGAAAACATCAACTCCACAAGGAGATCCATCGAAATCAAAACCGGATTTCAAACCTTTAAAACAGCCAGAGTCTTTGAGTAAGAACCCTACCTCCACAAAGCTGCTTCGATCCACGAAGCCCAGCCTAGGATCTTCCTCACGCCGTCACGGTTCCAACGAGCCTTCAAGCTCTAGAAACGATGGCCAGAGGAGGGAGAACGGAGGAGGAAAGAGGGCTGCTGGAACAGGGGAAGAAAACAGGGCCGGGAGGAAGAAGAAAGAAGAAGAGAAAGAAAGGAAGGAGGAGGGGAAGGGGATAAGGCTGGGGAAAGCCGGCGAAGGCGGGGGAAAGGCGAAGGAGGGGGGGGGGCAAAAGTCTCCCCTCCCCTGACAGGCGAAGCGGCGGCCATCGCCGTGGCCGTCCTTCGAACTCCACCGCCAACGACTTCCAGGCACAGAGAGATTGATTTGCATGTCACGCCAAATCGATCTGGTTAGCAAGGCCAGATCGATCTCACCACAAAATGAGATCGATCTCCTTTGCCCAGAAAGGCAAACTTGGGCTGAGACTCAAGCCCAAGCCCAGATCTTTCGATCTCGGGTCCGCCTAACCTTTCTAAACAACCACAAGCACCAAACAAGGTCTGTGTGTGCACACCCAGTGTAAAACGACCGCCAATGCACAATTTCTCAAATTGCCCTTGGGGTCAACAACAAGCCACGGGGATAGGGGCGGGTCACACTCTCTCCCTGCGATCTTTTATTTTCCTCCCGTTCTCTCTCCCACCGAAACCCTCTTCCGCTTGCTTTCACTGCCGAGGAAACCGATCTTGAAGCGCTGTTTGCGGCTCCGGCGTCCTCTCAATCCCGATCTATTGGTGGTGATCGGCGGAGGTATGGCCTTTCCCTTTTCCCCTCTTCTCTCTTCTTGTTCTCCCTTGTGAGGACCTGCCCCTCTACCCCTGTGGCTCGTTGTAGACCGCAAGGGCAATTTGGTAAATTGCGCATTGTTGGTTTGTTTCACACCCGCGTGTGCACACACTGGCCTTGTATGTGTTAGTGTTTGTTTAGAACGGCTAGGTGGACCCGGGATCGGAAGATCCCAGCTCGGGCGCGCGAAAGCTTGCCGTTGGGCAGCTGACGACCATTGAGTGATCGATCGCTCCTTGGAGCGATCGGTCGGACTCGTGAGCGAGTCGATCCGACTTGGCGTTGGGATCAACCCGGGGCGCGAGCGATCGATCGCTCCTTGGAGCGACCGATCGGACTTGCGTCGGTGGCTTTTCTGCTTCGCGAGGACGGCCACCGCTGGCCGTCGCTCTCCCCTGTCAGAGGGGGGGACGACTTTCCCTCCCCTCCCCTCACTTTCTCCCCCTTTCCCCGGCTTTCCCTTCCCCCTTTCCTCTCTTTTCTTCCCCTCCTCTTCCTCCTCCTCCTTTCTTCTTCCTCCTTTCTTCTCCCGAGAGCCCTGTTTTTCCCTGTTCCGGCAGCCAACCTTCCTCAACTCCATTCGCCCTCCTCCGGCCATCTTTTTCGGCGTTCTAAGGCTCGTTGGATTCGTGACAACGAGAGGAAGATCCCTGAAGTGGTTTGGAGGCTTTTTGGTGATCAAATCGCGGGGAATCAGCCGAGGAAAGCGCAGCTAGGTAGGGTTATACCTACTGATGTTTATTTCGGGTTTTCTTGAGATCTAGCCGTTGGATCTTGTTGATCCTTGCTTTGTTGGTTTCCTTATACCTGTTAGAATTATTGATTTAAGTTTCATGTTAATCAGTTGAGATTTGAGTAGGTTTTATGCATGATTAGTCTCGGATTTCCGGTTTTCTGCTGTTCATGAAGAACAGCCGGCTTGCGGCGAGTTTTTCGGCCGACGTGTACATGGTCTTGGATTTTCATAAACATAAGAGTTGTAGATCACTTCGTTAGCTTTCCATTCCATCTTATTTCGTAATTTTCCAATTTTCTTACGATTTGTTATGAATTGTTCTCTGAAGGGCTGCGTTGCAGCAATTAATGGGTAAGTTAGTTTGATTAACGATTTTTGATTAGTGTTTTCCGTTAATCCAACCGTTGGATGATTATGAATTTTGGATATGATGATTCTGGTATATACATCTACTGGTGGCTAAGTTGGATCTTGAATCTGACCTCGTTTGGACATCGGATCGACTGGATCAATTAGCCCCTAAGTGGTGGTTTTGGGTGTTTGAATATAATATTATATTTCGGAATATAATATTATATTATTTACTATTCATCAGCGGTTTTCGGGGTTGCTTCCCGTTGCAGGAGTTCGCGGTTGACGGTCGTGGTACCGTCGTAAAGCCGGGACCCACTGCGGATCGGCTGGTAGCGGTCGGTAGTGCCGCTGCCGCGATCCAGTAGACTCATATGATACTTGACATACTGTTGTATGCTCTGCTTCTTATTTGTGTATGTCATAGCATACATTGTTGATTGTGCATTAGTTGCATTGGTTAGGGCGTGGGTGATCCTTGGGTCGCCGTCCCGAGACTGGAAGCTCGGACTTAGCCCTAGGACCGGGGTTGGGCTATTAGGACCCGGTTTGAATTGTGGTGTCCAGTCGATTCGATGATAGGCTTAGATGATTGGTGCACTTGTTGGTTGATGATTGTAGAGGTCGTGTCGGCCTCGAGTCGGATCTGAGTTGTAGCCGGCGTCTGGCGTTCTTAAACTCTTGAGTAGAGGAGTTGCCTACTCAGTGGTGTCTTTTCCCACCAAACAGTGTTCTGTGTCCTGTTGAGAGTCAGCAGTGTTGTTTCCTGCTACTGAGTGTGACCCGACATGTGACCAGCCCGGCTGGAAGATCATGATCGGGGCCTCAGGGACACGCGGTGGGGTTATGGGACCCCTGTATACACCTAGGTTCTACTTGAGGGCGACACTGTTGTGTTTCCCTCTTCCTTCTGTGTGTCATAGTGTAGATCCCTACTGAGCTTAGTGCTCACACCTATCCGGGCTGCGTTTTGCAGGTCCAGGCGTCAGTTCTTCCTCTGTGGCCCCTACCGGGCAGTTGGTTGGCGGTGCGGCGGCGCCAGGCGGGCTTTGAGAGGTGGTGATCTTTACAGCTTTTATACCTTATGCTAGATAGTCTCCTACGGGAGCAAATGTTGTATTTGAACTCCCCCCTCTCCGAGGATATGTATATTAAAATCTTTTTGAGTTCTTAATCTGTGGTTCGAGGTGTTGTTAAATTTTTGTATCTTTAATTGGGGGTGCTTTTGGTGAACTGTTAGGGAGACCAATAGGTCAGAGGGAACCCTCGTCAGCTTTTCTTCCGCGTTTGTTAGGTTCCGGTTCGCGTCGCCCGGCCCGGTTGGGCTTTCGCGGGTCGGGGCGCGACATCCCTCCCCGTCCCTCTTCTCCTCCCCTCTTTCTCTCCTCCTCCGGCGTCCTCTCTCCCGACCTGTCTCCTCCTCCGGCTCCGGCTTTCCGTCATTTGGAGCCGCCTTCATCTCCCGATCCCATCTCCCCATTAATCCCATCTCCCCCGATCCCAACACGAATCCCTCCTCCCGCTCCAAACCCGCCTCTAATCCTACCAACACTCTCACCAATTCACTCTTTCTCTCTTCTAGTCATATCGAAGGCCGGCGCCGATCCAAAAGTTGTTAAAGAACCTTGCAAGTCATCCAAATTCAAGTCCATAAACCACTCATTGTTATCTTCCTTTATCCTCTGTTCCCCCATTTGAAAGTTGCTGTTGGGTGTTCTCTGATCTTGTAGGCCATTAGAAGCTTGATACGGCGAGCAATGGCTTCCGAGATGACCCATTTTGTCCAAGTCTTGGCTTCCGAGATGACCCATTTCGTCCAAGTCTCGTTGTCTATGTCTGATTCCGGAGTTCTGAAACTATCTGATCTGGCATCATCATTAGCCTCAAAGGAATCCGTGGTCTCCCCACAGGATGGCTCCTGCCTTTGCTGCAGCATCTTCTCCCAGTTGTTCTTCTTGTTGTATAGCCAGCAGAGAACCCAGTCATCCAACTGCATGCAATCAAATAAAGTTCTATTACTTCCATTCAGAATTATACATACCATGGGTTTCATACTGAGAAAGATGCTTTGTTCTTATAACTGGTTTCTTTTTTGTTTTGGTAAAAGAGGCAGTTTGTTATATGTTTACAGTTTTTTTTTGCATATGAAGTAATATACAGTTTCAACGTGTTGTCCATCATCAATGCTATCAAATTTAGAGATAATTTTAAGTATCCTACATAAAATTCCTTCGTGTGAGTATCATAGCTCATTAAACAATCACAATGAGCACAAGCACAGCATGGAAACAGAGAGTGGCGAGAGATTTTAAAAAAAAAAGGTCTCCTTCCCTGTTGGAGTGGTGCAGGAGAGCGGCGAAGATAAGAGTGGAGATAAGAGAGAGGGAGAGGGATGGCAGTGTTGTTATCTGGATGCGGTTGAATGAAGCTGTGACCTTTCCTTGTTGTTTTTTTATTGGTACGTGACTCATTTAAAAATGTGTGTATTGTATAATTTGTTCTGATTAGTTCACTTGCATTTACAATTTTCTCCCATCGTAGAAACAACAAAGAAAAGAAAAGGAGGGTATTTTAGTCATCTGTATTTCATTCCTATTCCATTCCCAGGCTTCTGTTTGTATACCAAACATGGTAATGCTTTATTCCCATTCCCAATCCTGATATCACAAAATCACCTTGGTAATAGCCAATTCTTAATCTCAATCCCATTCCATTCCCATTCCTAATCCCATTCCCATTCCCATTCCTTGTGCAAAGCAAATGTGCCATTAGGGCGTGACGGCTTACCGATGTCCTCTGCATCATCAACGGTTTCCCTCACACCGTTATCAACACCTCCGTCAACACCTCGAACAATATCTCCACCTATGAAATCTTCTGCTGGCAAAATTCACTGCAACCAAGGAAATATGAAGAAGCCTCTGCTGGTTGGAACCAATGTCCAGCCAAAAAGTGGTTTGAAACCTTCTTTGAGTGGGCCCCGTATTCGTCAGGAGCAACATGGGAAAACCATCCATCTTATGGAGCAGCCAACTAAGAGGGCCAAAGGAGATCACCATCTGAGATCCACCCCCCTTCGAAAGAGTCAAAAACCATCCTCTCATGAAATCGTCACAACAGACGAAGAGGGATGGACTCCGGTAGTTCCAAGAAGGAAGAGGAAGTTGGCTGCTAAGGCTCCTCCCTTCCAGAAAAACTTCATGTCACATGCTAAAAACTCTAAAGGTAAGAATTATTCTCAAACTTTTCGATCCTCTGCTGTACAGCACATAACTCCTAGAGCGGTCCAAAAGTCACACAGGATTCATCCCAATGAGTCCCGGACCGGTCTCTACAGAGCTAGAGATCATGGGGAGTACTTATACTCCGAATATGAGTATCGGCGGAAATACTGGGAGTCTAGATTCCCCAGTTACTACATTTATTTACAGGATGTGGAGACTGCCTATATCAACTACATCAATCGCGAGACGAATGCTCTCCAGATCGAGAAGGAGGTCGAGAAAAGCGACACCGACACTCCGCATATCGAGCGAAACATCAATTTTCCTGAAGCAAAAGGTCCTTCTGCTAAGAGGCGTGCTGACAAGAAAAAGAAAAGAAGAGGCGCTGTCTTCCGTCCACCGCACCAAGCTGAGGGCATGGGACGTCCTTGTTATGGGTTGGCACCTAAAATTCGAGGAAACCAAGCTCAAACATCTTCGCCTACACAACGAGACATCGTGGACGAAGTCTGGTCAGAGAGTTCCTTCGAGGTTTTTGCAGCAATGCCGGTCGGGATTCAAGATGATGAGGTATCTGCTTCAACTGACACCTCTTCGAATATCCCTGCCAAGAGGAGGAAGAAGAAGCCCACTGTTGAAGAATCCCAGAATGCAGTCATACCTCAAAATCGTCCTTGAACCAGGAGTGTGACTCGTTGCTTAAACAACAAAGAGGCTAGTCCTGAACCATCATACGAAGAACAATTCCCTGCTCTTTCCAACTCTCCAGATCGTAGAGCGGTGTCACCTGATCGATATCAAGTTCTCACCACCTCAATGGAGGAAGAACTCGATCAATTAAGGAACGCCCTACAACTGAAGGAGGCAGAGGTGGTTAACTTGATGGCTCAAAGGGAACACTTCCTCACCACCTCATGATCACCACCAGCCACATTCACATAGTAAGCACACACCAAATATGGTACCTTTGGAAACAGTTCAAAGGATGATTACTGAAAATATAAGAGCCTTTCAAATGCAAAACCAATATGCTATAAGGCCCGGCTATATGAAGCCATATCCAGCTGATGTTGACTTGGTTCCATTCCCGGATAACTATAGACAACCCCAATTCACCAAATTCAACGGAAGTGGATCCCCACATGAGCACATTGCTCATTTTCTTGCAGCTTGCCAAGATACGGTTCATAACGGTGCACTGCTACTTCGCCAGTTCGTGCAGACACTTGTTGGTCCAACCTTTACTTGGTACAGCAAGCTACAACCAGGCTCCATCACCTCGTGGCAGCAGATGCAAGAAGCATTCCTCCAAAGGTTTTATAGCACCCAAAGGAATGTGGGAATTACAGAACTTACCCAGACAAAGAAAAACTCACATGAGAAGGCTGCAGACTTCATCAATCGGTGGAGAAATCTTAGTATTCACTGCCCGCAAACCATTTCAGAGGTGGAAGTGGTATGCATGTGCATGAACAATCTTTGCCCAGAGATGGCAGTCTATTTACAAGGTGTTCGTCCGCTTACCTTTGAAGAATTGGCTTCCAGGGCAATAGATATCGAAAACTATCTCAAACATGTAGCCTCGAAGACAGGCGTGGTGTTGAACCTTGCCAAAAAGGATAAAGCTCCTCCCAAAGGAAAAGCGGTGATGCAAACTTCTGCAACACAGAACCCTAGGCCAAAGGAGATCTACATTCCAAAAGATCATATGCGATCTAAGGATATCCCTGCGGAAAATGCCCCGAGGAGAGTAAAGACCCTTAAAGAAAGAATAGAGAAAGAATATTCTTTTCCTCGAGAAGAAGTGGCTGATATTTTCAAAGGTCTGAAGGACCTTGGACTGATAGAGCTCCCAGAGCCAAGACGTCCGTAAGAGGTAAATGAAGTAAACGAACCTCTATATTGCCACTATCACAGGATCTTGGGCCACACTCTACAAGATTGTTTTGTTCTGAAGGATAAAATTCAGAAACTGATCGATGACGGAGTCATGGACGTCGAACTCCTAAAGAAGCTTAAAAAGGAGAAGAAGGCAGAATCAACATACATGATCTCTACCACGCTGCCTTCCTCAGAGCCCAACGCTTCATACGACTACACTCCTTCAACTCTTTGGGAGCATCTCCCTTCAATACATTCTCGTCAAGACGAGCATGCACTCGTCCATCCCTACATTCCCACAAAAGTGCACATGGCCCCCATCCTCGAACCTGTTGAAGGGTGTCCTTGGCCGACATTGGAAGATTTACATCCTCCCAATACTGATGATGAAGAGTCCCTATCTGAAGAAGAGCCATGTTATGATCGGTATGGGAGACCCTACATCAGCAAGAAGCAGATGAAGAAGAAGGCCTTTAAGGAGAGGGTTAGAGCCGCCAGGCTCAACCCCCCAAGACCTCCGCTCCCTCAAAGCTGGCAACCAGGGCCGAAAAGATATAGAGCCCCAAAGTAAAAAAGATCTTGAGAAAGGTGATGCCATATGAAGAGATAAACGGCTTCATACACCGAGTCTCCATAGATCTCCAGACCGGGACACCATATGTCCCAGAAACTAATGTCTCTTGGGACCACTATCCATGCCTCCCGATAGGAGTCTTCCAAGATGACGACCAATCTCTCTGCTTCCCAGAAGAAGAGAATGTTGAAGTCCACGAGATCATCACACGTTCTGGGCGACGACTTCCAGATTCTCAACCACCACGGGAGAGAAACCCGGTGCTGCAAGCAGTGCAAGCTACAACCCAAAATAATGTAAACTCTAAGGAGTTAGTAAAGTACAATGTAGTCTCCCATTTAAAGAAAATACCATCACTGCTTAGCATGTATGATGACCTGTGTCTTTCCTCTGATCTTCGAAAATCTCTCATTATTGCTTTATCTTTTCCCGATGATTACCAGGAGGAAATCCCCCAAAATGATGTCCCTATAGTCGAAACTCTAAATATAGAGTTTACCGATGATGATTTACTACTCGGCTCAAAACCACATAATAGGCCGTTATTAGTAACATGTGACGTCGACGATATACCCACGTCACGTATAATGTTAGATTGTGGGTCGGCTATTAATCTCTTGCCGCTTAAAACACTTCACAAATTGGGTTATGACACCCTAGACCTTACATCTAGCAATATTATAGTGCAAGGCTTCAACCAAGCTGGTCAGCAAGTCGTTGGTTCTATACGCCTAGTCATGAAATTCCAAGACTTGGCCACGAGCGTTGTCTTTCATAGCATTGACACTCGTACCTCCTATAATGCGTTATTAGGAAGATCTTGGCTCCATGAGTACAAGGTCATCCCTTCAACGCTTCACCAATGTTTCAAGTACCCAACCCCCGAAGGTGACATCAAAAGGGTGTTTGCTGATACAAACCCCTTCACACCAGGGGAAACGTTCTTTGCAGATGCCAAGTTCTACCTGGAGCCACCCTTGAAGCTGAAGAAGCCTATCGCTACACCTCCTACGGAAATGGGTTTTACAGAGAAGTTCACAGCAGAGGTTCAACAAGGAAAAAAGCCTCCTCCAAAAAAGAAGATATATCGGTACATTCCAGGTAGCCAGAGGAAAGCAGGGGACTCTATATTCAAAGTCATTGAAGAGAAACTCTCCAAGACCATTCTTCAAGACTTCCCCATACCCTTCCGTAAAATGGTTCCATCACATGTAAAGCCTCCACCAATTGAAGAAGAAGGTCAATCAAGTGAGGACATGGAAATGAAATATAATCATCCCATAAACTTTGTCGAAGCCTCTATGATCCAATCTGTTGCCAAGAGGTCATTGCTACCTATACCATTCTATGACGAAAAGCTGCTTCACATGATGACTCAAATGGGGTATGATATCAATTCTAGCGAAGGCTTATGTGGAGGTCGCGGTCAAAAGCAACCTTTTGAGGATATCCTTTCAGATGAACAAATAAAGGCTATCCGATATGGTGAAGAACTACCCTTCCACAAGGCAGGGCTTGGATATCAATTCCAAATATGCATGACTTCTACAGAGCTCGTTGATCTCCAAGAAGCGCCTCCTCAACTCGAAGATGGCGGCCAAGCAACTGTTGATGAGCTCGAAGAAATCAACCTAGGGACCAATGATGATCCTTGCCCCACTTTCATAAATGATGCCAAGCGAAAAGGAGCAATATATGACCTTCCTCCGTCAGAATAAAGATGTGTTCGCGTGGAACTACAAAGAAATGCCAGGCTTGGATACCGGTGTTGCTGTCCATCGCCTCTCCATAAAGGAAAATATCCATCCAATCAAGCAGTCTCAAAGGAGCTTCCGATCAGAGTTGATCCCCAAAATCATTGCCGAGGTAGACAAACTCATTAAGGCAAATTTCATCCGCGAGGTACAATATCCCAAATGGCTCGCAAATATTGTCCCTGTGAAGAAGAAGAATGGCCAACTTAGACTCTGTATAGATTTCAGAGATCTAAACAAAGCATGTCCAAAGGATGATTTCCCACTGCCCATATCTGAGCTCATAGTGGATGCAACAACTGGACATAAAATCCTTTCTTTCAAGGATGAATACTCAGGGTATAACCAGATAAAAATGGCGCCTGAAGATGAAGAACTCACTGCTTTCCGAACACCCAAAGGAATATTTTGTTACACAGTGATGCCATTTGGGTTGAAGAATGCCGGAGCTTCCTACCAAAGAGCTATGACATTTATTTTTAGTGATCTTCTACACGACATCGTAGAATGCTACGTCGATGATTTGGTGGTGAAAACGAAGCATCGGCAAGATCATTTCAAACACCTAACTGAAGTCTTCCATAGACTTAGGCGGTACAATATGAAGATGAATCCCATGAAGTGTGCATTTGGTGTCACATCAGGAAAACTCCTCGGCTTCATAGTATGCAAACGAGGAATCGAGGTTGACCCTTCAAAGGTCAAGGCCATTCTAGAAATGCCCCCACCTCGGAATCTTCATGAACTCAAGAGTTTTCAAGGTCACCTAGCCTATATACGAAGATTCATCTCAAATTTGGCGGGACGTTGCAAACCTTTCTCTCACCTCATGAAGAAAGAGACACCTTTCGAGTGGGATGAAATATGTCAAAACGCTTTTCAAAGCATTAAAGAATATCTCATCAACCCACCGGTTCTTGCCTCTCCTATTAAAGGAAAACCTTTGATCCTATATACGGCCACCTCGCCTGGATCACTAGGCGCTTTGCTAGCACAACAAGACGACGAAGGTAAAGAAAGAGCTCTTTATTACCTAAGTCGGACTCTGGTTGGGCCTGAGCATAACTACTCGGAAATGGAAAAGGTTTGCCTCTCCTTGGTGTTTGCCACCCAAAAGCTCCGTCATTATCTATTGGAGCACTCTGTCCAACTCATTTCTAAAGCAAATCCTTTGAGGTACATATTAAAGAAATTAACTTTATCGGGCGACTAGCAAAATGGGCTATGTTGCTATCCCAATTCGATATAACATATGTTCCGCAGAAAGCGGTCAAGGGACAAGCATTGGCCGACTTCCTCGCCGCATACCCGGTCCCAGACAACGAAGTCCTAAAAGACGACCTTCCAGATGAAGAAGTCTTCATGGCCGACATTCAACCCTCTTGGGAGATGTACTTCGACAGGGCGTGTAGGCGCTCAGGATCGGGGGCAGGATTAATTTTTGTTACTCTAGAACAAGCTCTAATCCCATACTCTTTTACATTGACATCTGTTTCATCTAACAATATGGCAGAATATGAAGCTCTCATTATAGGCTTGGAGATAGCCTCAGAAATGGGGATGGATCCGCGTATAGCATATGGAGACTCCCAGCTCATTGTGAATCAACTTCTCGGCACGTATGCCGTCAAAAAAGAAGAATTAGTTCCATATTATAAAAAAGCCAAAGGACACATTAGCTCTTTCAAGGAGCTGAAGATGCAGCATGTTCTGCGATCACAAAACCAAAAGGCAGATGCCTTGGCCAGTCTTGCTGCTGCTATGGCTCTCTCACCTACAGAAAAATTAGAAATCAGGGTTGAAGAAAGGCGGGTCCTGCCCCCTCTCCTCGAAGAAATCCCAAACAAGTGCTTATCAGTACTTACCAACACTATCTCCATATGTGAAGTCCAAATAGAGGACTGGAGAGCCCCTTTCCTGTATTACTTCATGTCGGGAATACTACCTGTTGACGCCCAAGAAAGATAGAAATTAAGAAGGAGAGCAACTAGCTACACATGCATTAATAACACCCTGTACCGAAGATCCTTCGATGGCCTCCTACTACGATGTCTCTCCAATCAGGAAGCAACATCGGCTCTCGAAGAAGTCCATTCAGGTGTATGTGGAGCACATCAAGCCGGTCCTAAGTTGTATCATCAACTGAAGCATTTAGGATATTATTGGCCTTCTATCGTACGGGATTCCATCGACTATGCCAAAAGATGTCGTGTCTGTCAGATTCATGCGGATTTCATACATATGCCCCCGGAGCCCCTTCATCCCACAAGTATCTCCTGGCCTTTTGAGGCATGGGGACTAGATATGGTAGGTCCTATTCAGCCTCTTTCATCAAAAGGGCATTGCTTCATCTTGGCGGCAACAGATTACTTCTCCAAATGGGCAGAAGCTATCCCTTTGAAAAATGTGAAGAGTGAAGCCATTGCGCATTTCATCAGGACACAAATCATATACCGATTTGGAGTTCCTGCTCGGCTTATTTCGGATAATGGCACGCCATTCAAAAAAAAATGTACAAAATCTTTGTGTCATGTTCAAAATCAAGCATCACTTTTCTTCAGCATATAACGCCGCCGCTAATGGACAAGCAGAGGCGTTCAATAAAGTTATTTGCCAACTTCAAAAGAAAGCAGTTCACAAAAATAAGAGGGAGTGGCATGAGAAGCTCATGGAAAACTTTTGGGTGTATCGCACCACAGTAAGAACTCCAACGGGGGCAGCCCCTTACTCCCTAATCTTCGGAGGTGAAGCAGTTCTTCCTATCGAAGTACAAATTCCTTCTCTCAGGGTAGCTTTGCAAGATAGTCTTACAGAAGACCAAGCGGCTAAGTTGAGGCTTCAAGAGCTCGACAGCTTGGAAGAAAGACGTCTGGAGGCCCAACAGAGGTTGGAAATCTATCAAGCAAGAATATCCGGGGCCTTTGACAAAAAAGTGAAACGGCGCTCGTTCAAAGTCGGAGATCTCGTCCTTGCTGTAATCCGTCCTATGATTGTTACAAGGAGGGTTCAAGGAAAATTTGAGCCCAAGTGGGAAGGACCCTTTGTAGTACAAGAGGTCTACACGAGTGGTGCTTACAAGATTGCTTCGCCAGATGGTGAATATACCCCACCACCTGTGAACGGCAAATTCTTGAAGTGCTATTATTCTTAAATGTATCATGCTCCAAGCTTTACAAGCATAAACTGCAAGCAATCATACTCCAAGCCATACGAGTATAAACTGTCTGCAAAACACAAATTTGAACATATCATGCTCCAAACTTCATGAGCCTAAACTGCAAGTAATGACACTCCAAGCTTTACGAGTATAAACTAAAAGCAAAATACTAGAAAGCTCCATGAACCCAAGTTCCAAACATACTGCTCCAAACTTCACGAGCCTAAACTGCAAGCAATCATACTCCAGGCCATACGAGTATAAACTATTGGCAAAACACAAATTTGCACATATCATGCTCCAAGCTTCATGAGCCTAAATTGCAAGCAAAGCCAAGTTGGATTCATACTTGCCATGTCAAATTGGGTCAAATGCCCAATTACATGCCAAAATCAAATAAAATAGCTTCAAGTTCCTCATTTGTGAAGCAAACTCATGTCATGATAGCAACAAGCACATATATACCAAACGACATATCTGACATATTGGGTTGATTAATCGTTAAAAAAAAAAGAGATCCTGATATAAAAAAGAAAAAAGAAAAAAGGGAGATCCTAATGACCCCATCTCTCTAAAGTCCCCAAAATATCAGCTAGCTCGGTACGAAGGTTGTTAACCATGCTAGTCTCCTGAAGGGCAAGCAAAGAATCAGCGGCATCGTCATGGCTTCGTTGCAACTCCACAAGTCTGGATGAATATGCTAACTCATCGACCTCCTCACTTCTATCCAGTCTCACTAGATAAGGATCCAAGTACGCGAGCTCGGTGATGCGGGAATGTAGCGGGGAATCATAGTAAGTCAGTTCAGGAATGGCAGTTACAATCGGAGCTCCAACATCATCTGAGGGAATCCTGAAAAAAAAAAGAAAGTCAAATAAAGCAGCTATTTAAAAAAAAAGATAAAAAAAAGAGAGCATATAAATGGGGCTTGAGAGAAAACCCGGCTGCATTTGGTTGCATGACGGGAGAGGTAGAGGGAGAGGGAGTGGGAGAGGGAGAGGGAGAGGAGTGGAAAGGAATGGGATTGCCCTCGTTAGTGTTTGGTATGACCATGGGAGAGGGAGAGGGAAAGACGTTGCTTTTGTTTGGTATGTCCAAATTAAGATGGGAAAGGAATGGAATGATATTGAAGTTACTAATATACCCCTTGCTATATTATAACGTATTTTGTGATCTTAAACTTTGTATTTTTAGTAGAAAATATTATATTATGAAAAAAATTTTAAGAATTAAAGAGAAAAAATGTAACAAACTCACACTTTTTTTTAAGCTTGACCAACACAAATGTCATTCAAGTTGTTTAATGCATAGTTAACAAACATATAAACAATAGTATGGTAGACATGTAGTAAAGAACCAAAAGCATGGTTACGCAAGTTTCAGGATCTGATCTAGCTGCAGGGGGTTTATTATCAGCAATATGGTAAATTTGATTAGAGAAAAGAAATCCAATACGACAGTCGACAGAGATTATCAAGCTAAGATTTCAAGTAACAACAAGAAGCATTTCCTTCATTTTTCTTCTATGAGTAGTACACTCATAGAAGATTGCATACCTATAAGATCATGGGTTATCTATGATGTCCTTAACAAATTCAACCCTTTCATTAAGGGGAAGACTGAAAAAAAGTGCAACTAGTGAATCATCAGACCCTATTATGCGCTCAGCAGTATGACATTGTTTCGTACTTAGTTCTTTCAAGGCATGTAGTTCCTCATAAAATTTGTCTCTCTTTTCAGCAAACTTCAGCTCAGCCCCCCATTGCCATGCTCATCTCATGAGATGCATTCTCAATGTGAGTCCCTAGTGTTGAAGATGCCTCACGAATAGCTTGAACAACAGCATTATCAATACTTGATTTTCTTTTGCGTTTACCATGTGAAGTAGGTCCTGCTGTTTGTGGAGCAAGTTCTGGCTCAGGAGCAGTGCTGGCTTGAGGTGTGGGCACGTTGGCATTCGAAGAATGAGGAATATCAATATTGGGAGGCATTGACATGTAGTAGTCATAATACATGTTCATATCAGCGCTATATTCTTCTTCATTAGTCTGAACTTCTTCATTCCTAATCTCCTCAACAATATCAGCCGTTGTTTGTGCATCTCTACCAGTTGCACGATCTCTCCCATAGACAATGCATAGTGTTTCAAAATGCTCAAACTTCTTACCCCTCACTTTTTTTGCTTTGGGATGAGCCTACAACAAGTTGTGTTGATGAATTTAATACAAAGTACAAAAAATATTGCAAGCTAACAAGTCAATATAATAATCAGATCAATGATTTTATACCTTAAGATATGCTTCCCAAACTGGTGTCTCAGCAACTACAAATTTATTATTTGGATCCCATCCAAATCCACTAGTATTCGAACCATACACCATATCATACACTAGTGAAAAGTTTGCCTTCAATGTCTTCAATCTTGATTCAATATTCGGCTTTGCCTTTATAGTCGTATTAGGCAAATGCTTTCTAATTTCTTCTTCTAAAGCTTCAAGATACCCATGCTTGAATCCATTATCAGCATTAAAAGTCCCTTTGTTGTATAAATCCAACAAAGATGCAACTAGTAGTGTGTCCTCCTCCATAGTCCATTCATGTTTTTCATTTGACATGGCTACAGAACAAGATAAGCATAGATACAAATACCCAATTACATTTTTAGTTCACAAGACAAATGATATATAGGTATATATCATAACCAACTTAGTTCAACATACATCAGTATATATACAATGAGAAAAGAAAATCAAGTTCAAATTCACCATTAGAAAGCTAAAGCATTAACCATACACCAACATGCGTAAGTAACAAACTACTAAGTTCTAGCTGAAATTTAAAGCTATAAAATCATCCATGTGGTCTTGAAGCCCTCCATTCATTATACATATTGGTAGCCAACTCCATTCGCCAATTAGCCCAGGCATCGGTTGGTTCAATTGAGCATGCTGCCTTTTCATTGGCCTCATCCATGATAACTCCATTAGTCATGTAATTCTCAAGTGGGTCCTCATCCATTTCCCTTCTTATTAGGTTATGCATGAGACAACACGCAATAATTATACGGTTTTGTGTCCTAACTGGATAGAAGGAAGGACTCCTAAGTATCGCCCACCACTTTTTTAAGAGCCCAAAGCATCTTTCAATGATATTTCGTGCTGAAGAATGCTTCATGTTATAAAACTCCATTGGATTTCTAGGTGGATGCTCCCAATCATTCAAATGGTATCTTTGACTTCTAAATGGGGCTAAAAATGCCTCGCAATTTGTATATCCTGCGTCAACTAGATAATAAAAACCTAGAAAATAAGCTATGTGTTAGCATCATTTTTTTCCTAGATATTGCAATTTATGAAGATTTTGATTGAATTTAATTAGGATACTCATACCCTGTGGCACTCTCAAGCCATTTCTCCTAGTAACTGCATCACGAAGTACTCTTCCATCTGCCGCCGAACCCTCCCATCCAGGTAATATATATATATATAAATTGCATATGGTGAAGTTATTTGATGTGTCTAATACTTGATATTGGGATTACTGCCAAACTTATCCATATGAAAAGTAAAAACTATGAAATCCAATAGTGTTTATTAAACTATAATTAAATACATAAACTTGGAAACTATAATTAAATACAATTGGCACATCTGTGAGCTCAAATCATGTGAATTTTGCTTGTAAGGAAGCAATTGATGATGGATAATAGTTTCCTGCTTAAGGTAGCTAGGAAGAGGTACAGCAGGACAACTGGGAGAAAATAGTACAAAAATCTCACTGAAAAGTAGCAGTGAATATAATCTAATGATGGCCCAATTTACATTGAAAAAGAGAAAGGACAATATATCCATCAAGAGTGTATTATTGTCTACCATAATTTCTGAATTTAGTCAAGTTAACTTGGCAATTAGCAAACAACGTTAGCCATTTGGTGCAGCAGTCCTTCTGAAACGAATTTTTAAACCAACAGATACATACAGAGGTCGCATGAGTAAAGTAGATGGAGAGTTTTTGCAGAATTACTGCGCACAAGTTATGCAACGAGACTTTCACTCTTTTTGAACATAACAATCAAAAAACAAAGTCATGTAAAATCAGTACGAAAACCCATTTCTCAATGAATCAGTACGAAAACCCAATCCAAACCATCCAACTCAATGAATCAGTACGAAAACCCATTTCTCCTAAGATCTCATGACAGTGAAGAAAAGAAGAAAATAGAATAAGCAGGTATAATAGAATAAAAAACATGTACCGGGAGATGAAAAGGAAGAAGAACATACCGGGGGTGTTTTCGTAGGTTGCTGGACTGGGGATGGAGATCGCTGTCTTCGTAGGTTTCTAACCAAACCCTATTTAGGGTCTTTTTAAATACCAGGGGTGTTTAAGTAATACCATATGTCTTGACCAGAAAGGACGGGAGAGGAAAGAGGACTCCTGCCAATTTCGGGAGGAGTCCTCTCTCCTCCCATGACAGGAGAGCTCGGGAGAGGGAGTCCCCTCTCCCGCGCTTAAATACCAACCAAATGCAGCGGAGGGAGTCGTGACTCCCTCTCCCACTCCCTCTCCCATGGTCAAAGGGGAAACCAAACACAGCGTAGGGTTCTCTCCCAAGCCGCCGCCATCCCTCCTTTCTCCTCTCCCTTTTCATCTTCTCCCCCTCCTTTTCCGCTCGTCTTCTTCCCTCTCGGCGTGCCGATTACCCAGCTCCGATGCCTTTGACGCCTCACCTCGCCGGAGCCGCCGTCATGCCAAGCCCGATGACGAGCTCCCCATCTCCTTCGCAAGCACCCTCTTCCCTCCCATCCCGTCTCATCCTTTCACTATCCCTCTCGTCTCCTCTCTCTTGGCATGCCGGACATCAATCGCGGCAACGCCTCACTTCGCCGAAGCCGCCGTCGTGCAAAGCCCGAGGACGAGCTCCCCCATCTCCGCCGACCCGATACCACTCTTCACCATCTCCGCCGGCCTGATGCCACATACCGTGCCAAGCTCGACATTGGGTTCCTCCACCCGACGTCTAGCTCCGCCGCCCCGACATCAAGCTCGCACCCCGACATGGGACTCTTTCGCCTCGACATTGAGTTCCTCCGGGACCTCCGTCGAGATCATCACCGAACTCCTGTCCCGACCTCGAGTGACGCCGAGCGCCAGCACCCATCTTCGCCGGTCTAATGCCGCCATCCGGCGACTTCATCCTCTCCGTCGAGGTTCACACCGAGCTCCAACTCTAGCGGCGCCCCTGCTTCTCCACTCCAGCAAAGGTGCATCCACACCGAGCCCCAAGAACTCTGGTGTCCTTCATGCCTCGTCGACAAGCCACGCTGCGGGTTCCACCTCGCCGGATGCTTCCTTCTCCTCACCGGCAGAGCTCCCCACTGCGTCGGGCTCATCTATTCCCCATCTCGCTGCCAGTAAAAGAAACATCCACCGGTTTAGCAACCCAGCCACGCTGTGTGTTCCACCTCGGCCGGGTGCTTCCTTCTCCTCATCTACAGAGTTCTAGCCCATGCTGCTTTGCGCAAGCCTGAAGCAACAAGTTGCTTCTCGCCGGCAAAATCCCAGAGCAACAAGTTGCTCCTCGTTGAAAAAAACTGGGGGCAATAAGTTGGTCCGCAAAGCCCAAAGCAACAAGTTGTTTCTCGCCGGTAAAATCCCAGAGCAACAAGTCGCTCTCGTCGAAAAAAAACTGAGCAATAAGTTGCTCTAGTCGGCGAAGCCCCAAAGCAATAAGTTGCTTGGCAAAATCTGAGAGCAATAAGTTGCTCCTCGTTGGCAAGGCTCAAAGCAATAAGTTGCTTCTCGCCAGTAAAATCCAAGTCCCGAAGCAACAAGTTGCTTCTCTCATCAGCCATCCACAGCCATCCACAGTACAATAATAAGTAATAAAAAAAGACGTATCTTCCATCCACAGCACGGTAAAAAAAAAAATATCTTCAATGACAGACGATGTCTTTACCCGCGACTACCGTGAAATCTCTGAAATCGTAGTGTCACCGCAGCAATCCAACGACGTGTCTAGAAGAAAAGAGATGAAAAAAGCCCAATGATCAGATGAGAAGATTGGATCATGAAAAAAGAAAAAAAACCTGGGCTCGGAGATCTCATCCTCCCCACATGTCGACGACATTTTCTCCTCAGTCAAAATCCCAAACTCTGTGGCTGATAGTATAAAAAAAAATTATTATACTGTATACATAGGATGGAAATCTGATTTTGAGGAGGTATTTCCGGAGTTTAATGGGATAAGGATTTGTTTAAATCCAAATCTAGTAAGAGTTATCCAAAAAAAAAAACAACGGCAGAATTTGGAGATATTGATGGGGTCTATTTGAAAAGGCTCATGTGATATACTTGACTTCAACTTGTACTCATCAAAAAGATAACCATGGATTGGAATAGGATAAATACAAAATAATCCTATTCTATTTTTAAGTCAGATATCTTCAGATCTGAAAATATTGTTTGGACTCTTAATACAATTACTGAAGTCCTAATCCATGTGCCATTATAGAATGCATATGATAGCTTGCTCATTCTTATGACAAAATTGTGAGCAACATGAAAAAAAAAATCAATTATATTCTTTTGGACTTAAAGCTGAAAGAATTGTTATCCAAAACTATTCCAAACAAAGAGATTTCTTCCCACGGTACGATATCTTGTATTTGGAAAAGCCTCTTGGTTAACCCTCGAAAAATCAAAAGCTTTCGAGCCCTGCGTGTTCAAATCACAAAACTTTCTCACGCAGGCCTCGAGGGGGCATCTGTAGACACCAATTTTGACTCAGGTCAAATTTGAGGGTATTTATGAAATTACCCCTACTTGCCTCGGACATTCTTCGAACACAAATACAAGTTCAAACACACAAAGAGCACATATACACTGCTCTATATGTGATCCTTCATGGTTTTGAAAGTATCCTACACAAACCAGAAGCATGAAGGGCGTTCCGGTAATTTTACCCGCTCGAGGGTATTTTAGGAATTCAGGACAAAATGCATGCCTGAACTCTATATATATCATATCATAACCCTATAGTTTTTACGGCATCCTACAAAAGCTAAGTCGATATAGGGGTATTTTGGTAATTTTACCACATCAAGGGTATTTTGGGGATTTAAGCAAAATATATGCTCATACTCTCTCTTATGACCCATCGTGCCTTTTACATGATCCGAATAACATCCTACTTAAGGTACAAGGAATCATGGTCATTTTGGTAATTTTCCCCGTCAGGGGCATTTTGGGAATTTTGATCAAAATAGGTGTTCAAGAATCCCTACAATATCTGAGAAATATTCCTGTATGATTTTTATAACATTTTATACAAACCGGAAGCATAAAGGGTATTTCGGTAAAATTTACCTTCTAGGGGGTATTTTGGTCATTCTAGCCAAATATAGGCTTGACCCACCTAGAACATTCTAAATTAGTCCTTAATTATTTTGAAGGCGTCCTACATAAACCAAGGATATATAAAAAGGGCATTTTGAGTCATTTAGCCCCCAGGGGTATTTTGGTCATTTGCTCTAAATGCATATTTGTCACAAACATACAGGACAAATATTGTTTCCACCCTTTAAAGTATCATTTATTTTAAAGACATTCTTGTCCCAAAACATATATGGACTCTACACCAACCAAAATACCAAAAGGGTATTTTGGTAATTTCATCCTCATATCAGCCTTCTTAAAGCTTTGATGGCATCCTATACAAGCTATGAGGGTCGAGGGTATTTTGGACATTCTAAACCTCCAGGGGTACAATGGTCCAAAATATGTGAATGCATTCCTACCCTTTCTAGGGGCATTTTGATCAAAAGACATGAATGATCTATAACATGGGTATTTTGAGAATTTACACTTACCCTTGTCTAAGGGCGTTAAGGTAAATTATAACATGTTCGAATATTTGAAATTTGAACAAATATCTTAAATTTGAATTTCAAATTCAAAATCAAGTCCAAATTTGAATTCAAATAGATCCTAACTCCCTAACATCCAAGATCTTAACCATCCAAATCTCAACCTCTTAACCATCAAATCCCTAACTACATTTCAAAAAATCAGCCATCAACTACTCCTAATCCTCACCTATAAATAGAGGGGGATGGGTGAAGGCAAAGAGGTTAAAGAAGGGTTGGAAAGGCTTGAAAGGATTGGAGAAGAAGGAAACTTATTTCCTTGAAGACGCCGAGAGATAGGAGAAGGAAATTTATTTCCTTGATGATCGTGCCATCAAACCAAAAGTCCAAAGCAAGAGATTCAAGGGCCTAAGCCTTCACCCAAGATCGTTCTATTTCCTTTCTTCTTCCCCTTCTTATTTTTTCATTTTGGATGTAGCGGATTTTAAAGCCCGAATCCTTAATTAGGGGTTTTCCCTTTTGGGTTGTAATTGATGGGTTGCCAATCTCATCATCGGTATGCAGTTTCACAAGGAAAAGAGGATCTGCAGCTTGTGATGATATTGGGAACTCAGGAGTGTTGTTCCCGCAAATCCCACCATGTAATTCAAACTTTTGATCACAATAAAATTAGCAAATCTCGTTCCCCCGAGATCTCGATTTTATTGTCGAACATTCAACCCTTTCATCTAAAAATCCTATACGTCATGGCCTTTGACCGATGACAAGTTCATCGAGTGGGATAGTAGAATGATTAACCATCTTGAGTCAAAGAAGATCTTTTCAGATGCTGGCATTTTAGACTTCTTGGATTTGAGCACTAGGGTTCCTGCTGAAGAATCCAATTTGCTTCTCTCGTCGTTTCTTTTCTGGTCGACAGAATACAACAATTTTGTTTTTCCTTGTGGCACTCTTTCCATTATCCTCTTGGACATCGCTCTTTTGACCGGTCTCTCTCCTATCGGCGATCTTATATCGGCCAATATGGAGCTTTCTTCTCGGGAAACGGTCTTTGATTCTGATAAAAACTATGGTGTTTTTATCAATACCTATGCCAAACTTAAACAGACCAATGAGCCACCCAATGCTAGAGAACGATTAGCGTTCATCTATTACTGGCTTTGTAAATTCGTTCTGTCTACCTGCTAAGAGACAAGTTAGGGGTTATATCGGTCTCGCCCAAGCTATTCTCTCTGGAAAGCAAATTTTGTCTCTTTCCACTTTTGTTCTCTCGGCCATATACAGAGGCATTTACCTTACTCTTGAGCAATTGAGAGATGGTAGAAGCCTTACTGGTTTTGGCCCTCTATAGATCGTCCAATTATGGCTTAGAGCTTATTTTCCTGGACTTCATTTACTTCCTTCTTCTTTATCGGCCAGAACTCAAGACCATTTATATCTTTCTTCATCGTTCATTTCCAAATCCCTTCATCATATTTTTGATTATTTTTATACTTTATCCAGTTTTTCCTCCTATCGCCCTTTCAATCATAATTCTCACCCAGCTTGTATTCGTCCACTCCTCCATCTGCCGGCCAATTTGGATGATGAGGACAAAAAATTGGCTTGGGCCCGTTTTTTGGTCGGCCAAGATCTACACTTTGATATGTCGTGGGGTAAAGCCAACAACAAGTGTGGAGTAGAAGTTTATGCTCCAAACTTTGTCGCCCACCAATTCGGACTGAAGCAAGCCTGCCCAGTTCCTCCTTATTTTAGCTATAATATAATAGCTAAAGGCCGATGTGTCTTCCACAACATCGATAGGGTAATTACTGTGGAGAAGAGAGATATAGCTCTTTGTAAGCGTTTTAAGCTTACGCATTTTGAACCGATGGCCGACGTTGATTCTGTTATAGCCGATGTTTGGAATTCGGCCATCAAAGAGCGTCTTTTCTCTCAAGATAAGAATGATGTCTTCAACAATTTTGTTCCTCCCAAGAAGTTGGGACGTAAAAAAGACGTTTCGGAACATGCTGAGGCAGAGGATAGACCTCAAAAGAAAAGGAAGGTTGCTACTTCTACTGAAAAGGGTGAAGAATCGCCCAAAAAGAGACGTGGAAAGTCTACTGAATAGACTTCGTCTCGTAAGAAGAAGAGGGTATCAACTGGTGAATCTAGGATATCTCCATTGGCTGAGAGGCCTTTGGTCGAGGAAGTAGCGGCTGAGGAACCTGAACAACAAGCTCGCTCATCTTCAGCAGTAGGGGAGGATGCAGGCTCGCCAGATAGCAGGCAAAGTGGTCATTCTGCTTCAGCTTCTAAGTATCTTTGTCTACCATCTTATGTTTCTCTGTCTTTATATTTCGAACTCACTCTTCCTTGTTTTTCAGAGAAAGATCGGAGTCTTCTAATCCTTCGCACCTTTTATCTCCTTCTAGTTCTCCTTCCAACTTGGGCGGTGATGCTGCTTGCGAAGGAACTGAGAAAGATCCTGTCGTTGTCTCCAGTTAGGTTGAACCCTTGATGGAACAAGTTTGTGTTCATTCTTGAATAAAACATTTAATCATTGCCTTTCTTAATGATTTGTTTTATCGATCTTTTCTCATTTCTATGTTAACAACCTTCTAATAAAGAAAACATCATCATTTCATCATCCAAAGAAGAAAGACGAGATGATGTTAACGTCGAAGATATTTTTGACGTTCTCAACCTTACTCCATCTAGACCATGTTTGTCACCTATTGGTCAGATGCTTGTTTATGGTCCACATAATCTTTTGAGGGACCTTGGTGATTTTCAATTATCATCTGAAACAGCTTCTACTGGTGTATTGACCTTACAACCTTTGGTCGAGATATCACCTGTTCCGGAGCTATCGGCCAGTGATGTTCAGCACAATGTCGATGTGCCCCCCAGCACTTCAGCATTAAACATTTCTGTCACCACTCCTGCTCCGACTCCCGTTATGCCACAAACAACGATGGTCGATGATACTTTGGCAATCGTACCCGCTATCGCGCCATCGACATCGTTCAGCACTCCGCAAGCCAGTTCATCTACTTTTGCTTCAGATGAGGTATGAGTTCATTCTTAGCTAGTCAAACTCATATTTATGATCGCTATCGATCATGACCTTTAATCATTCCTAACTTTAGAACGATATGGCTGACTTGGTCAACTTCATCCATTCTCTGAATGAGTCATGGCAAGCTCACTTTTCTGAAAAGTAAACAGCTTCGATCCTGCCTCTATCCAACAAGGTCGATATTATGATCTCAGACAAGCATTGGTTGATTGCGTGATCATTTTGGACAAGCCGCCAGAGGAAGATTTCTCAGCATCAGACTACAATATTCTTGAGAGATCGATTGCTATATTCTTGACGATTGATCCTGAAGTGTTAGGTCTTTCGGCTGAGGAAATAGATGACATCCAAAGCATAAAACCGATTGAAAGCTTTGATGTGGAAAGGAAGAACTTAGTCAATGAACTTGTCCTTGTTGGAGAACGTCGAGAACGGCGAGCACTTTTAAAAAATAAGATCAGCAATAGCATGAATAAGTTGTCGATGAACTTGGATGCCATCGGCGAGAGAGAATCAGCTATTTTCAAAGTTGATGCTCAAATCAAAGAGCTAGAAGCGCAAATTCTTTAGCTTAAGACTCAAAGGAACTATCTCGTCAAAGAGAGTAGACAAATTGGCCAAGAAAGCAATAAAGATATTGAAGAATACGATGCCCTTGAAGCTGATTCTTCCAAAGATCGTCAAATTGAGATCAATGCTGAGTTGGTCAAGAACAAGCATCGACGTAAAGCCTTCAGAGACAAAATCGCTCGTATTGCTCAACATCTCTCCCTAAGGAGATAATTTGTAAATGTTGGATTGTTGGCTGATCATTTTGTAATGAACAAATATTTTGCTAATTGCTATCATCCATTTTTAAGGACGTCCTTTTCTTCTATGCTTTTGTTTTACATTCATGGGTAATATGTTTAAAAGTATCGACCATTTATCATTGATCGATGTAATCCACCATCGATAGTCCTTAGTTGATATGACCCATTTGGCAACACTTGATCGACCAAGTATAGTCCTTCCTAGTTGGGCGACCACTTTCCGTATTTAGGGTCATTCAGATCTATATGTAGGATCGTTTTTCAAACTAAGTCTCCTCCTTGAAAGTCTTTTGATACTACTCTCTTATTATAGATATCGGCCACTTTCAACTTTTATGCCTCTATATTTTCTAAAGCAATAGCTCGATGTTCGTCGAGCTCCAAAAGATTTAACATTAATGCTTCTTCATATTCTTCACTAGTTGAGTGATCTTGTTCTAAAACTCTGGGCGATAGAACATTTATCTCAGCCGATAGAACCGCCTCTTGACCATATACCAACTGATAAGACGTAACCTTAGTACTAGACTTAGGTGTAGTTCTATGTGCCCATAATGCTCTTAGTAATCCTTCATGCCATTGCCTTGGGTTATCGTCCATCATCTTTCTTATGATTGACTTGATGGTTTTATTGGACGCTTCAGCCTGTCCATTAGACTGGGCATAATAAGGTGTAGAATTGGCCATATTAATTTTATACTCAACCAAAAAATTCTTTTACCTTAGAACTTACAAACATTGTCCCTTGATCAGACACAATTGTTTGTGGGATGCCAAATCTACATATGATATTCTCCCAGATGAAGTTTATCACTTGATAATCAGAAACTGTTTTTAATGGGATTGCCTCTACCCATTTGGTAAAATAATCTGTCTCCACAATAACAAATTTATGCAACATGGACGATGGAGGATATATCTTTCCTATAATATCTATCGCCCAACATCTGCATGGTCATGGCTTTACAATGATCGATAACTTACTCGCTAGTGCTCGCTGTAATGGACCATGCCTTTGGCACGATTCACATCCTTTTGCATACGTGTCACATTCCTCCCCCATGCGCAGCCAATAAAAGCCACTACGCATTATTAGCCAGCGCATTTTTATGCCAGCTTGATGTGCCCCACATACACCATTATGTATCTCAACCATCATCAGTTTCACTTCATCAAGACTTAAGCATCGCAATTAAATCCCATCTGGTTGACGTCTATATAAAACGTCGTTTTGGAAAAAATAGTGTTTCGCCTTAAGACGGATTTTTCTATCGACCTTAAGCGATGGATTTTGCAAAAAAGCGACGATTGAGGTACGCCAATCTTGTTGGCCATCGATTTGATCTATCTCAAATGAGCGATGAGATCGCTCTAGGGCAGACTGTATCGTGCCATAACTAAAACGGCCCTGCCCCCCAAGTGTTTTAACACTTTATAGCCAGATGCTATTTGGGCAAGGGTATTAGCTTCATCGTTTTGTAGTCTTGGGACAAAAAGTAACTCAAAATCGTTAAAACGATTTAATAACTGTAGAGCGATTTGATGGAATGGAATTAGTATATCGCTCTGGCACTTATAATGTCATAGTAGATGATTTATCACCAATTATGAATCACCTTTAATTCACACATTGGACACTCCTAAGTCCAATAAAATTTCGAGGCCGATGATTAACGCCTCATATTCAGCCTGATTGTTGGTGCATAACTGTGACAGTGTATACGCAAATTTATATTTGCGTCCAATGGGTGATAGGATTGTAATCCCAAGGCCTGCTCCATTGACAGTTTTAGAACCATCAAAGTACATCATCCATGGAATGAGCGATATAATGTTGATCTTTCGCTCTAATTCCTTTGGTATATCTACACAAGGATAATCAGCTAAGAAATCGGCCAATACTTGGCCTTTAACAGCCTTTTGAGAGACAAATTTAATGTCAAACTTAGCTAAAGTTAACACCCAAAAACCAATACGATGATGTAAAATTGGTCGAAAAAACAAGAATTTCATTACATTATATTTAGAAATCAAGTAAACAGTTACAGGCTTTAAATAAGCTCTCAACTTGGTACACATAAAATATAAGGCCAAACATAACTTTTCTATGGCCGAGTACTTTTGCTCATAAGGTAGCAACTGCCTACTTAAATAGTACACTGCTCTCTCGAATTCATCTTTTCCATCTTGCACCAAGAGACCTCCTATCGATCGGTCTGCTGCAGCGATGTAGAGTTTCATGGGATCCTTCAATCTTGGCGACGCCATAACTGGTGGCGTTGCTAAATATTTCTTCAAGCACTCAAATGCTTGTTGATATCGCTCTTCCCATATGAAGTCGTCTCCATTCTTTAGTCGTAAGAGCGATGAGAATTCTTGAGTCTTATCTGCACAGTTAGAAATGAATCTTCTTAAAAAATTCACCTGACCAAGAAGCTTTTGCAGTTCTTTCTTAGACTTTGCAGGACTTGCCTCAATGATAGACTTTGATTTATTTTGGTCGAGTTCTATTCCTCGCTGATGAACGAGAAAACCAAGAAACTTCCCTGCTTGCACTCCAAATGCACATTTTAAGGGATTTAATTTCAAATTATACTCTCTCATTCACTCAAAAGCGTGGATTAACTGAGAAAAGTGATCGGCCATAACTGGTGATTTTATCATAATATCATCGACATAGACTTCTATAAAATGACCGATCATGTCATGGAAAATTAAGTTCATCGCTCGCTGATAAGTAGCACCAGGATTTTTCAAACCAAGGGGCACAACAACCCATTCATAACTACCAAGCGATCTTGGACATCTAAATGCTGTTTTATGAACATCGCTCTCGGCGATATAGATTTGATTATATCCAGAATGCCCATCCATAAACAAATATATCTCATGTCCAACAGTTGAATCGACCAAATTATCGACCGATGGCATAGGATATTCATCCTTGGGTGTTGCCAAATTTAAGTTTCTAAAGTCTATACAGACTCTAAGTTTGTCATTTTTCTTCTTAACTGGCACTATATTTGAAAGCCATTCTACATATCTGGCCGTTCTAATAAAATTGGCGCTTAATAATCGTTCAATTTCTTTCTTTACTTCTGGGATTATATTTGGAGCAAAACGCCTTGGTGCTTGCTTGTATGGCTGAAAGTTTGGTCGAGTAGGAAGTTCATGCTCGACAATAGTTCTATCTAAGCCAGGCATTTCCTTATAATCCCATGCAAAACAATCCTTATATGAACGTAAAATGGCGATGAGTTCGTACCTTACATCTTGGTTGATAAGCTTGCTGATGAAGGTTGGACGATGTTCCTCACCATCGCCAAGATTGATCTCTTCCAGTGGGTCTTGAGCTTGCATGTTTCCAAGTTTGTCATATGGGACTTCTTCATCGTCCTCTTGAGGAATCTCCTTTAAACAGTCCAAGTCGTTCATTTTCTGTGTGGGGAACGTTTCTACCTGATAAGCCATTATCTTGGCTTTTAAGGCCGTTACAACGGCCCAATTTTCTCTCAGGGTGTGAACCCATCACTATAGCTTTGAGGACAATGATCGGCCAGCTCTGGGTGCAAAGACCACTGAGGTTGGTCTTGCAGGATCGAAAAATTCCGCCACGCGCTCCCTCAGCATGACACCATTCTCTAACACCACCTTCAGCGTATCGTCGATATGGAGGAACTGTAATGGACCATAGTTGCAGTCATAGAAGGATGCTTCCACGGCATGAGTGTCCATACTATAAGGCATATTGTCGGCCATAATGGACTCGACATTTCCCTCGGCGTTCCATAAAAACAAGCATTGATGAAGGGAGGATGGAACACATTGACTGTCGTTAATCCAGTCTCGACCAAGTAAGATATTGTAGCTGGTCGTCGAATCCATAACAAAGAACGCTGTCGTCGTTGTAACGCTTCCAACCTTAATATCCAAAGGAGGAATTCTCTTTGCAGGGGTTGGGACCCCACTAAATCCTGTTAGCGTGATGTCCATGGGAATAAGATCGCTATCGGTCTTATCCAACTTCTTCATCATTTTAGCAAGAATGAATTGATTGTGGCCCCGGTGTCGATCAAAACACCCGGCTCACAGGAATACCGTTGATCTCGGCTTTAATATGTAAGGGTCGCAGGTGGCGTGTCATCGCTTCTGGCGGTCGATCAAACATAACCTTGTCCTGACCTTGATGATCTTCCGTGTGCGACTTGGACGATGACAGAGGTAGATCTTGAATTGCTTTGCCTTTGGCTTTGGCTGCAACATGGACAACTTTTGGGCTTTCTTGTCCATCCCATGATGGCCATGGCTGATCAGTGTGCTGGTGTTCTCGTTGTGCCTCTGTTGCTTCTACGTCCCAACCAGTTGGAATGATTGGCGCGTCGTCGGCTTGCTGAACGTACTTCGCTACGTCGCCCTTGGGAACCCATTTCTTTACAAGAGGATCACCATAACAAACGAGATAATCGAACTTACCGCTTGGTTGACCCTGAGTACTTATAGCTTGGTTGCCCGCCTTGTAGAGCTCCATCATCAGCTTCTTTTGGGAGATATTCCTTCTCGCCGCTTCTTCATGGACCTTGATGGGAACCTCCGCTTCTACCCACTCGACATCCTCGACCATGGACTCTTCCTCCTCATCGCCCCAGCCAGTTGGGACAATTGTTGTGAATGCAGACGAAACGATCTGGGCGACGACTTCTGTCTTCTTGACGAGACGCTTCACCTTCACGTCTCCATAAACCCGCAAGTAATCATATCGGCCACTTGGCTGGCCACCTGGTCCAACTGCTGGATTGCCTTCCTCATATAGTTGTTGCAGGAGTTGCTCTGTAGACATATTCCTCCTCTTAGCCTCTTCCGCAACATTTATTTTTTCTTCAACCTCAACATATTCATCTTCATCGTCGAGTATTAGGCTTACTAGGGCTGAATCTTCGGCTTCATCGACCAAGGTGGCTGACGCTTCTCTGTCGTCGGCCATATCGGAAATCTCTGAGTCACTTTCTACTGGACATTGTTGTCCAAGGCGGCTTGGCAGAATATAATTGTTGACGATAATAGACGGGAGTGTTCCAAATCGAATTACCTGGTTCCCTCCAATCTCATCGTCATCGTCCTTGCTTGGACGATGAAACTTACTCTTAGACGATTCTATTGCCTTGGAAACAGCAACATCATCTTCAATCTCTTCGGCCTCTTCAGTTTGACTTGGATCAGTTTCCTGAGCTTGCTTGGCCCTCATCATTAGACCATACTTCTTCTGGTGTCGCCGGTACTGGGTCATTGTCATCTCCTCCACTGGAACTGATCGACGAGTATAGCAGTTGTAGTTGTACCACCTTTCTGGCTTGTATGGCTGAGGTACGAAGTTCCTTGGGTACACGTGAGGCTGACGTCGATTCCACTGCCGGGATTGTGGGCGATGGAACTTGGTCCCGGAGAACAGCGTCATTGGACGACTAAGGTCCCAGTGACATCTTGGGCAGACATGTGGAAGCGCTGGCTCCTTCCCTTTGTCTTGGCTGAGTCGGGCGAACAAATCTGGACGACTATCATCGTGAGTCTCGTCGATGACAATCTTAAACTTTGGCAACTTAAAGTTTGTAACATCAGTCAGCATCATCCCCACTAGAGCAGCTTTGGGGAATGGATTAGCATCAACTCCCATGTGTTTGGTTGGAAAACCAATCCTAGCAGAGTCAATCGCATCCTACAAAACATTACCAAAAGCCAAGCATTGATTAGTGTGATGTGACCAAGCATTGCACCATTTACAATATCTTTTACCCTTCATTTCATCAAGGCTTGGCATAGTATGTACATCTTTTAGTTTGACTTGTTTATCTTTCAATAATTGATCAAAGATTTGATCGGCCTTTGAAATATCAAAAGAAAACTTTCTTACTTGACGTTTACCGTCTTTGACTACTTCTTTACCCCTAAGTTCTCGCTCAAGTTTGGCAAGTGCTTTACATATATAAAGTTTTCCCTTTAGCAGCTCGGCCAAACAAACATCGTCCATATTATAACTTTCCTCATCGACATCACTAAGTTGATTGATTTCATAGTTAGTGTCTCTATAATAAGTCCCTTTAGATGATGATTTCATTTGATCTTCTTCTCTTAACAATTGCTCATAACGTATTACACTAGTCTACAATTAGAAAAGATCGATGAAATTCCTATCTTGGAATTTCTTTTTAAGTTCAAAGGCTAATCCACTTTGAGCGATTTTTACGAATTCCCTTTCAGGCAAGGGAATAAAGCACCTACTTCTCGCTCTTTTAAATCTTTGTAAGAATGATTTAGCATTCTCATCTGGCCATTGCCTCAATTGAGCTAAATCGGCCATTGTTATTTCTGGTTCTGTCTTATAGAATTGTGAATGGAAGACATGTTCCATTTGCTGCCAACTTTGAATAGAGTTGGGCGATAACTTAATGAACCATGAATAAGCTACTCCAGATAAAGAATTAGGGAATAACCTAAGTTTGACAAAATCATTCACTTCTCCACATTGCATAGAGAATTTCCCTATGTGTTCAATGGTCGATGTCTCGTCCACACCAGAGAACATGGTGAACTCTGAAACTCTATAGTTCCTAGGAAATGGATACATCTGGTCGACCCAATCAGGATAAGGTTTTCTATAAGTTGGACGAGTGGCTGGTCGTCCTAAACCTATTTGTTCTTGTAGAATTTCTGCTACTTGTTCTCGTAGAACATTGGCCTGATTGTAGAGAGGATTATTATACACTTGATCGTATTGCTCGTTTGGTGGTCGAACATAATATGGTGGTGCTTCATATGGTCGATAATTATTCTGATAAGGGACATCGCCCATTCGTTGACCATCGCCCATTCTTGGGTTATAAAAATTATTTCCTACTGGCCGATTACATTGGCCACCTAATTGAGCATAGTTATTCTGTGGAAAACATTGACCTTGACCACCAAAGTTGTTATTTTGGCCGATATTTTGGCCATTGTTTGGGAAAACAAGATTCTGACCATTAGGAGGAATATGGTCACATACACCCAGAGGAACTCCACCCATTGGTATCCCCTGGTTAAAAGGGATTCCATTGTTTGGCACTCCAGGTGCTGAAGAGACAACACCGCCATGTATCCCTTGTACGGGCGAGACACCATTGTTTGGCATTCCTCCTGGGCTAAATACCTCACCATTAGGAGGTACTTGCATTGGCGATGGAAATAACCCAGATGTTTGACCGATTAATTTAGGTCTTTGGCTATTGTCATTGTTCATCGATGGTCGATGATGGGTTGAACTAGTTTGGCCAACTTGGCTATTTTGACCGATTGGTATGACCGGCCTAACAACATTTTGCCCAGGATTCGCATGTGGTAAAGTCACGTTGATAAAGGTCTGCATGGTATCAATAAAATGCCTTAAAGCTACGGCTATGTGGTTGACCATTTGCTGGTTATTAGTATGTAAAGCTTCATCCACCATAGTCTGGGCAGTATTCGAAGTTATAACTTCCGGATCTAGGCCATCCCTGGCCGATGTGTTTCCTCGCTCCACAGAGCGATAGACCACCCTATCACGATATTCTATATGTGGTTGCTCGAAGGGCGGAGGGATGACAGGTTCATTTGCACTAACATTTGGAATTGGTTGACCATCGCCGTGATCGGCGTTTCTACCACTATTGTTAGTATCTAAACCAGTCCTAGTAACGACAATTCCGTTTGGTCCAATTTGACCGATTTCCATAAAGACTTGACACAGAGTCCCACCGGGCGTGCCAAAAAATGTTAGAACAGAAATCTAACCATTGACCAGTCAAAGTCAAAATCTACTCTACACTTAAGTATCAGATGATTGTAGTTAAGTTCTACTCCTTCAAACGACGTTCGAACAGAGGTGTCAAGTTAAATGGAAACCTAGATTAGAGCTAATGCAATAATCTAATTAACAGCTAATTATCTAGATTAACTTAAAATAGTCTAAATTAACCTATTGAAAGTATAAATTGTCTAATATTACGAAATTAATTAAAGAAAGCATTAAAGATCAACCTAAGTTACTAAATCCAAAGAAAACATATTTAAATCTATTCATTAATTTAATCTAATCTTGGAAGTAAAAGCTCCTAATATTAAATTAATCTAAAGAAATGCGGTAAAGAACTCTAAGAAACGAAGAAGAAAGCATAACTATCTAAACCTAAATTAGCCATCTAAAACAGTAATCTAAACTACTTTAAGTAGAAAAGATTAACTAAATACTGAAGAAACGAAGCCATTATATTAAGTAAATCAACTTACAGAAAACATCTTGAAAGAACAGTAATAAAATCCAGACACGCAGGCTCTGTGTTTGGTTTTCGAGAGAGATTACATAGTGAAAGAGAAAGGTATTTATACTAGAACAGTTCCACTGCTTTGTCCAGCACGTTCTCCATCGTCTTTCATCTTTCACTCTGGATGAGCCATGTGTCCCATGTTCTCCGATATTTCCTCGTTTCTTCATTCCATGCTTTGGCCGATGACGGTTGCGTCTGGGCGATAAGCTTCTGGCCGATGACGGTTGCGTCGGGTCGGTGATCTTGTGCATGTTGTAATGTTGTCTTTCTTGATTGGCATTTTCTTCTCATCCATGTCTTCATCGTTCAAAGTTGATAACTTGCTGTCTTTGAATGAATCAAGTCTTTGGCCGATAACCTTCTTGTGTAAAGAAGATCATCGTTCCTGGTTGACAATTCCTTTTGCTTTTAGATCATCATCACTCTTGACTGATGGTTTCCTTTTGTAAAAATGATCATCATTCTTGATCGATGATTTTTCTCTTTGGTCGATGATCTTAATTGATGATTTCATTCTTTGGGCGATGATCTTAATATTTGAGTAATATCACTCGATTAGGTTTTGAAGTCTATCGGCCATATTTATTATGCTGATATGTTAATCATTGATTGGTTAGCCATTATATTGGTTAACAGTAATTAATGAATAACTGACTCAACCAACATAAATAACTAAGACCGACACTGGCTCAAGGAATTATTGGACTCAACCCAAATATAGGTCCCTATTAGAATGGTCAGAGTAATTGCTCGGTGCCTTTGCTCCCGGATCTGAGCCCCGTGTCTCTTTTTGTTTGCTTCTTGTAAACCTGTAACCCTTTCTTAGCCTCTTTTTGGCTGAACTAATCGAAAGAACAAAAAAAATTGAGCATGCATTGAGTCCACAGACAAAAGTTCATCCATGAATCAGGAGGTAGGAAACGCCAGCCAACTTTTCCTCCTGATTTCAATGCTCTTTACAATATCTAGTGGAAAGATTAGGTTATGGCTAACATCCTAATGGCTTTATCGGACTCTTTTAATGACTAAGTAATTACTTAGTGCGTGAGAAAGAAGAGCACTTATCTCTCTCACTAACGTAGTCAAGCCTCCACTAAACTAGCTAAATAGTTTGCTTATCATAAAGGACTGGCTCATATTTCATAGCTCAGCAAAAGCTTTGCAATTGCACCACCACCCAAAGAAAAGAAGCTTAAAAACTTCATCTTTATTGGCTGATCGCCCATCAGGAGATCTTATGTTCAAGCTTGTGAGAGGTTGAGGATATGCTACATCTCAAGAATACAAAGCAAAGTGAATGTGTGACATTAAAAGGTTAGGTTGTTGTCTCTATTATATACATGTGAATCATCAAATAAAGAGATACTCAATCCAAATACTGTTCTTCTGTCCGACAACTTGGACTTATTTTCACGAGTTGCTCCTCCAGAATATTGAACTTGGATTTTTATGGATCTATTTGATTCTGATAGCATGTTAACTTCAACGATCAACCCAAAAACCTATGCGCGCACATACCATATTAACTTCACCAAAACTCAAAATAGGAAATGATGGATCCAAATCCAATAGTCTAACATAATCAACGTCAAGTGAATTATCTATCATGGCTTTAAACTGAAAAAGGACCAAGAACCTGCATTAACCCATAAAATGCAGGTACTCGAACTTCAGTGTTCAAAACGATCATGAAACATACCCGAAGTGTAAGGTGTAGTGGTGTCAAACGGGCTGGGCTACCTAGGCCTGTCGCGGGAGGCATGTCAAGTGGCAGGCCCAAGCACGACCTGGCACGACTCTAGTTGGGTCGTGCTGGGGCACGGCCTGCCTAGCAGGGTCGTGCTGGGCCTGGTGTTTGGGGCCCAAAGCACAGGCACGGCCCGGCATGCTGCCTGGCCCGGGCACGGCCTAGGCACAAGCCCAGGCACATGCCCGGCCCAGGCACGGGCTGCTGACCTTGGGCATTGGATGACAAGGGAGGTTTTGTTTTGAGAGGAGGCACAGTGGTTGGCAGTGGAGGGGGTCGGATCTCGACAGGGAAGAGAGAGAACGGCGGAGGTTGATCAGAGGCGGAGCTGTGGAGGGGCGGAGAGGGCCATACCGTCGCCGCCTAGTGGAAGGTCGAGAGAGGACCTGGGGGGCGGCTTGAAAAAGAGAGACAAGAGGGGGTTTAACATGCCAAAGTTAAAAAGAGAGAGAGAATGAGAGAGGAGAGGGACCTTACCGGAGATCCGAAGGCGTTGGGGTCCTCCGTCCTTGGGGATGTAGCCGGAGACCATCGGGGAGATCGGGAAGCTCCAAGGGTGGGATGGTCGGTGGAGGTTGGTAACGGCTGTCAGTATGGAGATCGGGGAGATCCAAGGGCCAGGGAGGCGGTGGAGTGTGGTGACGGTGGTCGGGGTGGAGTTAGGGTTTATCCAAGGGAGAGAGGAGAGGGGTTAGTCGGAGACCGTCGGGAAATAACCCTCCCTCTCTCTTTCTTTCAGTCGGCCGACCCCCGACGCCTTGGCCTCCGACCCCCAGCTCGGAATCCTCAGGTCTCTCCTACTCTTTCACCGGCCCTCAGCAATGGCCTTCTCGCGTCCCCACGACCGCATGTTGTTGTGTCGTTGTTGTGAGGCCCTTGACGGCCTCGATCTGTTGCCTCTGTCTCATCGACGTCGCTCTCCTATGTCCTTTCGGCCTCGCCGCATGGCTCCTACCCGACGACGACCTCGCCCTCGCCCGCCTTGGTCCTCCTTCAACCTTCCTGCAACCTCTATGGTCACGTCTGTGTTCCACCAAGTGTCCAGGGTAATCTTCTTCCGCTTGAATGGTCTTCTTTGGTTTCCTACTGCGTGTCTAGTCCTCCTCCAGCCCTCCCCTTACCATGGTGCCCTCCGCCCACCCTAGTGCCCTCCGCCGACCCTCTGCCTGACGTGGTGGCCTCCCCCGACCCTCCGCTTGACATGGTGCCCTCCCCCGGCCCTCCACCTGACGCGGTGCCCTCCCCCGGCCCTTCACCTGACGTGGTGCACTCCTACAGTGCTCCCGGGCCGGCCTTCGATTATACCGCCTCTGATGCCCTCCTGGGTCTCCTTCGGATCCATCCGGGCCTCTGCTCTGGCCCCTATGGCCTTCCACCATCGTCGCCGATGCCCCCCTGTGTCCTCCTTAGCCGCCCAGGTTCCCCATAGGCCTAGGGCGGCCAATTAAGTTGGAATACCCGGTCTTTACCGTGTAATGGTGCCCTACTGGCTTTATCTATTTATGTATTGAAAGTTATCAATGAAATAATATTTTGTCCCATTTTTCTCTGTTTTTTCTATTTCTTCATTTTTTCTATTTTTTTTTGTGGCACAATGTCTATGAGCCTTTGGCCTGGCCCATACTATGGGGCACGTGGGCGGCCCAGGCACATTAGTGCATGGGTCTTTGTCGCGCCCCGACCGGCCGAGCGCACCCGGGCCGGGGACCGCGAGGGGAAGACACCTACAACTACTAGCCTCGACTGGCGGAAACAGCCGAGACAAAGGCCCAGCTGGCGGAAACAGCTGGACACCACAGAGAAAGAGCGAAGCAGGAAACAAAAGCTAACAACATCTATTACAAACACATAATAGAGTTACAACAGGAGAAACCTAGATACAACAGATCTAGAACAAGGGGTAAACAGTCCCCAAAAAGAAAGCAAGCCACACTGCCCACCAGGGTCTCCACGAAGGCGCAGACAAAGCCATCCTGACCCTCAGACATGGTCAGGAGCCGCCGCGCTGCCACTGGACGACCGACGGGGCAACGGTTGGGAGAACCGGGCACCAGCACCTGCAACAAACACAGTTCAGGTAGGCATGAGCAACAGCTCAGCAGGGTCCCACTCCACAACCCCCACAAGAAAGGCAAACCCAAAGACCAACCCTGAAGCCAAGTGCTGAGGCTTGCCAAGGATCCCATAAATCCTATCGATAACCCGAAGGGTCCCTGTCCCGAGTACGTCTCCGACTGCCACTGTCTAGGGATGGACAAACTCCGACTGTCCCTGACATAGGGTGGACATGACGCTACTGGTAGGACACCCTTCCCCAAGCGGGACCTCCACACTTGGCGGAACGACCGAGGTTACGACAACCACCTCCCAGCACTCCAAGCCACAGAGCCACGATCCCTGACTCCCGACCAGGCACTAAGTCTAAGGACTGCCAAGGTTCCATAACCCTATCGATGCCCCAAGGGCTCCCGACATGAACCTTGCTCATCACCCTAAGCACCCAACATGGGAAAAGGTTCCATGCGGGATCACCCTCTGCACCAACAGAGGAACAGAACCGTGCAGGACACCTCCACTTAGCACCTGGGTACGGAGTACAAGGGGGAAACACCCACCCAAACTAGCCTAACATGTCTAATGCACAGTTAAGCAAAACAGGGCAGATAGATATTAAAGTTGTAAACAAGCAACAAGGCAAGGGCACACCTTCGGCCCATTTATACTAAACACTCCCGAGGGTCATGATTCCCTCGGTTCACCACAAAGCGGTAAAGGGCATACCTTCAGCCCATTTATTCTAAGCACCCCGAGAGACATCACCCTCTCGGTTCAACCACAGAGCTGTAAACATTCACGCATAAATCACTACAGGATAAACCCCGAGGGTAAAACCGTAAAGACCATTTACATGCGAAGCCCCGCGGACAAAACAGCATTTAAAACAAGTAAAACCCTCTCTGCTGCTCAAAGGATCGATCCTTCCCGAAGGGAGGATCGATCACCCAAGAAACAGTGAGCCTCCCTCACTGTCGAGCCAAAGAAGATCGATCACTCCTTCCAAGGAGATCGATCTTTTTGGTGACAGAGGGCACCCTTCCTGTCGCACCAAGGAAGATCGATCCTTCTCCCAGGAAGATTGATCATTCTCGGGACGAAGGGTAACCAGGCTGACCCAAGCCCCATGATCGATCTCCTCCCATAAGAAGATCAATCATGTGGCTGGGCGCAGCAAACTAACACCAGAGGATCGATCACTTCACCCAGGAAGATCGATCATGATGGGTTCCGATGTACTTCCGGCCGGGAAAACCGCCGGAATACACAACCAAACCTCACCAAATTTGGTGGGCTGGTAGATCTGATAACCACGAAGCTCCTCAAGGCTTCAAAACCGGAAAAACACCAACTCCACAAGGAGATCTAAAACGAAAACCAAAACCGGATTCAAAACCTCGGAAAACAACCGGAGTTTAGAATGAGAACCCTACCTCCTCAACGCAGCTTCGATCCACAAGTCCTACCCCAGGACCTTCCTCGCCTTGCCACGAACCCAACGAGCCTTCAAGCTCCCGGAAAAATGGCCGGAGGAGGAAGAACAGAGGAGGAGAAGGAGCGGTCTCAACCGGGGAAGAAACAGAGCCGCGCGAGGGAGAAGAAGAAGAGAGGAAGAAAGGAAGGGGGGAAAGGGCGGGTAAGGCCGGGGAAAAGCCGGCGAACCCGGGGAAAAGCCGGGGGAGGGGAGGGAAAGTCTTCCCTCCCCTGACAGGGGAAGCGACGGCCACCGCGGTGGCCGTCCTTCGAAAGCCACCGACAAGGACTTCCAGGCACAGGAAGGATCGATCCTCCATGACCAAAGGATCGATCATCCATGCCCAGAAGTGCAAACTTGGGCTAGAAAACGGGCCCAAGCCCAGAACACCCAAGCTAGGGTCCACCTAACATTCCTAACAAACACAACCATCAAGCAAGGCCTGTGTGTGCACACCCAGTGTGAAAAACGACCGCCAAGGCGTAATTTCCCAAATTGCCCTTGGGATCAACCACCAGCTATAGGAATAGAGGGGCAGGTCCTCACAGCCTTGGGCCATGCTGGGCTTAGAGTTGGACTCCTTGGGCCGGCATGGGCATGAGCAAGTTGGTTTGGTGGGCTGGCACGACATGAGCCCATGCACGGTATGGGCCTATGTATTGAAAGTTATCAATGAAACAATATTTTGTCCCATTTTTCTTTGTTTTTTCTATTTCTTCATTTTTTCTATTTTTTTTTTTTGGCACAATGGCTGAGCCTTTGGCCTGGCCCATATTATGGGGCACGTGGGTGGCCCAGACACATTAGTGCGTGGGCCTTGGGCCATGCTGGGCTTAGAGTTGGACTCCTTGGGCCAGCATGAGCATGAGCAAGTTGATTTGGTGGGCCGGCACGACACGAGCCCATGCACGGTGTGGGCCTGAATTTCATGAGCCGTGCCGGCCCGGACCGTCCCGTTTGACACCCCCCCGTAAGGTGTAGTGTAGCAGCTTTTGGGACTCCCTGCCATTATTAGAAGAAAGAAACCATGTAATTAGCTTTGAAAGGAGAGAGTGATAACAAAAGGCAATATACAAAAAGAAGAATAAGTTGTCTGGGATAATAGTACTCTGGCTCTGTTAAGCATCATCTTTAAAATAGCAAAACAGTGGCAATCTGAGATGTCAGCCTACAATGAGGTTAGAAGGCCAAGAATACACGTACACGTTCTAAAATTACAGAAACTGAAACTCAATCAGCTGATCAAACTATAAATGATTAGTTTCCTAACTTATCCCGTCAGCTACCTGCCTAAGAAACCAGATCATACAAACTTCGGAGCTCATCCTTTGGAGTGGAAAATATGTATCCTTTACAAAGAACTTATTTTCAATCTATCTCATGGGAGAACGCGATTCCATCCTTGCATCAGATGTGCTTCCCCACCAAGATTTCAGCACCATTTGTTAGTTTCGTCGGCATTTGGCCATATTCATTCACGATACATGATCAGACCTGCATCATCTGATCTTGATGGCTGGTTTTCAATCTTCAATTCCAGAAGAAAGTAGTCATCACAGGATGTGTACTGAACGAATTCGTGATCTAAGTTCTGCACCATTCACTTCAAAGTATCAGCCAAGCTGATGGGAATTCGCATGGGTGATTGCTGATAGTTAGTGAAAGCAGGAAAACCACAGTCAACAAGCTTCTTTGGCTGCTCACTTGTTCGAAGGCCAAATGATGTTTGTTGCAGAAGTTGAACAAGAGAGAGAAATATATCCATCCTTGTCACATCTCTGTTTGCCTGCATCCAGAAAAAGGGAATAAGTTGAAATTATTGAGAGAAGACATGCAGGACATAACAAATGGATCTAACAAAGGCAATTTGAACTTTTCCTTTTATACCTCAACTAGAAACCTCGCCCAGATCTTCCTATCACGAACTTCCATCACTCCCTTCAAGATTATCAAGCCAAATCCACGGATGATGTCTGCTATCTCGAGAAAGAACCCACGTTCTTCACAAAGCATCTGTTAGTATGAGCAAGGTCAATATCAACAATCATCAGGCAAGAATAGGCAGGAAGGAACCAAAAGAAAGACAGTTCACCTCAACTAGCATTTGGCCAGGGGGGTTTAGATCTTCAACTATAATTGGACAAACCATGGTCTGCCCTGCAACTTCAAATGCCCAGGTAGCACCACCACCATCTCCACTTGAATTGTCTTTTAAGACGACACCACTCTCCTGACCGATTATCTTTTGACAAAAAAAACAAGTGAACAATTTAAGTGAACTGTAAACAATATCTAACTGGTTCACATCTTCAGAAACAAAGTGTGGATTCTAATTGCCAGAGAAACCATTACCTTCGGCTCATCAGCTTGCTTAAGTTTGTCTGCATACTTAGTTACACTTTGCAAATAGAGCATGTGTTTTATGGTTCTGTCCAACAAGGCATCAATGCTGCACTGTTATATGTAATACAGTAAACAATATCAATAAGCTGCAAGAATATAAACTCAAATCAGTACTAATGCTATGAGCTGAACAAGTACCTTCGCACCATTAGGCACAATGTCACGTAATTCCTTCACGCGATCTTGAATCTGTTGACGATCTTTTGGCCTTGGTCGAGTACTTTCTCCAGGTCTAGCTCTTTTCTTGAGAACTTTTGCAGCTTCTTCAGGCCGTTTGGGCTGGCTAACCACGACATTCTCAAGATTTCTACTTTGAGTACCAGCAACCCAAGCAGGGACCTCAGACTTTGGTGGGGCGTCCTTAGAAGAATCATTTCTTTCCCCCTCAGGAAACAGCATATCCAGTGATTGACTAAAGCAAGGGTGGGTTACAAGTGGAACATCACTTCTGTATGCCTGAGCACCACCAACCCTCATACCTGCAGAAAACTTATGCTCCAAGCCAGAACTAGTTACGGAATCAATACCATTAGCAAGGGATATGTGATTCCGAGATAAACTATCATTTCCACCAACTACAGCGTTCAGTAGTTCTTCACCACCAGACCCAGAGAATACCTGGTTTTCAGCAGTTTCTGTCGATACCATTTCCAACTCTGTGATGCAATCTGAAACACCACCACTCAGCTTTGAGCAATTTTCACTGCCCGATATTAAGATGTCATCCCAAAATTCCTGCCCGAGGATGCTTGGGTTTAAATCCAGCTCGATGCCATCGAATAGGTCATTGTCTGGGGTTTGATGAGTGGGTAGATAGGAAGAGTTCTCTCCCTCGTTATGACCATTCTCCGAGGAGTCCAACACACCCTCTATTTTATTTTGGACAAGACTACCAGGTAGATCAGTTGATGGGTTGCAGACAATAGCAGTGTTTCTGATAAAAGCAGATGATGCAGATAGGCAACCTGGTGGATTGCAATTCATTGCTGTCGTTGGGCTTTCAGATCCCTGTTCTGATGGTCGAACAACTGTAAAACTGTCACTTAAAACCCCTTCTAACTGAACCAACTTAGTGTGCTCTGGCATTGAGCCTTGAAGAAAATTGAGAGATCTATTGGGAAGTTCTGGATCAAGAAATGGCACTTCAGAAAATGATTTACCACCAGAGGGATCACCTTTAGTAACAAGAAAGGATGAAGATGAGAAGTGCCCCAATTCTGGCGAAGTCCCTGCTCTATAACGGTTAGTTTCACTAATCTCTGAAGAACTCAAGTCAAAGGGCTTGCTGAGCAATGCAAGTGAGCCATGATATGTTATCGAGTTCCCACAGAAGTCCTCATTAGCATCTATATGAGAAGCTATGCCAGAAAAGCCTTGTGCCCGCATCCCAGACAGCATTCTTTCCTCCACCTTGGGCAGAGCGGCTTCCATATTGCGAGCATTTGAGTCCAACTGTGTAGCCGCTGAATAAGTACTTGAAAAACTAGACCGAGATTGTACAGAACCATGTGATAATTGATAATCAGGGGGCAGAACTCCTTGAGCTCTTGTACTAGCTGCTTGGATTTGGGTTTTAAGGTGCAATGAGCTCTCAGTGGAAGGCGAAACTTTTGGGAAGAGACTGCCAAAACCCTGGGGTGTATAAAATGAACTGGAGATTAGAGGCATGGCTGTTACATGTGAATTCAGCTTGTGCTTGCAAGATCTTGCACCATGATGAAACTCCAGAGGGGCAAGGCATGGGTTCTGAGTCATAGCTGCTGATGTAAGCATGTCAATTACATGCCTTTTGCAGCTGTTATTATATGTATCGTTATTCTGTGACCAGATGGAAGAAGATCCAGTAGAAATTACAGCAGCAAATGATTCGTCGAAATTATGGATTTTCATGCCTTTATCAACATCTCCATCTGGTAAGACAATGTTTCGCTGCTGAAATGTATGCCTAACTTGCTTAATGAACTCCAAATTCTCAGAGATCTGGTAGCAGCACCGGTTAAACAGTCAATTGAAGGCCTCAAAGGAAACATGGTGCAGAATATTTAGACCTGAATGTAAAGTATACTGGTAAATAATTACAAGAACATTGTCTAAGAACTCTCACCCTATCATGTTTCATGGGAATCAACTGACAAACTTAAATTTAAGCCAGGAAGATTCTTGCATGGTCATAGAAAGGGACATAATTGGCATGATTACATGGCATGTAAAAGCAGGGGGCCTATGAATGGCTTACTAAACCCTAAACTCCAACATACAAGAAAGTGATGAAATGTAAACTATTATTAACATAGAAGCAAGGACTAACCACTTGGACAAGTTGGAACACTAAATTTCTAGATCCTATAATTGTCAAATAGATATAACTTGTCTAGTTGTTTGACAAGGAACCGTCACTTCCAGTTGTCATAACATTAATGGAGTTTAAGCAATGAGCAAAGCTCTTCAATGGTGGTTTATTGTTGCTTTTTGAGGCAGTTTGGTTCACGACAATCTGACAGAATCCGCAAAAGCCAGCCGTGGAAACCTCGTGAGTGAATATTTAGCTATTAAAATTAGGAAGAAGCACCCACCCTTGACCACTAGCATAGCCGTGCAAAGGTCCGTATTACTTATTTGCACAAGTAACTGCATTATGCCAACTGTATAAACTAAACTCTGGGTTTTCAAATGTTACCTTTTCATTCAATATTCAACACTAATCAATTACTAATCAGGATTAATTGCCATGAGTAGAACTAATGTACCCAGAAAATGCTAAACCAGCTTATGAAGAGCCAATGCTTTTGGTTCTGAATAAATTAGTGCTCCAGGCTAGATATGGCATGATAAAATATAGATGAAAACGAGATGAAATATAGGGAAAACAAGAACAAAGAATCCAGTATCAATGTGGTGGTGTTCAGAAACTTACTTTCTGAGAAGAACCAAACTGAATTACGCCTAACGATGGTAGAGAAATAATCACAATTGTCTGCAAGAATAAGAGCATTTTTTAGATGCTGTCTATATACTTCAGCATTTCCTAAAGAGGGGCGACTTTTTCAAAAAACAAAAAGCCACAGCAATATGTTTGGTCATATCACTGAGATGGCAAATTTAAAATCTTAAATGTAACAACAGCAAACACTAAACACAAATGTTGATTACTGACAAGACTAACATAGCCACACAGCACCACCCCCAAAAATAAAAGGAGACCTTAGTAAGTACATGGGACAATCTACAATGGTAATATTCAGATATTTAAGAGACTCTAAGAAGTTTGAAATTAGAATAACAACCATCTTGAGTTAAAACTTAACCAAATGTTGGACTGCCATCAGATTACAGTGCATGGCCCACATGCATGTATTTTGGCTACATGTGACTCTAGCATTCTCAAAGAAAAAGGTCAAAGCGATAAATTCTTTCTAAATTGCAATGCAGATGTAGGCAGCTACCTATATTAGTCTTTAAGGAAAATTGCTACTGTACCCTGTCTACTACACTAAAAGCACAATCCAGACATTGTATGAAACAGTGCTGAAATTGAAGTTCATGTTGCAACTTCAGTTCAGTACCACACTTCCTTCCAAAATGTGTACCTTATGCTGTCTGTGACATGTTAAGTATCCTCATGATTTCCTTAAGACTTGGAACAAGCATTCAACAACTCGGCAAGTTTTCTGCCAATGAACCCAGCTTTAGAGTCCCTTAGTCATTGGCATAGAAGAAACATTTTCCATTTATTTTCAAGAATTTCATCCTGTGCAGAGGTTATACTAATCCATCGTGTCATCTGAGTGTACCACATTATCAATTGCCAATTTACCGCCATAAATCACAGGAAGAACATGTGGACATGCAAAGATCAGTTTTAAAAGATGTCTTATATGCTGTCAAAGAGAATAGAGGCAAACCTGAAGTATGGTTGAGCAGTTGTTTGTCCCGTCCATACAATAAGCATCAGATATCCATTGATGCTTCCCACTAATAGCAATTCTTCCTATTGTACTGAAAAGATGATTGGTAACTTTAGAGTTAATTTCCTCATGGTTGGTAACCAAAATTGCAAAGAGGGGTAAATGTGCAAAGTTAACAATATCAAGATGCAATCACAAGTTAAAATCCAGCAAAAGCAGAAAGGTGAAAAACATTAGAACGCTCATCAAAGGAGACAGATAATTCCAGTATACATGATGGCATACCCTTCTCCCACGATGTGGATTTGACTACGCAAGTGCTCAACAACTCCTTCGCACTTTTCTTCACAGTAGCTCTCCTCCATCTTCAAAGATCTGGAATCAAGGTCAGGACCATGGTTAGTGGAAGGAAAAAGAGATCTTGACGGTACCTCACAAAGAATCAGTGGCGGACAGCACTTAATGCGAGTAAATCTCTTGGTTTTAACTAGCGAACTAGCTCCAGAAACTCCTTGTCTAAAAGAAGCACATCAAGAAGTTTCCTTTCAACCTTTGCCAAAAATCTAACGAATTGAAGAAATAAAAAACGAAACTATCATACAAAAAAAAAAGCGAAATGGGAAACAAGAAAAGCCAATTTACTGAAAAGTGCAGATAAAGCCTCCATCATATTGCCCAAGAAAGGGTAAACCCTCTTGAATTCATCGTATCGAGGATACATGGCTTTCAAAACCCACGAAAATAAAAATAAACTGCTTAATTCGCAACAGCAAATTAAAAGTAGAGAAGAAAATATGTCAATATTATTCGATATTAAAAAAAGAGACATTACCAAGAAGTGATAGACCTAAACAGCTCTGGCCTACTTCTGCCATTTTTGCCATTATACATCTCAAATGCTAAAAAAAAGATAGCTAGCTAGCAGCAGACGACAAACGAGAAGACTGCCAAACAAAATCCAGCTAAAAGCCAAATCTTTACTACCCCAAACATAAGAATCCAGAGCAAATTTAACTCAGAAAGTACTAAGAAACAATAAATCCCAAGAAAAGAACAAAAGAAGCCCAAAAACCCCAACAGAGCCGTCTTTACCGGGGATCCCGGCGATCGAAGCGCCACAGCACGCAATAGCACCACCCCCCACCGCAGCAGAGGCTCCGGAGCGCCCTCCCCAGCTCCGACCCCATCCTCAAGCCTCGACAGACCCACTCCCAGCACCACTACTACAATAGGAAAAAGCAACGGAGACCACCTAGCTAAAGGCCAACCCTTGCATAGCCCCAGCAAAGCCGTTTTCCGGCAAGATGGCAGTGGCGACGGCGCTAACTAACGGTTGGCAAAGGATCAAAAAACCGGACCGAGGAGACGTCTTATAGGTCGGAGAAAGATTACGATCGGGAAAACCTCGGCGAGTATTCCGGGTGGTTCGAGTTTTATACTATATTGCGGGGCTTTGGCTGCTTTTGGTCGAGCGCGAGCTCTTCTAGAGAGGTCTTTTAGAGAGAATAGTAATTATATAAGAGGATTTGGAGGAAAGGAGATCGCGACGAGGGATTTGGTGGGCCGAAAATAACGAGAGAGAGGCGACGCCACGGGACGGGATCTCCGCCATTAATGAGCGTAGTGAGCACGATTTAGAACCAGGATCTCTAATCCACTGCCGGTCGCTCACCGGCCACAGCCGGTATTTTCCTTCTTCTTTTTTACGAAATTAAAATTGCTTTTTATTTTTTTAATGGTAGACTCGGGTATAATAAATCGATTTAGAACCAGGATCTTTAATCCACTGCCGGTCTCTTACCGGCCACCGCCAGTATTTTTCTTTTTTTACTAAATTAAAATGGCTTTTAAATTTTGTTTTTTATAGTAAATTCGGGTATGATGAATAAATCGGCATATCGTTATCGCGGATTACATGACCACTACGTCACCCGGCGCAACGACTCCGACCCGCTATCGTGCGCCGCCGCGGCTACGCAAGTTAGAGAGACGCGGCAAATGGGAATGCGGCGGCCGGAGGTTGGCCGCCGGCGAGCAGTAAATGAAATGAAAGGGAATGGACGGGAAATGATGGTGGATGGTTGTGGTGGGGGGAATATTCGGGGGAGAGCGAAGTGATTAAAATATGAAATATTAGGAATCTTTAAATAGAAAAAAGGAATGGGCCTCGGGAACAGATTATAGTAAAGCAGAGCAGTGGCAGTGGTCCTTCTCACTAATCAGAGCCCTGTGGGGTTTGTAGGGTTCCGTCCCTGCCACCACTGTCACTCTGCCTCCCCTGCTTGTCTCCAATACCCTACTGTTTTTTTTATAACCTAAATCAGGTAAATAAAACAAGCGAATAAACAAAACCCTAGTTCTAAGATACCACCGTCTCAAGATATATTAGCTTTCAAGTTCCTTTAACGATATGCATTTAAGACGAGAGCCTTTTGGAATTCAAGTCTTCTACAGTTGAACACGGCCCCCAACGATCAGTAAAGCTAAATAGTTTCTTGTAAGTAGTGCATGCAGGGTACACAATGCACGTATTGTAAGCCTGACCCTAACCCTAACCCAAACGTTGCAGGTAAATCGATTTGGAATTCAAGTCTTTTACACCACCTGATGCGGGAGAAACGATCAATTTAGCGGTAAATGCAGGTAAATCCTTAATAAGAAGCAGGTGGAGAGAGAGAAGACCATATGGAGAGAGAAGCAGGTGGAGAGAGGAGAGAGAGGAGAGAGAGGAGAGAGAGGAGAGAGAGGGAGAAGCAGGTGGAGAGAGAGAGAGGCAGGTGGAGAGAGGGAACCACGACACTCTCTTTTTTATTCTACAGGTGAACAGTATCTCCTAAGTAATAACTAAAAACTAAAGATTCCTAACTAATAACCAATGATTTCTTGAAATTGATAAGAATTTCTCACATATGCAAGAATAAAATTGACAGATGGTATTAAGAAATTCCTCACATAAGTAAGGAATTTTCTCCTTTCTCTCTCCCATACTTGTGTCAGGTGGCATAAAATGATGAGAGAGTGTTGACAAGGGGTAATTTGGTCCCGAATTTATGGATTTGACATGTTTTGTAAAGAAACACAAAAGTGTCCCTCGATTGACAAATTAAAAGACAAGTGGATTTAAAAAGAAAATAATACTAGGATGATACCAATCAAGCTTAAGATTGCATTTATTATTGTATTAGTGGGGTGCATGCACCACCCAATACAGACTAACCAAACACAATTTAGGGCTAGACTGCATACGCCGTTATTTTCCCTTACGGAAAACCACTCTGAGCATCTTTGATTTGCATTTTGATATCCTATAGTTTAATGTAATGACAGTTTACTATCCTATAGTTTAAAAAACTACCCTACATTTTATGCGACATCGCGATTTAGGGTCTGAGCTCATACGGCGTTATCTCCCTTGATGGAATGAGCGTCGCTTCAACCGTCTACTTCAATATGCAGCCTTCAAACGTCACGATCGATCCACGCATCCACCGTTCCATCGATCGACAGCTTTTGGGATTCGGGGGGCCTGACTTTGTCTTTGCTAAGTCAGGCCCTGCCATTGGGGGATGCCCAATGGGGTGGGGCAGCTGGATCCCATTATCTTTCACTTCCCACTCTTCTCTTCTTTTCTAATATATATTCAAATATATACATATATGTGTAACATATTAATATTTATATGTAATATAAAATAAAATTATATTCATAACATACATATAATATATAGATAATATATATGTATATGTATTATGGTATGTATGTTATGAGTACATATTTAATAAAAATTTTATATGTGTTTAATATATATATATGTCTACTCTCTTATTTTATGCATGTTATGAAATGTATTTATTATTATGTATATGGTATGTATGTTATGAAATGTATTTATTATATATATATATATATATATATATATATATATATATATATATATGATACCAGAAGAAACGGAAGGGGGAGGTATTGATTAGAAATCAATATCCAGAGGAGCTGGCGCTCGATTCAACCGATCTGTTGGAAGAGATCGAAAGGTAGAACTGGACGATTAACGTTCCAGCCTTTGGATATTATTTCCAAAAAATATCTCTAAATAAAAATAAGAAGAGAGAAAAACTTACTAAAAAGCTTCAAGCTATTATTCCACTGGAAGTAGTTACAGAGGAGAAGGAAGGTTACAAGAGAAGAGAGTGGGCGAAATCCAGCGTGCTGAACCAAGAGGGGTTCACTTCCTTATATAGGAAGGCAGGGGATGCACAATGAGTGCATCGATCAATAAGTGAGAGAATATTTCTCTTTACAACAAATCATGTCGGCCAGTGGAGCGAATAATTGCTCTTTAGAGGTAGGGCCCGCCACTACGTGTGCTGAATGGACTGCAGTCGGTTGCGTGGCCAATTGATAAGACATAAAGGAAAGATTCTTCCTTTAGCAGGTGGATGCTCCACTAGTTGTAGGTGCAGCTCCTTTCTTTTTCCCAAGCATATCTTGGGAAATGATTTGAGTCCAGATAGCCTCGTGATCACCATAGGGGTCTTGAGCATCCTGCATAGGATCGTCAGAACCAATAGAAATTCTATCTGAGCCGGAGAAGTGCCTAGTGAACTGATTTTTTAAATGTTCATAACATTTCTTCATGATTTCGTCCTCGGAGGCTTGAGGGAACTGACGTTCAAACATTCGTTGTAGTCGAACCATTGGATTCTCTCTAGGTGCTTCATGGATTATTTTTTGCTTTAATAGACTCTCATTAGCCTTTATTATCTCTTTAATTTCAGAGACTTTAGTATTAACGTCCAAACCTTTCCACCATTTGATTTGATATTGCCGGATAAGGCATGGACTGAAAAGTTCATCAATATCCACCGAAGAGAACCATTTCCATATCCATGGAATTTCTGCCTCAGCAAAGAAATAAAGAGGGAACATTTCCTCAACTACTTCCGCCTCTTTCATCAAAGAGAGCACGGGGTGAGTTGATACCCATTTCTCATAAAGTGCAAGAATTGGTTCTGGCAATATTTCAAGCTCGGCGCCATATTTACGCCACCAGTCATAAATCCATGCTGGGAAGTCCTTATGAAGCACTTCAGGACAGAGTTTTATAAACCAAGTATGCTTCAAATTTTCATTTTCGCATAATAATGCAGTATAAAAGGCATGCTTATAGTCCCAATAATTGAAAGTATAACTTTCTTTATCAATTTTGAAAGGGATGGGCTTCTGAGTACTAAACCCCCATTCTTTTGGGGTCAAGATATTCTTGATGGTGAACTTACTATAAGTAGGTGGCCTTCTTTCATCTGAATTTTTGAAAAAATGCTCAAAGTAGACCTCTCTCTGAGATAACAGAGATTCCATCCATTTCCTCGGATGATAAACTGAGGTCGGCTAGTAACAATTGTCCAAATATTTTTGGCGCAATTTCTCTGGATTGTCAGAGTAACACATATCTTCCGGCTCAATGTAGAATATAATCTCGTAAGCCGATTTTGTGAACATTCCAGGATCATTGTCCTTTGTGGTGTCAGCAAATGATTTTGCTGACTCATCACTTGGAATATTTCCTTTAGTGATATTTATTTCCTGAGGTTTAGAAGTATAACTTCCTCCTTGGTGTTGACGAATAGTACGCCAATTATTACCATATTCTGAGGTATTACCTTCAGTTGAATTAGAGGTGTTACCTCTATCATAACACGAGGTATTACCTCTACCTTGGCCGGTATAGCGACCACCAGTTCTTCCTCGACCACCACGGCTCCACCACCCCCAAAGAGGGGGCTCAGTCCGGCGCATGAGCACCCTGAAGAAATTCGCGAGTAAGGAAATCTGGTAAAAGATTATGCTTACCAGGGATAAATTCAATAGTAAAGTCAAAAACGGCTAATTCCGCTTGCCAGCGAGCAAAAATTTGTTTTGAAGTAAGATTCTTAACATCTTTTTCAATAACACTTTTTGTAGAGCTGCAGTCAATACGAAGAAGGAATGGCTGGTTAAGGATATCATCCTGGAATTTATAAAGACATTTAATAATAGAAAGCATTTCTTTCTTAATCGTAGAATAATTAAATTGAGTGGAATTCCACTTACCAAAGGTATATCAAACTAATTCTTCTTTATTAGAAGGAAGACATTTTTGTTTAAGAATACCTCCGTAACCAATATTACTGGCGTCAGTTTCTACAATCTTTTGACAATCTAGATTAAGCAGATGTGTACAAGGCAGATTGATAACTTTAGTCTTAATTAATCGGACCGCATTAGTATGGTCCTCAGTCCAAGGAGAAGGATTCTTTTTTAAACGATTATAGAGAATGGTTGTATCTTGAGCCCAATCTTTATAATAGTCAGACACATAATTTAGAGCTCCTAAGAAACGTTGCAATTGATTAGTATCAGTAATAATATCAGAAAATTTAGAAGCGAACTCTATACTCCGATTAATAGGAACTATTGTTCCTTTACCAATATTATGACCTAAAAATCTTATTTCGGTTTGGAAAAGCTTCATTTTTGGAGCAGATATAACTAACCCATTATGAATAGCTAAATGTCTGAATGTTTCTAGATGTTTTACATGCTGATCAATAGTATCTGAAAAGATAAGTATATCATCTATGTAGGATAAAATAAAATTTGTGTAAGGAATGAAAATTTCATTCATAATATTCTGGAACTCTGAAGGAGCATTCTTCAAACCAAATGGCATTACATTCCACTTATAATGGCCAAATGGAACAGTGAAAGCCGTTTTATAACGGTCTTTTTCATTAATTTGAATTTGCCAATATCCTGACTTTAGATCAAATTTAGAAAATAATTTTGCTCGATAAATTCTATTGAGCAAATCCCTTTTATTAGGGATAGGGTATCGTATCCATTTAAGCACCTTATTAAGAGGCTTATAATTTATTACCAATCGAGGTACTTCTCGTTCCCTTTCAGCTACATTATTTACATAAAATGCTGTGCAACTCCATGGGGAGTAAGATTTTCTAATCAATTTTTTCTCTATTAGAGAAGCAATTTCTTTTTTACATAAATCAAGATATTCTTGATTCATTTGGCAGGGACGTGCCCGAGTCGGAATATTCCGTTCGTCAAAGGATTCCTCATAGGGCAATTCCACTATGTGTTTCTTTCTGTCCCAAAAAGCATTAGGGACTGTTCCGCAAACTGATTGTTGGAACTGCTTATCAATTCGATCTATTAGATCTTTGATAACGGGCTTCTACAATTGCTGTTCAATTTGAATGTAAGAAATTTCTTCTTTTAGAAAATTTATTTGAGTTTCTTTTAACAGAATATCTTTAACTTCATTAAGAATCCTTATATGTGGTTCTGTAATGAATGACAAACTAATTGGAGATCCTTTATATTTAGCACTTATCCCAGAAGAATCAACCCTTTCAAGAGGCATAATTTTATGTAAAAAGGGTGTCCCGAGTATTAAGTGTTGAGATAAATTCTTTATTAACACAAAAGGGGTCGGAATACAAATATCTTGTATACAAACATAAGCTTTCGGAAGTTTAAAATTAACTTCTAATTTATTACCACTGGCTCCACTAAGAGCTTGAGTGGTTTTTCCAAAGAATTTTGAAGGAATAATACCTTCTCGGATGCAATTTAAATCAGCACCACTATCTATTAAAGCAATCAGATTAGGAATAACCTCTTGTTCAGAAAGAACTAAAGTGATTTCTACATACCATTTTTGAGTGGTAACTTGCTGCAATAATTGAACAAGAAAGGCGTTAGGAGGACTGGAACATTGACCAGTCTCATCAAGAACCTGTTTACTTGCATCTAAAGGTCTTTTAGATGAAGTTTCATCCAAATCTTTAGTTTCCATATAAGAGAATATATAGTCATTTTGTTCATTAAGCAGTTTAATTTCTTCTTTGAGGTTATTAACCTCTCTGTTAAGTTCTGCTAAGGACAAAACTTTAACAGTTTTTTTTGTCTTCTTTTTAAGACTTCGAAAAGCCTATAGGTATTATCAATTCGAGGAGATTCAATCTTTTGATTGCTTTTAAGACAGAGATCAATTAGCTGAGATTTTAGGTCAGGAGATATATCTCCTTCTATTAATAATCTGGCAACGAACTCTTTATTAATAGATATCATATTAATAGAAAGATTGTTCATTTCAACAATCTGTTGTAAGTAATCTTTCTTATTATTGTCAACAACACATTGAGTACACTTATGTTCCTCTTCAGAAGATTCCTCCTCTGAGTCTGTAGTAGAAGATTCATCTTCTGATTCAGAATCAGTATTACTGATCATGACTTTATATAAAGATTTCTTTAATCCTTCGTCCTCGATTTCATTAATCTTTCTCTTAATATAACAACGATTGGCATAATGACCAATTTTACCACATTTAAAGCATTTTGCTTTGCTTTTATCTATTTTGGGACGCTTTTGAGTTTTACTCTTTTGCGATGTATTTTTCTTGAATTTCCTTTTGAAAAAGGGTTTTCTTTTCTTTTCACCTATTTCCCGGGGTGGCTTTGCCTTACGCGGTTCATCAAAGGCAAACTGTTCACAAAATTCACCCAATTGTTTTCTTTCGGTAAGCTTATGAGCTTTCAATTGATGTTTAAGTTTAATGTCATTACATAAACTCAAACCTTCATGAATGCAAGCATTCACTAATGCCCCATAAGTGCAGGCATCAAAGGGTATAACACCACCATTTTGCTCTCGCATGTAATTTCTAACACGCTCAGCAAAAAGATTAGGTAACCCGTCTATAAATTTAGACTTCCAATGACTGCTATTCGCGTCATCAAGTTGCATAACTCTGGTAAGAAAAACATCTTTGTACCAGCGGAAATGAGTAAGAGTAGGACATCGGAGGTTTTGTAACAAAGTACGTGTCCTCTCCCCCTGACCAGTAAGATTACCAGTAAAATGATCAAGAATGGTCAAAACTAAAGTATAAACAGCATCAGCTTGTTGTTGACTATTTTTAATTTTGACGGCACTAAGGATTTCAGTGCGTTGGTCAGGTTGGAGATAATTATCCCACCAACCCTTCAAACTACCAGTAAATCCGCAAGTAAGAAAGGCAGCTACTTGCTGATCAGTATTACCATTATTACGGCAAATAGTAGAATACATCATCATACGATGTGCCATATTAAGCACCTGATGATCACTCATTCCATCTATGTTCCATTCATAGATATTTCGACCCGAATAATCTTGTTGTAAAAAAGTATCATTTTCTTCAAATAAAAGATCCATAGGAGAAGGTCTCTTGTAATAGAATTTTTCCAAATTACGAGGTCGATGTTCAATTTTATTTACAGTTTGAAACTGCTGTTCAGTTTCAAGAGTTATTGAATCAGAATCAGAATTTTCAACCTGATTCTCATCAGTCACAGTATTAAGGACTTGTAATTTAGCTTGAGCAAATTGTTTGCTATCAGTCACAGTATTAAGGACTTGTAATTTAGCTTGAGCAAATTGTTTGCTAAGAGATTCTATAACATCTCCCGTCAAATCTGTTCCTAATTTAAAATTCGAAATTCCAGTATTCGGCTTAACAGAGGGTCTTATACGTAGTTTAACTGCTTTATCTTTGGCCAGATGAAAATTAGGAATTATTTCACCAAGTTTAGTGACAAGTTTGTCAATCGTTTTTTCTACACGAGTCAATTGTTGACCTAAAACTTGAGAATAGACATTAGCATAGTTGTTCTGTTTAAAGAGCTTATTAAGTTCTTTAATCGTTTCATTGGCGGTCTCTACCGGTTTAATAAAAGCAGTGGCTTCGAGATTAGAGGTAGAGATTCCTTCTAATTTAAGAGGTTCTGTAGGGGGGTACAAAGATCTTTTTTGCACACCTTCTATAGTTTTCCAACTCTTAATATAATTTTCAATAACATTTATTCTAGCCGGAGGATTATGATCCACAACAATTTCTCCTGGATTGTTTTCCTCGGCAATTTGATCAATAATTTCATTAATTTCAGATTCTTTTTCATCAGCATAGTGATTTAAAAACCAAGGAACAAAAAACTAAATCTGATTCTTTGCTTCTAATTCACTATAATATAATTCTTTGTAAGTCTTTCTTTGTTCCTCATTAAAGGTTGAGAAAAACCAATCACGAAATTGTTTGTTATATAACTCTTGAAATTCCTTATTAAGGTATTTCCTGAGGGGACTATGGGGTCTATAATCCATTTACAACTGAAAACTCATTTCGGAATCTGTATTAGATCCCTTCTCATAAATCCCATGAGGGATTTGAGACTCAGAAATTCTGATGGCCTGAATAGGAGTTCCTTCTCTGGAAACCGATTTCCTAGAAGAGGTTGTAACATCAGTGAATTTAATAGTCCTATTAGGATCAAAGGTTATAGTAACTTCACCATCATCAGTTTGAGAGATCTGATCAACTTGTTGGTTAACAATTGGTCTAGGCGGGACAGCATTAGTCAATAACCAATTATCAGGAAAATTAACTTCTGTCCATTTTATCTGTCTATTTGTAGCAATATGCGAACTCAGTAAATTAGTCTCAATTAAAACTGTTTTTCCCGGAGGTGTAAATTATTTCGCTCTGGGAGCTAACGTGCTAAGAACCTTGTAATGTATTCTATAAACAATAGCTATAGTCTCGGATTGAGGTAAAAATTCATAACCATGAGTCTTGATATTAAGACTTACGGCTTCAAGGATATTAGGATCAGTCAGAGACAGACTTAGGTTCGGATAAACATTAAAATATACTGGTCCATGACTGAGACTGGTTTCCATAATTCCCATTAGGGATTGAGGCCAGTTAAGGCAACGAGCATCTCTTAGACAGGAGAGAATAGAGGCATTTAATCCTTGTAATGTTAGTGGTTTATATGCCATTTGAATCAGTCCTATATGAATATAATTATATCTATCCATATAAGGTTCTAAATCTTCTTCGGAGAGAAGCTTAATAGTCTGATCTTCTTGATCAACAGTTACCATCTTTTCGATAGTTTTAATTGCTATCAAAGATTTCAAATCTAAAAATCCGATTTTGTAGATATCCCTATTTGAAACATCAGGTATTGCCCAGTTATTCAGGGCTTCTAAATCTAAGGGGAATTCTGCCAATTGGGCATTTTTTAATTTTTTATCTTTTCGTGAATTAATTTTCCGAATAGAAGTTGATGCCATGGTATCTCGAGGTACACAGACTTAATCAAAGAAGGATGGGAAAGGAGACGAATGGTTGTAGGTTTCTAGCTTACTCGGATTTCGATCTAGGTTAACTTAGAGGCTCCTGCTCGTCTGCCAATGATTCACAGGACTTACCCTAATCGCCTACTCTGGCTAACGGTGCCAAACGCGGCTTGGGTGATGATCCACAAAAGCAGTAAGTAAATCATAGAACGAAATCATAGTAAGCAAGAACATAAGCAACAATTCATCTAGCAATTACATCATTCTTTAATTAAATCTACACACTACTCGACACTACTCACACATGGCTCTATATATATATATAATATATATACATCTGAATATTTATATGTGATATATATATATAATCTATATATTACATATAAATATTACCCATGCATTACCCATTTCTCTCTTATTTTATGTATGTTATGAAATGTATTTATTATTATGTATATGGTATGTATGTTATGAAATGTATTTTATTATTATGTATATGGTATGCATGTTATGAAATGTATTTATTATATATATATATTATAAATATATATATTATCTATATATTACATATAAATATTACCCATGCATGGGGTAATATTTATATGTAATATAAAATATATTCATAACATACATATAATATATAGATTAATAATATATGTATATGGTATGTATGTTATGAGTACATAGTTAATAAAAATTTTATATGTATTCTTTTATGTATATATGTTTACTCTCTCTTATATAAGGATACACGCGCGCATGCGGAAAATGGGGTTTTATGAGGGAGGGCCCCGTAGATCTTTGAAGGGGAGGCTACATGAGACAATGGGAAATGTC
>OY986964.1:7506559-7537355 GCA_963920575.1 Narthecium ossifragum | reverse complement strand
CCGTCGTTTTAGCCTTCTAACTCAAAATACAGCTTTCAAACTTCACCGTCGATTCCACGCATTGACCGCATGTCTCTGTGAGGAAATGATGCATCCAGGGTCGATTCATTCATGAACCGTTGCTTGAGCCGTTTAGTTTAAAATGTAGCTCTCAAACTTCATGGGTGACCCAGGCATCAACCGTCGCATCGACCGCCAGCCTCTATGAGGAAATGATGCATCCAAGGTCGATCAATGCATCGACCGTCGCTTCAGTCGTCTAACTCAAAATGCAGCTTTCAAACTTCATTGTCGATTTACGTATCGACCGTCTCATCGATCGTGGAGAAAGAAAGAAAAGACGCTCACGTACCTAGCACATGAGCGGTTTTCCATCAAGAGAGATAATGTCGTCTGGGGTCAGACCTTAAATCACGTCGTCACATAAAATATAGAGAAGTAAACTACATTTTTCAAACAATAGGGTAGTAAATTGACATTAAACTAAACTATAGGGTATCAAAATGCAAAATCTTGGCACGTGAGCGGTTTTTCGTCAGGAGAGATAACGTTGTCTTCGGGTTAGGCCCTAAATCGCATCGTCACATAAAATGCAGGGTAGTAAATTACGTTTTTAAAACTATAGGATAGTAAACTGTCATTACACTAAACTATAGGGTATCAAAATACAAAAACCCCTATATATAGTACATAACATAAGGTATATATGTATTCTAACCCTAAACACAGTGGACCAGAGCTAGTCTCTGGGGTTTGATGAACTCTCCGTGGGTATAGGTGCATGTCCCCTAGAATACAATTCTACCCATTATGGAATTTTTGCAGCTTAGGGGCCCATACTTTGCTTTTTTTGCAAATCCCCCCCCCCCCCCTAATTCTTGGCCCCAAAGCTTGAAAATACCCACATTGTCCATCCCTTTTCCCATGGCACAAGCATGGATGATAAAATATTCAAAAAATATCCATGTAAGGTTGAACCCTTAAAAAAAATCTCATCTCATTTACACATGATGTGGCATGGCATGTAGGATAAAATATTCAAAAGATATCCACGTAACGCTAAACCCTTAAAAAATCCCATCGCATTAAATGCGACGGGATGTGATGACAGTCGAGTCCTTCCGCATGCGCGCTTCCTCTATCGCAGATGAACAAGTTCTCCCGCCATATATTTCTTTTGGTGCGCCTTTACCCTCCTTCTCCCCCCTAACATCTGTTTCCATCTCCATCCCACTCCAATCCAACTTCTATCATATGTGTGCATGCGATGGGGAGCATCCAACTTCACTGCCACTTCAATAGGGACATTGTATACGATGAGAGACTTGGTTTTTACCGCAAGGGGTCTAGCCGGCTTGAGGAGTTCTCATCGGACATTTCATATGCTGAACTTAAGTCACATTTCTACGCATTGTGTAATCTATCTCATGTCGACGTCAACTTGTTCTTAAGCTTTGAGATACCCAATGACCCTTACAGACCATTCATTCGCTTAGACGATGATAGAGACTTGGTTGCGCTATTCCTTCTTCTTGGTCGACCATCATGTCCACCCATCAGAGTATTCGCTTCCTCGGTACAAGCAGATAATACAAGGCAGGCCTCGCGTCCATTGTTTTATTGATTAATGACTTTGTTTCGCTTCTTATGATAATGTACATTGCCTCAGTTGTGACAGTGAGGCTACGCTATTGAAAATGGCATCTATCAGCCGTGGCTTAGACAAAATTGATTTAAACGTCCCAATCTTGCTAGGAGACAGAGTAGACGAGGATTTTGAAGCAGCAATAGCCGCAGTAGGCGAGGATTTTGGAGAGATGAGGATTAAGGGCCTCACACCGGAGCCAGATGAGTTTCATAATAGTGTTTATTTATTTTACGAGCCCTTATGTCCATTTCTACCCGTTATTCTTGAGAGTAAAAAATCAAGAACAACGCGTAAATACTCAAAATAGCGCGTATGTTTATGTGCGAGTGTGTTTTCTTATGCATGCGTGTCTATAAATTTTTGTTCGCATGAACGAAAGTATTAATACGCGCATATAAATGTATGTGCACGTCTACTGCTTTACGTGCATAAGAATATGCGCCTTACGTATTTCATGCGCGCTTCATCAAAAGACACACGTGCAATGGATCGTTGATTGGCCATGGCCACAAGTAGATGATTTGCTCCTTTATTGCTGAAGAAGTGAAAGAGCAAGTGGCATCTAGTGACAAGTATAGTATGAAGATGATCGTCACCGAGTTTGTTAAGAGGTATGGTGTTAAGGTGTCTTACTGGAAGGCATATCGAGCCAAACAGAAGTTGCTTTATCTGGTAAGCATGCAACATGTTCATCCTCATGCATTTATTCTCACGCTCGCTCAGTATTATATGCGCCACTATGACGTTCATACTCGCGCTTTGGTAGTATCATATGTACCTCTTTTATGTTTATACTCACATTTTGATATTATATGCGCTTCCACGGTATTTGTACTCTCGCTTGTGCATTATTATATACGCCACTATGACATTTGTAGTTGAATATTTGTGCACCTGTGCAGTATTATATGCTTCACACACATTATATGTGCAGCTTTGACATTTATCTAATACTTTACCTTGCAACTTAAGCAAGAAGGTGCAAGGAACATATGAGAATTCGTACACCTTGCCGAAGCCTTACATGCATGAGCTGATGAGCATGGACCATAGAATGGTGATGACACTACGGTTGGATTCAAGCGACCGTTTCCTTGGGGTTTTCTGGGCCTTTGGCGCATGCATCCATGCCTTTAAGAATCACCTCTGGCCAGTTATCGGGATAGACAAGACATTCATTACCAACAGATATTCAGGGACGATCTACATCGCGACTGTAATGGATGCCAATAATCACGTCGTTCCTATTGCATTCGGTGTAGGCGGTAAAGAGTTAGTTGAGACGTGGACATGGTTCCTCACACTCCTCTGCACATGTATCAATCCGTTTGAGATGTTAACCATCGTCTTCGACCGCCAAAAAGGGATAACCAAGGCCTTGGAGGACGCATTCCCATATGCATCGCATGGATTTTGCATGCTACACTTGGCACGGAACCTTCCGAATGCACCGAGGAAAAGTCCACCGTACAACATGTTTTGGGCCGCTGCGCACGCGTACATGGAGTCAGCTTTCACACGAACCATGGACCAAATGAAAGATTTATACCCGGAACAATATGAGTACATCACAAGCATTCATGTGGAGAAGTGGGCAAACCATTGCTTCCCCGGGCAAAGGTATAGAATGTTGACAACCAACATGATTGAGAGTTTCAATGGGGTCCTGAAAAAAGTAAAGGCTCTTCCTATTCAGTTTATGATGGAAACAACGAGGTGAAAGGTGACTGCCTACTTCTTTAAGAGAATGTAGGAAGCGGAGTCTGTAGAGACGACTTTTATATCATGGACGGAGAAGGAACTTAGCAGAGCCAAAGCAAAGGGCGGCCACATGTCCGAATATCCTTCGACACTCATGGACTTCTAGATACAATATGGTGAATCCTACTATGGAGTCAACATAGAACGACACGAATGTTCTTGCAGACAATGGGAGTTCCTCGGAATACCTTGTCGACACGCCTGTGCCGCTTTAATATATAGGAGCCTCTCTGAATATGACTATTACTAACCCTGGTTCATGAATAGTAAGTATTGGGAGATGTACTAAACGACACAATCCACCTGAAGGAATCATAGGAGTTCTGGCCTAAGGGATTAGAGGAGGACAACATGGTCTATCCACCACATTGCGTTGTGAAGAAGGGGAAGAGGAAGAAGAGAAGGTTATCATCGCAAGGTGAAGCACAGTCGAGGTCGGCGCAGAAATGTTCATCGTGTCAAGCTTTTGGACACAACGAAAAGACTTGTAGAGTGCCCATCCCTTTTGCTCCTAAACTAGGTCCGAGACTCAAATGGTGTGATCTGTCTGAAACTTTGTAAATTGCAGGCTATAGTAGGATACGATTTTTTAGAAAAATTTTGGGAGAAGTTATAGGGTTCACAAGTGACAAATTATTCCATGCACATATGCTTGTTTGTCCTCTTGTTTCTTTTATGAGTACTAGCAATTCGCATGGCATGACGACAAGTATAAAGTTATACGCGGAGCATATATAAGTACACAATCACGAGAGTAAAGGTTATATGCGATGTTACTACGAGTATAAACGCTATATGCGGCGTAAGAGCAAGTATAAACGTTATGTGTGGAATTTGTCACAATAAACGCACGTAATGCAATACAAACACCGAGAATGCGCACATATTTTTCAAATGCGAGTATAAACATCTCATCAACGCATATATTAGTAAGATAATATGAGTACAAATGGCATTTCCACGTAAAACTAACAAACCAAAAAAGGTTCGCGGATAACTATACAGTCTCAAGTCAGATGCTTGCATTACTGAAATTTGTAAGTTACTCGGACACTACTTTTTCTTCTTCGTCGCGCTTGATCGCTTTCGGCTGCCTTGTATTCTGAGTGTGCTTTTTTACATCTTCTTCATCAATGGATAGAAGTGCCCTCGCAAATGGCTCCGTAGTGGATCTTCGAGCTTGTAGAAGGCTTTGCCTTACCAAAATAAATGCCAGTTGTCCAAGGAAGGATGACATTTCACTCTAACTGAAGTCAAAACTGTTCCAATCGCAACCATGTTGTAGAGCCTCTACGTATTTGACCACAAAAATGACGCAGTCGAGTCTAGTAAAAATAAGAGATGCTTGGTGTCAATAAACTTTTTGGGAAGAAATCATAGTAGCTAACATAAAAAACGAAGGTTAGAAGTGGCTTAGAAGCTTACAATCCACGTTGCATAGGCGCTTCACTGACCCGCTCAAAAGCCGGTGACAGTAAACCGTAACCCCCTAGTAGTGACGCATCATGTCATCCAGCAAGACATGGTCTTGCTTCTCGTCTAGAAGGTCAAGGAAGTGGCTCAACGGAGTCTCGCGGATAATTTTTAGGTGCACATCCACAGCGCTAACCTGTGTAGCCTCCTTAATCTTGGAAGCGAAACACCTACCCTTAAATGGTGTACCGCCCGACTTGGATGAGTCAGGGCCAACTTCTCCTGTGGGTACTGTAAAGACAAGTGTTATAATGAGGCGTACTGGTAGAAGTGACAAACATGCATATAGTATGATACGCATGTAAACGTGACAAATTAAAGCAAAATTCACGCGTAGAATATGATGTGCACGTAAAATTGTCATACTTACATTCATAACATCTACGAGTAAAATGTACGCATAAAATGCACGCGTGAAAAAAAATATGCACTTAAAATTGAGAAACAAACACACACAAAATCTATGCCTAAAATATACACATAAAATGCACCCATAAAATATGATATACCCGTAAAATGGACAATCAAGCATAAAACATACGAGTAAAATATACACATAAAATGCATACATTTGAATATGATACATGCGTGAAAGGATGTGTGTGCGTATAAACTGAAGGGATATCAGTAAAATATATGCATAAAATGCATACATTTGAATATGATACATGCATGAGCATAAACTCTAATAATTTGTTCATTATTTTTTAGCTGGAATATGCACAAAAATCAAGTTTCTACTCCCCTTTTGTATATGGGGAGATTAAACCATTTCGAATATAGGGACATGAAAAGAAATGAAATGCCAAAAAGATACATTAGAGAGTAGCGGGCTTCGATTGATTGTGAGGTCCCCCCCTTCACTGTGTAGCAGTTTCTCCACATCTTTCTCTTCAACCTTCTCCATGGTTGTGGCGAGTAGGCTCTCCAAGGTGTTCTCTATTGTCGTTGCTCGGAAAAACAGGGACGACGAGGTCGAAGGGAACGGAGAGAGTCGACGGCGAGATCGGAGAGAACGAAGAAAGAGAGGTGCTGGCAAGACTGAAGAGAACGAAGAAAGAGAGAGGCGCCGATGAAATCGGAGAGATCGGAGAGATCGGAGAGAACGGAGAAAGGGAGAGGCGTCGGCGAGATCGGAGAGAACAGATGTGAGGAAGAAACCCCCTTCAGATTGGAAATTATGCGTCGAGTCCGGTATTGTGCGCACTTAAAACTTCTGTACGCTTCGCTAAGTGATTTTTACGCACCATACCAAGAGCGAATGACATGGCGCAATGTGGACATGAGCATCGGCTTAATTACCAGCTACTTCAAACGTCACGTCTTTTTTATTTTATTTTTGAATTCAAACATGCGTGCCACGTGGATGCCTTGGGAGACTTATAGATGGAACGTAATTGTTTAATATTCATGCCATACCATGTCATGTGGCATGCCATGGCATGTCTTATGCCATGGGAAGCATGCCATGGGAAAAGTGATGGGTAATGTGGGTATTTTCAAGTTTTGGGGCCCTATTTTGTAAGAATTGTTGGGGGCGGGGGGCTGGGCGGATTTGCAAAAAGTGAAATATGGCGGCCCTAAATAGGGATGGCAGCAGGGCCGGTTTGGGGCGGGTTGGCATGATCCCAGGCCCATCCATGCAAAAAAACTCGCCCCCAAACCTGTCCCAAACCCATGTGGGTTTGCATACCCCATCCCATCCCCGTTTAAAATCCAACACGCTTACCCCATCCCCACCCCACCCCGCCACACCTTATATAATGTCACCTTAAACACGATAAAATGTAATATAAAAATTAAAAAATCACATATGATAAAATAGAAAATCGAGAAGTGAAAGAGCATATCGATATCACTTTATGAATATATCCAAAATCTAGGATCACTTTATGTTGCAAAAAACTATCTATAGATATTAAAATGAAAGAGAGTCGTCTCAATCATTACCACTGTACCACCCCCATCTAAGCCATATAAAATACACTCAATCATTCACCTTAATGCACACATATCGAGATGAATGAAAATAGGCTAAATTTTCAATTAGTACCCTATAGTTTGACCCATATTTTTATGTGGTCCTTATATTTCAAAAAGTTGCAATACAAACCCTCAAATTTAATAATCGCTCTTATGTGGTCCGCCACATCACCCACCGTGAGCTACCGTCCGCGATATGATAGAAAGTGGGGCCACGTGCGCCGCACGTGACCCCACGCCGTCGCTCCCCGTTACCCCGTTAGGGACTTCACGGGGCGGTCGGGGTTTAGGGGTTCCGGCGGTTTTTTATTACAACCCTGAAGTAATGTCCCGTCGTCCTTGCGTCCCTTCCATTAGGGATCTTCTACCGGTGATCCAAGCGGCGATCGGCCTATCTCAACGGCGATCGACCGACCTAGATCTTCATACTAAGACAGGTACTGGCATTATTTTCCTCGTTGCCGTAGGTTTCATGTCGGATAATATGTTTTCTTAGGATTAGTGTCGGAATTGTGAAATTGCTTTATTCGAACTATTTGTTTAATGTCTTGATGTCGTGTGTGAATTTCTCAAGGTTAATTTCTGATTCCTCTATCGATTTGTTAAACTGAAGACCATGTGCTCTCTGGGATTAGTTTAATAGGTAAGGTTGACTGTAGTTTAATAGGTGGATTAGTTTAATAGATGGATTAATTTCTGACTGTAATTTAATTTCTGATTCCTCTTTCGATTAGTTGAATGTATTGATATCTTGAACCATGTGTGAATTTTCTGTACTGTACTTTCCAATTGTTTGAGTTTGAGCTATTGTGTTTTATATCCAGGATGGCCACTGAAGGGCCCCCGGGTTCCTTTAGCATGCACGTCCACCATAGTGGGAGATTGGTCTTCGAAGACTTGCGCATTAGATATGAGGGGGGGAGGGTAGATGTCTTTCACAATTGTGACCCTAACACACAGAGCATGATAGAATTAGGAGACATGATGAAGGAATTAGGCCATGCAACAACTTATAGGATATGGTATGTGATTCCTGGGTCTACCATGAATTTTGGTCTTAGGCCTTTATTGAATGACCATCATGTCATGGAAATGGTTCCCCTTGCTAGTAAGTATGGTGAAGTACACCTATATGCAGAGCACTGTGTAAATGAAGAACCTGAGTTTGTTGATGAGGCTGAGGTAGATGCTGGTGGGGATGGTGGAGCTGATCCTTTCCGGGTTGACTCAGAAAGTAGTGATGGGTTTGTTGAATATGATCCTATAGCTGAAGGCAGTAGTATTGATGGTGAGGATGACATAGACTACATGCCATACTTAGCATCAAACTGTGGTCTTGAAGTGGGAGGACAAGATGGTGGTGAGGGCTGTGCTGGGGGAAATAAAGAGGTTGGGGGAAATCCTGAAGAAGCACATGGGGAGAGAGGAGAGCTGAGAGAAGAGGATGAGGTGGGACTGGAAGACTTGAGAGAAGAGGTCCAAGGGGTGAGGGAAGATGCTAGAGAAGAGGTCCAAGGGGAGGATTCTGATTATCTACCTACTGAAGAGCAAGTCAGCTTGTGTGGGTCTTCTGATGATGGGGAGGTTGATTCCTACCCAGTTTTCAACCAAGAAACTGACATGCAAAGCAAAATTAAATTGGTAGTTGGAACCAAATTCCCATCTGCAAGAGTTTTTAAGAAGTTCCTAAGGGAATATGCAATTACTGGTGGATATAATGTCAAGATTGTAAAAAATGCCAAGGACAGGGTGACAGCTAACTGCAGAGGTGTGTGCCCCTGGAGGATCCATGCCTCCCCTATGCAGAACCAACAAACATGGCAAATCAAGACATTGACTGATAAGCATATGTGCAGTAGGACTTACAGGAACAACCTTGTTACCTCTAGTTGGTTAGCTGAAAAGTATGTTGATGATATAAGAATTGACCTTGACATGAAGCTTAGCATTTTGATTGAGAAGGTGAAGAGGGATTATATAATTGACATCTCAAAAAGCCACGCATGGCATGTGAGAAAGAAGGCAAGGCAAATGGTCCAGGGTATTTATGGAGATCAGTATGCCAGGATTAGGGACTACTACTGTGAGGGCCCGTCCCTCTAACATGGCTCGACCGCGTGGGTCGAGAGCCGGTTTCCTGTTGGTTTGGTTTCGCGTCGGGCACGATCGGGCGATCGTGTGGCGGTTTGGACCCGGGGGGGGGCATTTTGGTAAATATGCCCTCTGGTGGTCGGTTTCACACCCGCGTTGCACCCACAGCCTTGGATTGATGTATGTGTTTGATTAGAATCTCTAAGGTGCGACCGATCGGAAGATCGGAGCTCGATCGGGAGAGATCGAATCGGACGGCTGAGATAGATCCGGATTTTCTATATAAGCCATGTCCCTTTCTCTCTCTTTCCTTCTCTTCTCCTGTCGTTTTCTCCCCTCCCTCTCTCCTTCGGCTGAGCTAGGGTTTGGAGACTTGGGCTTCGGAGCGCGGATCTTGGCGGCTTGACCAGCGGGGCGCGTGGAGGAGCTACTCTACTTGCTCAAGTAGGTGTTTCTACCTCGATCTTAGGATCAGGTTCTCCTAGGATAGGTTTTATGTACTTTCGCTATAGGAATACATGTTAGAATGCTATGTAGCTCTTTGTGCATGTAGTGTGGAGGATTTAAAGTATTCCTATCTCGCATTTTCCGTATTCTCCGTATTATCGGTTTTTGTCCATTTGGACCTAGATAGGGGATTTAACCGTCAAAAAATTGGATTTCTTCATTCCATTAGCTTCCCCATTGTTAAATACACTTGCTTGCAAAACCTCATCTAATTCCAACTTGATTTGATCCTTGAAATCCAAGAAATTGGATTTCCGGCACTGTTCTGAGAAACTGTGCCTGAGGCTCGACGGTCGATCGGTGCATCGACCGTCAAGTATTGACTTACTCTTTCTGGGCCTGACGGTCGACCGTCGCATCGACCGTCGGGCTCTGTTGGGATTTTAGCCTCCCAGGGTCGATGCATGGATCGACCGCGGGATCTTCCCTTTTTAGCCATTTACCTGACGGTCGACCGTCGCATCGACCGTCAGGCGCTGTTTGGTTTTGGGCTTCCCAGGGTCGATGAGTGGATCGACCGTCGCCCCTTTGGTTTTCTTCGCATTGGTCTCACGGTCGACCGTCGCATCGACCGTGACATCGACCGTAGCCTCACGGTCGACTGTCGGATCGACTGTCGCATCGACCGTGGGCCCTTGAACTGCATTTTCTGGTTTTTCTTGGATGGCTTTCACTTGGGTTTGATAGTTAAACATGTTGGGAGTTTGGTATGAGGTTTTCATGAAGTTTTCAAGGGATTTCCATTGAGATTAAGGACTGAATAGCATGTTGTCTTCCTTTGAATAAATTGATGTTGTGGCTTGCTTTTAAATACATGTTTGGTTGTAGTTATTTGCTTAATGGTGTGATTAGCCATTAGCTAGCTATGAGTGCTAGCTAATGTGGAATTGTGGAACCTTAGCCTCTTGCCGGCGAGTGCCGAGGGCTATTGTATATCTGTTGGACTTATAACTGATGATGTGACATGTAGAGACATTTAGGATAGATGTCTGCCTAGATTCATGCATTGTGTGCATTAGAGGCATTTGAGGTTAGGAGGGCGATGGTTTGGGTCGCCGATCCGAGGCTCTCGGGTAGCTCGGATCTAGCCTTAGGGCCGTGGCTGGGTAGTCAGGAATAGGGTGTGATCTTTTATCATTTGAATCTCCTGTGTTGAGGATTGGCGATAGTTGACTCTGATCTGTGTTCGAGGTTTAGAGGTCGTGTTGTCTTCCAAAGCCAAGTGCTAAGGATGGATGTCGATGCGTTCCCGACATGGTTTCCCCAAGGCATGGTATTCCTGCTTGGTTAAGGGTGATCCTGCATGTTACTGTTTCGTGGCCTCCTGGTAACGTGTTCAGGAGAGAGGTTTCATGGCAGGAGCCCTTGGGACATCGACAGGGTTGTGGGACCCGTGGCATCCGTTAGACTTGAGCTGGGAGACAACACTATTGTTGTTTTCCTCGCTTCAGTGTGCCGTAGAGTAGAACCCTACTGAGCTTATCGCTCACTCCTACCCGGGCTGCGTTTGTAGGTGCAGGCGGCAGTTCTTCTTCAGTGGAGCCGGCAGGATCGGCCTTTGGCGGCGCGAGTACATCCAGAGGCGATTGAGGTTGCTGGAGGATTATCTGTTGTACATTTTGATATATATATATGTTGTCAACTTTTGAGGATTTTGGGATCATGTATTATATCTTTACCTTGGGAGTATTAGAATGGAATTTTGTAACTGTACAACTTGATGTTATATAAATTGAATATCTGTTCGCCTCTGGAATATAATTGTCTAATCTTATCCGTCTTTTCCGCTTTGTACTGCGCCGATTGAAGATGAATAGTGATAGGAACCCTCACGCCCCGTCCTGGATGGGTTTTCTGGGTCGGGGTGTGACAACTGCCATGAGATTATAAGGAGTAATCCAGGCAGCACATGCATTGTGAAGAGGGTTGATGATGGGGACCATTCTATGTTTGAGAGGGTTTATATATGCTTTGAAGCTTGCAAACAGGGGTTTAGGGCTGGCTACAGGCCTTTGATTGGTCTAGATGGATGTCACCTCAAAGGGCCATGCCATGGGCAGCAGCTTCTTGCAGCCATAGCAAGGGATGGGAATGACCAAATGTTTCCTATTTGTTATGCAATAGTTGAGGCAGAGACCAGGGACTCATGGACATGGTTTTTGGAACTTTTATTGTCTGACATTGGTCCTGCACAGTCAAACAAGTGGACTTTCATCACAGACCAACAGAAGGTAAGCAAACATTTGGACTTTCATGTAACTAATATTTTGTTGTCATCAAGCAATTGGATTTTCATGAAACTAATGTTCTATTGTCTCCTTTGTTCTGTGTTGACTATTTCAGGGTCTAATTCCAGCCATGCAGGATCTTATGCCTGGGGTGGACCACAGGTTTTGTGTGAGGCATTTGTATGCCAACTTTAACAAAATTCACAAGGGTTAGATGTTGAAACTATTAATGTGGGATGCAGCCAGGGCCACCAACAAGCCATATTTTGATGATGTTATGGGTCAGCTGAAGAGTATTGATCCAGAAGCTCACAACTATCTACTACAACTGCCACCCACATGGTGGTGCAGACATGCCTTTGACTTCTACCCCAAGTTTGACCTACTGTCGAACAATATGGCTGAAGCATTCAACAAGTTTATACTGGATGCTAGGAAGAAGCCCATCCTCACCATGCTGGAGGAGATAAGGATCAAGGTAATGTCAAGGATGAGGATAAAGACGGAGTAGATGACAGCATATGATGGGGACATTTGTCCAAGAATAAAGGTGAAGCTTGAGGAAAACAAAGTGGCTAGTGGGATCTGGGTGTGCATCTTTTCTGGATATAGGAAGTTTGAGGTAAGATGCAAGGGGGACCAGTACACAGTGGACCTAGAGGAAAAGACCTGTTGTTGCAGAAAGTGGATGTTGACTGGCCTTCTGTCGCGCCCCGACCCGCAGAGCGCAACCGGGCCGGGGACGCGAGGGGGAAAGATCTACAACCACTAGCCTCAACTGGCGGAAACAGCTGAGACTACGGCCAGCTGGCGGAAACAGCTGCCAACAGTCACAAGCGTAAGCAAAGGTACTAAACAACAGCTATTAACATTTATTACAAAACAGTAATAAAAGAGTTAACATGGTTCTAGTACAACAAGCTACAAGGGATCAACAGTCCCCAAAAAGAAGCTACACCACCCACCGGGGTCTCCGCGAACGCACAAACGAACCCATCCTGACCCTCAGACATGGTCAGGATCCGGCACGCTGCCACGAGACGACCGAAGGGGTAACACAGGAACAGAGCGGGCACCTGCACCTGCAACAAACACAGTCCAGGTAGGCATGAGCAACAGCTCAGCAGGGTCCTACTCTACCACTCTCGCTAAGAAGGCAAAACCCAAAAGAACCAACCCTGAGGCCAAGTACCGAGGCTTGCCAAGGATCCCATAAATCCCGTCAATAACCCGAAGGGTTCCTGTCCTAGGTGCATGTCTCCGATAACGCCACTGCTCAGGGGTGGGCAACTCCAACATTCCCTGACGCAGGGTGGACACGACGCAACCAGTAGGACCCCCTTCTCCAAGCGGGATCTCCGCACTTGGCGGAACAACCGAGGTTAAGACTACCATCACTCGGTACTCTAAGCAGCAGAGTCAACACCAACCCAACCTACCCTAGCATGCCTAATGCACAGGAACACAGGGCAGGTTAAGTATGATAAAGCTGTAAACAACCAACACAGCAAGGGCACACCTTCGGCCCATTTATACTAAACACTCCCGAGGGTCATGACTCCCTCGGTTCACCACAAAGCGGTAAGGGCATACCGTCAGCCCATTTATTCTACTCACCCCGAGAGACATCACCCTCTCGGTTCAACCACAAAGCGATAAACATTCAAGCATGATCCATAACAGGACAGACCCCAAGGGTAAAAACGTAAAAACCACATACATGCGAAGCCCCGCGGGCAAAACTCTTGAAAACCCTCTCTGCTACTGATGGATCGATCCTCACCAAGGGAAGGATCGATCATCCAAGCAACAGTGAGCTTCCCTCACTGTCGAGCCAAAGAAGATCGATCATTCCTCCCAGGAAGATCGATCTTTTTGGTGACAGAGGGCACCCTTCCAGTCGCACCAAGGAAGATCGATCCTTCCTCCCAGGAAGATCGATCATTCTCGGGACGAAGGGTAACCATGCTTACCCAGGCCCCATGATCGATCTCCTCCCATAAGAAGATCGATCATGTGCTGGGCGCAGCAAGCCAACACCATAGGACCGATCCTTCCTCCCAGAAGGATCGATCACCTAAAAATGGGTTCCGGCGTGCTTCCGGCCGGAGAACCGCCGGAAGACACAACCAAACCTCACCAAACTTGGTGGGTTGGTAGATCTGAGTACCACGAGGCTACTCAAGGCCTCAAAACGGGGAAACAACAACTCCACAAGGAGATTAATCAAGAAAACAAAACCGGATTTAAACCCTCAAAAGCAAGCCGGGGTTTGAGTGGGATCCCTACCTCCTCAGAGCAGCTTCGATCCACGAAGCCTAGCTAAGGATCTTCCTCGCGCATTCACGGTTCCAACGAGCCTTCAAGCTCCAAGAACGGTGGCCGGAGGAGGGAGAACGGAGGAGGAGAAGGAGCGGTCTGAACAGGGGAAGAAACAGAGTTCTCGCGGGGGAAGAAGAAGAAGAGAGGAAGAAAGGAAGAGGGGGAAAGGGCGGTTAAGGCCGGGGGAAAGCCGGCGAAGGCGGGGAAAAGCTGGGGGAGGGGAGGGAAAGTCTTCCCTCCCCTGACAGTGGAAGCGACGGCCACCGCGGTGGCCGTCCTTCGAAAGCCACCGACAGAGACTTCCAGGCACAGGCAGGATCGATCCTCCACGACCAAAGGATCGATCCTCCCTGCCCAGAAGTGCAAACTTGGGCTGGAAAACGGGCCCAAGCCCAGAACTCCCAAACTAGGTCCCACCTAACCTTTCTAACAAACACAATCAAGCAAAGCCTGTGTGTGCACACCCAGTGTGAAAATGACCGCCAAGGCGCAATTTCCCAAATTGCCCCTGGGGTCAACAACAAGCCAAGGGATGGAGGGACGGGTCCTCTCACCTTCCATGTCCCCATGCCATCTCTTGTATTTTTCATGCTAAGGAAGAGGTTGAGGATTATGTCCATGCATGGTGTAGGAAGGATACATACATGCTTGCATACCAGAGAAGCATAAGACCATTAAATGGTCCTAAATTATGACAGTCAGGTGGCACTGATAACATCAAGCCTCCATTATACAGAAAACCACCTGGTAGACCTAAGAAGCTGAGAAAAAGGGCTCCAGATGAGGGTCCAAGTAACAAGGTAAAGAGGAGGAACACAACAGTGAGGTGCAAAATATGCTTTGGGTGGGGACACAACAAAAGAACATGCAAAGCATTTGCTGGGACCAGCATACCACCAGCAGGTGTAAGGGCGCAAGGAAGAGGTTGTGGGACCAGCATACCACCAGCAGGGAGTGATGGACCACACACTGGCACTCCAATGGAAAGATACAGTGTAAGAATGCTTCATTCCTTACTATTGCATTGTTACTTATGAAAATATCATGCTAGTCTAATTGAGTTTAATTTATCACCTATCATGCTAGTCTAATTGAGTTTAATATATCAACTATCATGCTTTATGTAGGGAGACAATTACATGGATGGAGTGACTTCAGTGGGACCACTGGGCAGAGGTAGGGGAGCTACATCTGGAACAGTTCAATTGGTAGTTAAGCATATGTGCAGTTAGCATTCATGCAGTTAGCATTTATTTACCTGCTATTCGATTGGTAGTTGATTGACACAATAAATGTTATAGGGACACAACAAGTCTGATGCTCATTTGGGATCAGCAAGTGTGGAAGTGACAGCAGCACCTAGGGGAAGAGAGAGACCACCAGGAAGAGGAAGGGGATCAGATGGGGTAGTAGGAGGATGTGGAGGTATGGCAATAGCTCCCAGAGGAAGAGGGAGACCACCAGGAAGAGGAAGGGGATCAGATGGGGTAGTAAGAGGAGGTGGAGGTATGGCAATTGCTCCCAGAGGAAGAGGGAGACCACCAGGAAGAGGAAGGGGATCAGATGGGGTAGTAAGAGGAGGTGGAGGTATGGCAATAGCTCCCAGAGGAAGAGGGAGACCACCAGGAAGAGGGAGGGGAGCAAGTGGGGTAGTAGAAGGTGGAGGTATGGCAACAGCTGGGCAAGGCTGGGTTCCAGGAGGGGGTGGTCCAGTTCAACCTGATCAATTCATACCAGGCCCAAGCCAGCCACCCTAGTCACAAAGTCAAACTGATGAAGGAAGGCCATTTAATACTCAGTTCAAAACTCCAAGACCAGCCACTAGAGCTGGGTCTTCAACATGGAACCCAACAGCTGAAACTCTAGAACTTTAGTCTGTTCTGGGATTTGCTTGACTTTTCTTTTTGGGAAAAACAATTGAGCTGTCTGTTGGTTATTTCTGTTTTGTGGATGGTTATTTCTTTTTGGATGAGATTGAATGCTGTGTTTCAGCAAACAGTTGACAAACAATTGACCATGTGTATTTTGACTGCTCAATGTAAGGCTATACATTGCTATAGGTTTCAGTGAATTCAGGGTAATGAATGAGATTGAATGTTGTACGAATTGACTGTGTTGTAGACTGCTCAATGTGTATTTTGTATGTTGTTGTCTTTGTGTGCACAGCCAGGGCCACCACCAACAAGCAACATGTGTAATTTACAGCTAGCACACAACATTAGCTGGACTGTATGATAAAGTGTCTGCTAAAATTGCACATTGCCAATTACATTACTTGATAACTTACCCTTGTTCAACAAGGCAGGTTACAAGCACAAAAAAAAGCTAAATAACAGCAGGGTTTATTACATCATCAGCAGGGTTACAAGCATTAAAACGGATAAGAACACCACAAAACACCACAAGATCATGTTCACAGATTGAATCTTCTTCATTTCCTTCTCCATCTTGGCAAGCTCATCATCTCTGGACTTGGTCAAAGCTAAACACTTCTAGATCTCTGCGAGATGCTCTGCCTCCTTCAGCCTTTGATGCTCTGCAGCTTCCAGCCTTAGATTCTCCACCACAGCTTTCAGCCTCTGGATCTTAAACAACAAACCATTGATGACATACCTCCCACGCTCACCCATAGGCCCGTCATGCCAGCTGAAGTAATTGCACCCTCCATGATCCTGCAAAAAATTAGATCCATTACATTGTGCTTAATCATCATTTCACACCACCTAATTCATCAGTATACTATGCGATCAAACCCTGTGTGTTGGACATCCATAAAATCTTCGCCCGGGGTTCATCGAAGTCCAAGATGTCCTTAGCTTGGCTCTCAGACCACAGTCGCAGACACGGTAGAGAGTAGATGACGACGAGCCAGTGGACGATGACATCCTAGGAGTAAGAGATGCGAAATAACCATTTATGGCCATAAACGAAGACTAGGCGAGATCGGAGACGGGTTCGTCTTCATACCTTCCGTCCAGTGATATCGAGATACACAAATGTCCTCCTCTTTATCAGTGATGCGAAATCTCCAGCTGTGCGCCCCCGCCGGAAACCCTAAACCCCCGCGGGAGAAGAAGGGTTTCTCGCCGGAAACCCTAAAATACGCAGGGACGCAGGGACGACGGGGTTTCTCGCGGGAAATGTTGGCCACGTGGCCAACTACCCCTAAACCCCCGCGAGAGAAGAAGCTAAGCCCCGACCGCCCCGTTAAGTCCCTAACGGGGTAACGGGGAGCGACGGCGTGGGGTCACGTGCGGCGCACGTGGCTCCACTTTCCGTCAGATCGCGGACGGTAGCTCACGATGGGTGACGTGGCGGACCACATAAGAGCGATTATTAAATTTGAGGGTTTGTATTGCAACTTTTTGAAATATAAGGACCACATAAAAATATGGGTCAAACTACAGGGTACTAATTGAAAATTTAGCCATGAAAGTATATATCTGGTAAACTACAGATGAGTTACTGTAGTCATGGCAGTTATTGTAGTCATGGCTGCCACTACCACAATCGTCTCTTTAATCTCTTATTCACTCTGTAATAACCGATAGAAGGGTATTGCTCTTGTGCTGCCCTGATTGCCAATAGTGGTGAAAAGAAAATTAGTAGAAGAGGAAAGAGAATAATTAATATATCACAACTCGCGAGATCAAAGTAAAGTATAGACTGCATATCTATAATAGATCAAATTAAATGAGAAAGAAAACATGGGAAGTTGGAGGGTCTGCAACTGTGCATAACCTATAATATTTAACTACATGTATAACAAGGATATTTTAATAAATTACATATAAAATCGGGTCGGGTTCGGGTTTTTTTAAGCCTAAAATCAAGCTCATCCAATACTCATTCAGGTTTATCTTCCATTCCCCGTACCCGTTCGAAACCCATTAGACTAATACCAAACACAAACTGTTAGGGATGGGCGGAACCCGCTTAAGCAGCCCGGTTACCACCGCTAGCCCTGAACCCTGGACCATAAAAAAAATTCCCTATTCTGCATCACCCCTATTCTATTCTGCATCACTACCGATGGGGCATGCAACTTGGTACCTCGAGACTTAAAACCTAATTCTCTTTTTAGTGGGCACACGTCAAAACTTTAGGGTAACTTCAGTGCTCTTTATATTTCTCTTCCGGAATGCAACCTGCATATAACTATATATATATATAGATAGTTATATATAGTTATATACATCTATCAAATGCCGTTAAGTTTGGGGTATCCAGAGGGCACAAACATGGCAAAGATAAGGGTTGCAGCCATGATATCCCATGATGCAAGCAGGGACAACCGTGCCTCCCATAAAAGTGTAGGAATCTGGACCAAAACATTAGCCAACTTGAAGAAGCTCTAGTGCTTCCAACCCATAAAAAGAGGCCAGAGGTAGCGAGCTCAAGGGTTGGCTTCTCCAAGCTGGCTAGCTACTTAATTGGCTATATAGTGGAAATAAAAACCTTTTGTTTAAACCTCTCAGGGGACCATCCAGCTGATTATTATATTGTAGCTAATCCAATCATCTTTTCTCACATATGATTGAGAGCCCACAAAGAGTAAAAATATCCTTTGAGGACTGCTGCTCCTTTGTTTTCTTGTCCCCCTTTGTAATAAGTTGATGGGTGTAGCTAGCCATGTGAGATTGGGGATGCCCTAAGCTTCACACCATCATTCAGTAGGTTGGTAAGGCTGAGATAAGCACAAGAACATGAGGAAAAAAGAAGAAGAGGGAGAGAGCTAGGGAGAGAGAGAGAGAGAGAGAGCTAGGGAGAGGGGGATCGATGGGTTGTGTACCACTCTGCTTGGTTGCTGTAACATAAAGCTGTTCCCATTATTCTTGGCATGAAAGCATATGATTTTGTCTCCTGGAGCTTTAGAAGTGTTCCCTTTCATCATGGCCGTCCATAGCCGGGTCAACGACATCAAAAAGTGCTTCTTTTCTCGAAGTAATATGAGCTGCTAGCTTCTTTCATGAAGAGAAAATTATATTTCCAAAACATGCTAATTATCAGAAAGCTAAGCTCCCTAAATTTTTGACAAATAAAAAAAATCCAGAAAGTCATAGGCTTAATTATTTCAAAAAACCCATGTGGGTTAGTTTAATGCGAATATATAGACAAAATTAATTACTAGACTAGCTAGCTCTGACAATAATTGGTGCGTCTTAATGCTCATAGGCATCTTAGTCACTTCACAACTTAATCTTGCTTTTATCATGATTAAGTCTCTTAAGTGGACCACGGAAGGAATTATTTGATATAATCCTATGTTTTCAAGAGGTTTTCTAATATTATCATGAGTTTAGTATATATGTTATGCTTTGTGATTTTTAAATTAATGAAAGACTATGTAGTGGTAGCTAGAGATCCTTCATATATATCCTTGCAAGTTCCTTCATTTTACTTATTACTCATTTTGAATGTTTTCTAATGAACAAGGAAAGCCCTAGAAGATGCTTCATATTTATATAACAGTCATCATATGTTCAGATTTTTGCTCCAGCATGATGATGGAGATGAATAAGTTTTGTTTGTGAAAAATACTTGAACTGCTGTAGGTGGGACATATGGAGCACAAATGCAAATAGAAAGGCTCCATTAACAAGTTCATCAATGATGCTCTCTTACTGTAAAAAAAGATAGAAAAAACCAAGAAAATATAGAATTTCCTTCTTGCCACAATCAACATCTTCAATCACATTCATATGCTATGATGAGGATTTTGAGCTAAATTTTCTATCATGGCAATCATGTATTTTTCTAGATATGCCATGATTAAGGTCCTCCTCCTCAAAGATCATTGACCCACTGAGCTCATATAATAGTGAACATCACAGCTAATATAAACAACCAAAAAGCCATACTCCATTTCTACCCCATATAAGTTAAAGTAAATTTTCTCATACTTTATTTCCATTAGATTTCACTGACCCACGAGATCAAGACATGCCATAATTTCTTTTCTCCTGCAAAACCCATCAAATCTATCCCTACAACCCCCTCCAGTAAAGTAGAAGAGAAATACCCTCTCCCATGCCATGCAAGATATATGTAGTAGCTTTGCAAATCCTTTGTCATGCTATTAGAATCATGTAAACTTATATTTTGGCTTAAGCTTTAGTTAACATTCTTGAACGTGGAAACTGTCCAAGAGTCTCACTTCCGTGATGGGTACGAAAGAGTCCCAAAAGACGAAAGAAAGGAGCGTTAAAGATGTTCTCCTTTATGGGTTGATTTGGATAAGACCCATATGCGTGAGGAGCGTCGCGTATCGTGTCGCGTCGGGCCGCCAGCGGCCGCACCAGCAAATGGATGGATGGGTTGTTGCTAGGCGGATGGCGACGTTTGCGACGTCTGGGGCCGGGCAAAGTGGAGGTGCGCCACCGCGTGGACGGACTGGAGGTGCTCTTGATGGATCGATGTATGAGCCTTGGAGGAGGACCACCAGCTTAAAAAGTACGGTGGTTTTGGTGTTAATGGAGATCTTTTCTCGGCATCCTTTAGGTGCGGATATCCGACCATGTCCATGTACAATCTTGTTCCGCTTTGTATTTTCTAAAAATATCTTAGTATATGTCACTCAAAAAATCTTAATGGTCTTACGAGAGACCGGAAAGCGAATAAATTTTACGGAAAATCGGTGTTTGGTCTTGTTGGGAGACCTTTCTTGTGATGTAATCCTTATATAAAAGTTCTTAAGGTCTTCATTATGGTATGTGTTTTGACGAAAATACACTTTCTAATTTGATATCACCAAATCTCCCGTTATATTACCTTGTTTTATGATTTTTTCCATTTTCTCTTATAGGCATACGTGATTTATGACCGAAACTATTCCAAGTTTTCAATCAGTGACTTCTTTACTTACGCATTGAACTATGAAAAGTAAATTTTCATGCAATATGTAAAGTAACTACTATCTTTTATTCTGAAAGTAACTATCATATTGGTGATCATTGGAAAGTAACTAATCTCAAATGACCTATCTATGTTATTAACCATATAATCCAGGAAAAAAACTTGAAAGTAACTTCTGAAGAGTAACTACCAACTTTATACGATAGTCAATTATATGGTCGTGGTGAGATTTTCAGGATGTAGCAATGGTTGGGGGTATTGACATCTTTTACCTATAAAAGGATAGTAAATAGCTTAAGGTCTCTTAATGGAGACCTAATGACAAATTGGTATCTTATACAAGATTTATTGAAAAATCTCTTTAAATTTTAATCTAATGGTGGGAGTTTATTTAATCCAAGATCCAATGGTGGATCATGAGAGAGGTAGAGAGAGAGTTAGTGGAGAAAGAGAATTTAGTTAGCGGCAAAAATCGTGAATACATATGGAAAAATCAAACATGACAGTGGCACGAGCCCACACTAGTTTACATATATGCCACTATATATTTATATTACACTAAATTCATGATATATATATTCTCATATATGCCACAATCTATCTCCATAGGCTATTTTTAAGGTAAAAATATAACTATAAAAATATAACTAAATATGAGAAGTTATAAAACTATCCTATGCACGAGAGAATATAAGAAATAATGATATTTAAGAAAATCTCACTCTCATGTTGTTACTGCACATTCCATGAATATTTAATGAAAAGTAACCACAATGGCATATCATCATTATATAGGAGTATGGTTATAAAATAACCTGGCTTTGTCCTATGTGGAGCCTATGTGGAAAGGGTTATCCTACGTGAAGCCTACGTGGAGGGGGAGTTAGTGGGGGAGAGAGGGGGTTAGTGAGGAGTTATTGGAGAAGGTGGGGAGAGAGGATAGTTACCCTGTCATGTGGCAGGGGGACTTACTAGTTTCATATATGAGCGTATATCATGAATTTGGCGGTGTATAAGTAAATATGAAAAATGCAGTAGCATGAATGTAAATTAAGATCTTCTGAGTGACATATATGTAAATATCTCATTGTTAATAGTATTTTTAGACATGGAGTTCTATCATCATCACAAAAATGGATCAACACGCTGCACTTTTAAATAGAATTTTCATACCCATAATGCCCTAATAAGAGAGTCTTAAATTCTACTAACTTATCTCTGCGTCAGAACACCAAAATGTAAAAAGCCACATCTTTTCCAACGTAAACCGCGCCCATCTACTTCAACATGATCACCGGTGGAGTTGAGGTCAGCGGAGGATATGACGGGCTGTTCATCGTCCGGTTCCATGTCGATGTTGATCTCGTGAAGAATGTGGTTGATGCCCATGACGACGTGGTTGGGCCAGAGGAGGAGGAGGTGCCGAGGTTGCCGATGCCAATGGTGCCCGTGCCTCGGAGTACGAGGATGGTGATGAAGCCGCAGAGGTCGGTGATCTTGAGATCATTGAAGGTCTTCTGGATCTGGCAGCCTCACGGTATCTAGGATCGGGAAGTAGGGAGGCCGCCACGGGGCAGTGACTTGAACGCGAAGCCCTCCCGTCCCATCGCTGGGAGCTTGTTGCTAAAAAAGACCCCGGACATTTGTTTTTTTGCAAAACAAGGCCCCCCTCCTATCTTCTTAGAAAACAAAGCCTCAAATTATACAAATTCTAACTTTGCTCATGCATTTTCTCACATCTCATGCCATGTCATACCCATGTGAAACCTGTCACATTAAATGCAATGGGATGTGACTATAAAGTACAAAAAATTACAAGCATGCGTAGAAATCAATTAACGCGTAATTACATGCGCATATAAAAACAAATATGTAAAAACGAGTGACTATAAAGATTTAAACATGCAACTGGAGTTTGTATACAAACAAACCGCATATAAATTTTTAACATGAACAAACATGCGTGTATAAAAAAGGCTAAATTATGTATTAGTACCCTGTAGTTTTGGTCAACTTTTTATATGGTCCCTGAACTTCAATTTCGTGACATTGAGTCCCTCGATTTTATTTTTGGTTCTCATGTGGGCCTCCACCCCAATTTCCGTCATCTAACTAACGGCAAAAGGGGTTCCTTCAGCTAATTAACATCGTTAAGTTTTCCCCGTCATCAATCGTCGAGAACCCAGACGAAACCATAACCCGCCCATCCATCCCCGCCTCTCCCCCCACCGGCGACGACAACCCCAACGCCGCCCTCGTCCACTGCAAGGACGTACCCCTCAACCCTGCCCACGCCACCTGGCTCCGCATCTACCGCCCCAACCCTCCCCCTTCCCACAAGCTTCCCATCGTCGTCTTCTTCCACGGCGGCGGATTCGTGCTTTTCGGCGCCGACTCGGTTATCTACCACCAGTCCTGCGAGCAAATGACGAGCTCGCTCCCGGCCATCGTTGTCGCCCTTGACTACCGCCTCGTGCCGGAGAGCCACCTTCCCGCGGCCTACGACGACGGGACGGCGGCTCTCCTATGGGTCTTGGAGCAGGCCAAGAACCCGGCTGGAGACCCGTGGCATGGAGAGCCACGGGGACTTCTCCCGCTGCTGCGTCATGGGTAGCAGCTCCGGCGCCAACATGGCCTACCACGTCGGGCTGCGGGCCAAGGGGCTGGACCTTTCCCTGTTAGGGCTGGTCGGGCTAGTCCTCCACCAGCCGTATTTGGGCGGGGTTCAAAATCTTGACGCGCCCAAACCACTCATCGTTAAAAGTGACTAGGGCGTCAAAGATTACAATTTATACCGAATCCTAACTAACTACTACGTAGCTAGCGGGAGTCCGGGTCGATCCGCAGGGAAATGAGAAATGACTAACGTACTCGATAGATAACTCCAAACAACTAGCTAAAATAATTTGGGTTTTGGATTAATGACTATTAAAGTAATTAACTAAGTGAAAAGAAAGATAACTAATATAGAGAGGTCTTGGGATCTCCATTTCATTGTAGGTCCTAATGTAGCCTCCTAAAGAATTAAGGTGTGTAATCCAATTGGGACGAGCGAAATCAAGAAGTCGACAAGCGGGTGGTTAGCCTCACTTATCGCTCAACGGAAGTCGGTTTAGGATCATCCGCCGGAAATAATCACATTCACAAAGTCGACGAATGAGTGATTAGCTTCTATCGTCGCTAACGAACCTTCGATTAAGATCGATTCGTCGCAAGAAAAAGATATTGCATGGAGTCGGGCATTGGATCGAGATGGTTCTAGCACCTCGAATCCAATGCAAGAGAAAGATAGAATGGATCCTTTGATTAGAGAGATAGGGATGGTTCTAGCATCCCTAATCTCTAATCTAGGGATAGTAATCCTCCCAATGTAATTGGATGTGTTTCTAGCACATCCAACTCATTGGGGCATAACAACAAACACCTATCATGCATAAGTTCTAACTCATACCAAAGAAAGGCATTCATCCATTCAACATATAAGATCCATGTACAAAGATAAGAAAATAATGCTCAAATCCATACAATAGATCAATCCCAAAGATTACACATCAAAAACCCTAAGAAAACTACAAAAGAATCCTACAACTACATGGAAATCCCAAGAGAAAGGAAGTTAGCTACTCATCTTGGTTGGATCCATGGATGGAGGTTGATGAAGCTCCTCTCCCATGGATTCCCTCCAAGAAGTCCTCCTCTTAATTGGGTAAGAAACCTAGAAGGGCTGGAGAAGACTAAGAGAAGACCCCCTAAAATCCCCCCTAAGGGGTCTATTTATAGTAAACAAGCCTCCCCCACTCGGATTAGATCTGGGCCATTGATTTTGCTCGGCTGGCACCAAAGGATCGATCCTCATAGGGTGGAAGATCGATCATGCGCTTCGTGTGATCGCTGGTCCCGTGAAGGATCGATCCTCCTATAGGAAAGGATCGATCTTTTACTTCTTGAATTCTGGTTGCGCCCCGATGAAGATCGATCCTCCAGTGTGTGAAGATCGATCCTCTAGAATTTGCGTTCTGTCACTGGAAAAATGTGCAAAAATGATCAATCATTCCCATAGTGAGGATCGATCCTTCAGAACTGATTGGCTTTGTTCTTGATGTACTGCACAGGATCGATCCTCCTTTAATAAAGGATCGATCTTCTTCATAAAACTGGCCCGAATGACATCATTTAAGCTCGGAACTTGATCCAATCCTCGTTGAGGGCACTTGTACCTGTAATAGGGTAAAATCCATCAGTAAGGCCTTGCTCGGAGACTAACAAGGCCAAGTTAAAAGGGTGATTTATGCACTTTTCACGTCTTATCACACCCCCTAACTTGAACTTTGCTAGTCCTCGAGCAAAGCAAAAGAAAAATAACTAGAAGGGAAAGAGAAAAAATAAGAAACTCATAAAGAGCAATCCCCCGATCAACAATTAGTCACTTCTCATGTAGCTTCGGTTCTTATACGATCAAAATTCATTCATATGCACACATAGATTCAAATGCATAGCTCCATCCATCAAACCATCGCACAAGTAAAATACAAGCGAATAATTCCATCAATAGCATCATTCAAACACTTCAAAGCACTTGAACAAGATTAAAGCTCATCTAAGCAATCCGTGTAGTGAAAGTTGCTACTCAAGTATTCGGGGTCTCATAGTTATTCAAGTAGGGTTCCCATCAAAACTAGACATCCTTAGTGCTTTACACCGGTTGAACAAATGACAAGTTTTATTTAAAGTAAAAACTTTGTTCTTCTGTCTTTTCTTTTCTCTCTTTTTTTTCTTTTTCTGATTAAAACCAGTGGTCGTGCAATGCCATGATCCCTTAGGCTTTCTACTAGGCCCATGTAACAGGATTTAGGCCAGTGGCTCCTCGGTCAGATGACCTAAAGGCACTGGGTGTTGAGACACCTCTCGGGCTTAATTTCCCGAACCTAGCAGGCCACGAATCACAGCTGACCAACAAGCTTTTATTTGATACTAGCGTGACCGTGCAATGCCTTGATCCCTTAAGCTTTCTACTAGGCCCATTTAACGAGTGTTAGATCAATGACTCCCAAGCCAGATGGCTTTGGGGCATTAGGTGTTGAAGCACCCCTCGGGTCTAACTACTCGAGCCTAGAAGGCTACGAATCAAGACTAGTCACTTTTATTAACCTGGCTCTCGGCCTCTAACTTGGCTTCGAACCCTACTACAAGTCATCTCAATCGAGTGTAAATAGCCTTGGACTCCCAATCTATCAAGGTCCCCCAATCAAAAACTACTTGTCCCCTCATACAAGTGTAAGTGCACAAGTGGATTGGATCACTTAAATGTCCTTAATGCATGACAAGAAGAATTAAAGTAGAAGAATAACACTACTCATGAAATGATTTGCCAAATTTTACAAAGCATGAGAATCAAGATGAATTATGCAATAGTCATCCATGCTAGCATAAGAGTTGAAATTTTTTTTTTTCCGCATATTTACCAATCGAATAAACATGTGACTAACTGTAGATCGATCACAGGTTATCTATAAATATGATGCAATCATACCCCCTAACTTAAACGGGTTTGGCCTCAAGCACGGAAGAAGGGTAAAGTGTAGAGATAACCTTGTGACGAAATGGACGAAAATGTAACCTTGACGACAGGTATGAAAGGAGTTAGGGTCAAGGTTAGTCGTGAAAAACCGTATTGTTGTGATGTCAAAATGTCGTATTTTGCGTTGCTATCCAAAGCTCGTATGCCCTGTAAAAACATAGAGGAAATACCACCCATAGCATTATGGAAATCAAAGAATAGATATGAAAAATTTCGAGAAAAATTGGGCAGCATTCCCTCTATTTATTCAATACGCCCAAGGGCTGTACAAAGATGCCATTTGCATCCAATATGTTACATTCATTCAAATTGAAAATACAGAAATGTAACTACATCCATCTTCATTTACAAGCATCCAGCCACATTCATATACATACACACCCAAAGACATACATCCACAGACAGACAGACAGACACACCCGGGGCACACCCCCACCGCCAAAAATCATTTATATATATATCCACTATCAATGATGTTAATCATATACAAAAGTGGAGCAATGGAGTACAAAAAGTTACCCACCCTCCAAACACAAAAAGAGATACACTCCAACCATCCAGAAAATACCCCTAGATATAGTCTATCATCCCTGAGGTGCCGGCTCTGAACAAGTAAACGGATGGGAAGAAGCGAGATCTGTGACAGGTGGAAGAGGAGGGTGGATGGCGTTGAGACGGGCGAGGATACTCGACGTGACTTGGTGTAGGGCGGCAATGTCCTGGCGTAGGGCGGCGTCGCGCGCGTCTACCGCGTCCAACCGCTGCAGCACCGCGTCCTGGAATGCCCGATGCTCCCGATAGATCTCACCCATAGTCGAGTGCTCGACAGGCCCGAACTCTGGGGTCGACTGGGTCCTGCTGGGTCTCGGCTGAGGACGAGGATGGCCGGCTCTCCTCATATGGCTAAGGACCTTGGCCCAGGTGGCCTTACCGAAGCGGGCAAATCTGAAGGCCGCGTCCGAGACAGTAGGCTCACCCTCCGGGACTAGGTCCTGGCTAGCGAGAAAAGCCGAAATAAGGCAGGGGTGCGGGACGGGTTTATCGTTAAAACTGGGCGATCGGTCCCGAACCGCTCCACAATAAAACTGGGACATGTCCTCGATGACCTGCTGGGCCAAGTCGATCGACCACGACTTAGCCAAAAACCATAGTGAACACAACCACTTGCTAGTCCTATACTGGGCGTGGCCGGTTTGTTAAATGTTTCGGCGGAAGATATCGTCGATCAACCACATCTGAGGGGGCAGCTCTGCCCGCACAAATTTGCCCTCTCCTGTGCGATCTGGGTGGAGAAACAACTGAGCATCACCCTCACGAGGCAGCTCCTCAGGGGTGGCTCGGTGGGGACCAGGAGAGTGGCGAGGGACACCCAAGAGGGCAGCCACGTCCCGGGCAGTGAATGTGATATCCTCGCCGTCAATGATCGAAGTGAAGCCCAAGGCCCGGCTCGGGACATCACTTGCCTCATCCCTCTCATTACCGCAGGGAATAGCCTTCATGTTCTGGTAGAACATGCAGGCTAGCCGTGGGTAAATAGTGGTGGAGGGGGTGCAGAAGGGCAGCCAGCCGCGGGCTTCCAGTGTGGCGACGGAATCTTGCGCAAGCTCGATCGTGCGGAAGAAGGAGACGTCAAAGGTGTACTCGATGCGTACCTCCCGTCGCCACTGCGGATCTAGGCCTCGAACATCAGTGGGCGCAGTGGAGGGCTTGGGCTTCTTCTACTTCTTGGATCGGCGAGGATTGGATGACAAAGGGGCAGCGGAGGCTTTCCTCTTGGAAGCTGCCGGAGCTGTGGACGAAGTGGCGGGGGCACGCGTGGCACGGACCGGCCGTGTAGAAGGAGAAGATGAATCGGTGGCCGGCCCAGAGGAAGATGGAGAGGATGCCGGCTGCGAGGATGGTGTGGAAGAAGCTTGCTCGGCTGGAGAGGAAGATGGAGAGGATGCCGCAGCCTTGCCCTTCCCGGCGGCCTTCTTGATGGCGGCGGTGTGCTTGCGAACCATCGAGGTGAATGGAGAGGATGCCGCAGCCTTGCCCTTCCCGGTGGCCTTCTTGATGGCGGCGGTGTGCTTGCGAACCATCGAGGTGAATGGAGAGGATATGCCTTGGGGTGAAGTGGAACCACAAAGATGGCCGGCGACGACGAGCTTGAAGGATGAGGCGGAACGGCGGCTCGATGGAAGGTGATGACGAAATGTGGACGGCGCCGGGGTCGATTGAGGAAAGAGGAGTGAAGGGGAGGGGTAGTGGAGGCACTTGGGGGTGGAGGGCGGCGGCGATTTGCGTCGGAGGCGAAAGGATCCCGCCGATCACGGAGATGTGAGAGGAGGTGGGGTAAATGTGGGGGACGGGAGCTCGATCGAGAGGTGAAGGGAGGTGAAGGGTGGTCGCGGACACCTTGGGAAGGTCGGCGGCAGTGAAATCCGGCCGGAGGAGAGGGTGGCGCACCGGTTGGAGGTGGCGAAGAAGGGAAACGGCGTCCGGGCGAACAGGGGAAGGGGAAGAGAGGATCGATCTTAGGGCTTGGGGCCCTAAGTCGATCTCCCGCGGCTTTATATTTTTTTAACCCTCCCCGCAAAAGATCGATCTCCTGGCAGCAAAAGATCGATCTTATGAACACGTGGCAGCATCATAACGGTTCTCACTTAAGTCGTGCTGACGTGTATAAGTAAGTAAGATCGATCTTTCTATGCTCAAGGATCGACCATCCAGAAACCATCCCTCTGTCACGAATAAATTCGCAAAAATGATCGATCCTGAGAGATGGAAGGATCGATCTTCTCAAAACCAACCCCCTGTCACGAATAAATTCGCAAAAATGATCGATCATGGGGTATGGAAGGATCGATCTCTCGCCTCCAGGTTCCAGCGTAAATTCAATCGGACATAAAGGATCGATCCTCTCCGCTTGGAGGATCGATCATTTATGTACCAAAATGCAAAACTGGGCTGAAAACCTGGGAATTCGCCCCACACACCCCAAACATGAATACTAGGCTCCTTGGCATTAAAATACCATAATACAAACCCCCAAACCAGACAACACATCAATCATCCCACAAATTCAACATACCATCTTGACATCACAATTATTCCAACAAAGATCAAAACAAAAACACACCAAAATCAAACATGCAAATAATGGGAAAAACAATCAATCATGCAAAGAAGAAATAACAAACAAATTCAGAAAAATACGAAGAAATGATGGGATGCCTCCCACCAAGCGCTAAATTTACCGTCGCTAGCTCGACACAATGCAAGCTCACCCATAAACTTTCGATGTCCCCTCTAAATGGTGGTCGCAACTAGAAATACGAGATGATGCCATTTTCGAAGAACTTTGTTTAAATGCCAATGATAAAACCACATTTCTTTCATCACAAGCCATTTTAACCTTATGTCCATTTTAGCACAAAAGATGTCACGTTTTTTATTAACGGTTTTATAAGGCCAAATGAATGTATGCATGAACGCGGGAAATGGGGTGGCATTCGAGATGAACAAAGATAGAATTATGGCAGAGATTATTGTGGAGGAAGATATAGAAGGCGACAAATCAAAGTCATGTCTCCACCAAGGAGTAACACAATCATTACCTATGTAATCATATTCAAGAATGGGCTAGACCTCATCCAAAACTTCAAAAGTCTCTAATGCCAACAACATATCTTGACCTTCATCATCACAATCATGAGAGATTGATAAACTTTCTTGAAAGACAACCAAATTCGGCTCATCAATATTAGTTACATCCTCCCAAAACACCTCATAGATAGGCATATTAATATCCGAGGAGTCCCCGAAAATTGATATATCCTCACTAAAGACTTCATAAACCGGCATATTGATATCATAAGCATCCTTCTCATAATTGGGTATGTCGCGCCCCGACCCGCAGAGCGCACCCGGGCCAGGGACGCGAGGGGGAAACCACCTACAACTACAGCCTCAACTGGCGGAAACAGTTGAGACTACGGCCAGCTGGCGGAAACAGCTGCCAACAGGCACAAGCGAAAGCAAGGAACTAAACAACAACTATTTAAGATTTATTACAAAATAGTAATAAAAGAGTTAACAGGGTTTAGTACAACAAGCTACAAGGGATCAACAGTCCCCAAAAAGAAGCTACACTACCCACCGGGGTCTCAGCGAACGCACAAACGAAGCCATCCTGACCCTCAGACATGGTCAGGTGCCGGCGCGCTACCACGGGACGGGCGACGGGGAAATACCGGAGGAGAACGAGGACCCGCACCTGCAAACACCACAGTCCATGTAGGAATGAGCAACAGCTCAGCAGGGTCCTACTCTACCACTCTCGCTAAGAAGACAAACCCATACAAACCA
>OY986964.1:7458687-7506359 GCA_963920575.1 Narthecium ossifragum | reverse complement strand
AGAAAAACTTTAAGTTGAAATGTGATCTTTAGAAATTTTGACAGGGAAATATGATGTAACGTTGTACAAGTCTGTGCTTTTAATCCTAACCGTATTCGAGACGTTCTCTTTCAGGCCTTTCAACCAATTAATGAGACCCTCAAGTTATTGGTGACTTGAGCTTAGGCTGCTCGAATCTCGCTGAAAAGAAAAATTGCTTCACAATCATTAGATAACTTATCGTCGCCTCAGTCATCGAGCCAATCAGATGAGCGTTGATGAGTAGCTGTGATGGACGTGGAGGTGTTGGTTGAGGTTGGATGAGCTTAGGCGGTGACGTAGAGGTGCTGGTCGAGGTTGAAGGAGTTGCGATGGACCGCTAGAGCGTCGTTGGAGTTGGGAGGTCGTGGATGCCCTAGATCGAGATCGAGATAAGAGGAGAGTTGCTGGGGGCAACGTTGGTCGGCGAAGAAGCGGCTACTGGAGACAATGGAGACCTTGGATGGCGGCAACATCGGGATCGGGATAGGAGGAGAGGAGGGTTGTTGGGGACGACATTGGTTGACAGAGAAGCGACGGCTGGGGTCATGGCAGGCTGCTGGAGACGATGGCAACTTTGGGCGGCGGCGACGACGTGTAGGTGTTGGTCGAGGTAGGAGGAGTTGCGACAGCGAAAAAGGCTCAGGGGAGGCGACAAGATCGCGAAGAAGCCAATAAAATAAGCCTCGAATTTGATCCTAATCGTCGGATGTGAATTCCTCTCTCTGTATATATATAAAAATTTAACTTTATTACATCATTATTTGAACATTATAAGAATAATAGATATACATATAAATGATCATGATGCATCGATTAATCCAAAAGACAAACTAAATAAATACATCTACTGTCCGATGCATATACCACATGATGCATGCATCCCACGATCCCTCTGCACCAACGATTCGAGCAACCAAACACATCCCAAAATAGACCAAGGAAGTGAGTTACACGACAGTAGTTCTTGTTATCTGATTGTTGGAAGGAAAAGAAAATATTTGAAACCAGAAATTGTATAGTAATATCCATTAGAATGCAATTCAGAGAAGATATCTGATTAGCAACAAGTTGGCCCTCATATAGATTGACTGAAGCCAGCTAATGATCCCATAGTCTTGGGGAGCAAGAACCTTGAACAGTATATCTTCAGCCTCTCATTGAGTGGCCATCACTCCGATTTCTTTTCTTTAGCATTCACATCAAAATTTCCGTCCCCGTGTTCTAGATCCACTGGTTTTTTTGGATTTCCCCACTCTCGCACTCTGTCTCTGGTCCCATGAGCAGATGGAAGCTCCTCATGCACCTTCTTTCCCTATAAGCAAAGCATCAGTAGACATGAATAATGGACCAACTAATTATCAAAAAGAAACAAACGTAAAGAACATATCTATATAACCTTGGGAGATCCGTCTGCACTATCAAATCGATTATCTACCATCCTGGTCTTTGAACCAAATAAATTTTGAACTTCCCTAAGAAGTTGAAAGTCGTCCAGATCTCCATTCCTGATACTCGCTTCCAGCTGCAAAAACGTATTTAAGCTTGCATTTTGTAGCTTCAAACAAGCCGAAGTTAGAAGGCTTACATGAATGTGAACCATGCAAAGCAGTATGCTAGCAATAGGCAACCAGCTCTCCTCGGGAGAGATTGACAGGTTAGTCCTGAAAAATAACATCATCCAGTTGTTATGAGGACAAGCAATGCTGAGATAAACTCAGAACCACGGATCCAGCTACAAGGATTTTGAGAACAGTATGGAAGCATCTCTATGCTACATGTTAGAAGGATTTAGATCTTTTTCTCCACATTTTCTGTCACAACCTTGATTTTCAGACAGTGGCTTGATTGCTGCTAACAGCAACTCATTAACTTTACAAATAGAAAATAACCTATTAGACATTGAAAAACAATTCCTTCAAAAGAAATAAGGATGTCCTCAAAAGGCAATTGCAAAAACTGGTGAGACTAAAACCAAGGAAAGCACAGAGCTTAGAAGAAGTAAAATGAGAAGGAACTGGGACAGGATATTCGGCAATTTAGAATTAAAGAACAACCAAAATTGATAAAACAAAAGGAGAAAACCTGTCAGAACTTGGAGCCTCAAGAACATTACAGCAATGAAAAGCATAAAGAGAAAAGGTGATGACGAACATGGAAAGGGTGCAGCAGGGTGACGAGGATCCTTGGTTTGGCAGGGAGGTTGGTTCTCAGCCGGCGAGGCCCACTGGAGGGGGACGTTCTTGGGCGCCTGTGGCTGGAGGGGAAGTGGGAGCATGTATATCCATAGAGGAGGCGAAGGCGATAGTTCAGCACTTTCCACATAGGGCTATCTTCGATGAGGAGGAGCTTGCAATGAGTTGCAAACAATGGGAGTGCACTCTCTTTGGAAGATTTGCAGGCGGGAAGGTGGGGCTTGACTTCCTCAGGTATCATCTCTCTAGCCTTTGGAGGACCACAAGGCCGTTCATTGTGGCGGATATGTATCAGGTGTGTATGTCTTTGTGTTTCAAACGATGGAGGACATGTCTGCGATTTTAACTGGAGAGCCATGGTATGTGGCCGATATGTTGTTATCTCTGATTGGTGGAGGCCTTTCGTCCGACAGCGGTGGCGTTCAACCGAATACATGTATGAGTGACATTCCCCTGTCTACTGTCTGAATACTATAGGAGGAAATACCTGTTGGGACTTGCTAAGCATATGGGGAATCCTCTAGCTGTTGACTACACTACCAATATGCTGGGACGATGCAAGTACACTCGAGTATGCATGGAGATCGACATCGAAGACCATGTTCTCCCTAACATCACGGTAGGTCGAGGTGAGATCGAAGAAGATCCGTTCATGTTCTGGCAACCATTCGTATATGAACGAGTTAGAGTCTGTGCTAACCGCGGAAGAATCAGACATCATCGAACCACTTGCAAATATGAGTCTCAACCTATGGAGCGGATACCGAAAACTGTGGATGAGGACCCTATGGATCAGCAAGGGGTGGAAATGGCCGAGGGGGCGACCGAGACAGTGGGGTGGAGGGCATGGAGACCCAGACTGTGGATACGCTGACCCAAAAGGCGACGACACAACTGGCACTCGCAAAGGTGAAGGTTCCAGTTCGGGGGAGAGAGACCCCATCTGTTGGTACTAATGCTCAAGTCGCTCAAGAGAATAAGGAAAAAGGAAAGGCGAAGACGAAGACACCAGCGAGTGACTAGATCACAGTTTCTTGCTAGCGTCGCCGGGATGGTAGCCGAAGTGGCCGTACTGGAGGAGAGGGGAAGCAAGAGGAGGTAAGGAGGTACCTTGGGAAGAGGGAAGCTTGCCTAGCATGCGAAAGATGTTACATCTATAGCTAAGCCGCTGCCCCCGACAGTCAATCAGAGGGGGACTCCACAAGATGGCCTTTCTAGTAGGATAGGAGGCAAGGAGCCGTTGCAGGACACTGGAGGCGTGGATGGGATGCCGGGTAATGATGCCCGCACCTCCCGTATTAATTGCTTCTCAGTATTGGATGGACACGAGGCATCTGATAGGGACTCCTCGGGAGCCGACCCATTAGACAATGAGCAAGAGGAATTGAACCTCATTGAGGCTGCTTGCAAGAAGGCTGGGCCGAGCCAGCCCCGTTTAGGGAATGCTATCATAGTCGTATATCCAAGAGGGCCTACAAAGCGAGGCTCATACCTCAATACCGGGCCTAGGCATGGACCACATAGCTTGGGGGAGGCCCATGCTGAACGGCTGAGGCAGGTTGACCACACAATGCAAGATATGGAGGTGCACCGACGCCTTACCCAAGATATTTCACACCCCCTATTAATAATGGCATCACAATTGAGGCAGGTTGATTGTGCTATGCAAGGTTCTGACCACCTGGCCGAAGATATCTTGCACCCTCCTTCAATAATGGCGTTACGGGTGTCACATGAGATGGAAAGTCTTTGACGGCATGGAGGAGGAAGGTTACTAGCCGGACCGGGGAGGCACCCCTCACTCGACGGAACACATTGGCAACCCTTCGTCCTCGAAGAAAGGGGCATTGGCTCATTACTGTAGCGTATACGGCGACGACTTCTTGCGAAAGGCGTGATTTTTGGGGTGTGATCTCTGACTTAGCGAGGGTGGACCTCCCTCACATGGTCATTGGTGACCTCAATATTGCAACGGCAGTGGAGGAGAAGCGCGGTGGGCAGACCTTCAACTTCACAAGGGGTGTCATAAACTACTGGGAGTATCCAGTATTGGTTTGGTTGATCTGGGGTTCACAGGGCCCTCGTTTACCTGGTGTAACCAACGCTATGGTAGAGCAAGGATCCTTGAGCGCTTGGACAAGGCATGGGGTAAACGTCAATGGTTGGAGACCTTTTCGTCGTCGACGGAGGTGCGTTGTCTACCTCACCTTGCCTCGAACCACTGTCCGCTCTTGGTCATCATCAAGAAGGCCGAGGAGAGGACGGCCCTGCCTGCTTAGGTTGCGGAACCACTAGGTCCATTCTAAGACCTTTAAATCTCTTATGCATTGGGTCTAGTCGAGAGCTAGGATGGGAATTGCCCATATGTCTTCCGAGAGAGGCTGATTGAGCACAAAAACATTGCCAAGCAATGGAGCCCTGATGAAGACAGATGTATGAGCATGCGTTCTCACTTGTTGTACGAGAGCCTCAATGCCTTATATCGAAAAGAGTATGAGTATGTGATTATGGAAGAGGAGCAGCAGTTGATGCAGTATATGGAGCACATGTATGAAGCTATGCTCCGCTTACAAGATGTATCGAGGGCCCAAGCAAGCCGATCTAAGTGGGTTGAGAGGGGGATGAGAACTTAGCCATGCTCCATGCCTCCGTGAACCAATCAGCTCACAGGTCGAAGGTAAAGGAGTTGGTCTAAGAGGATGGTTAGATTCTCAACTCTTTCAAGGAGATAGGCCTGGGAGGATTCTGGCCCGGACCTGCCCACTACTCTGACCGGGCTGCAAACGATTGATGTGGGTAGGAGTGATGACCTGTCCATAGATGTGTCCGCATAGGAAATCTCAGCTGCGGTTAAGGCATTGGGTTACGGACGTTGCCTAGGACCTGACTGCCTAACAACCGAGTTCTACCAAAGTTTCGGGTAGGAGTATATTTGATAATATTGCTCTGGCACAAGAAATCCTACACTCAGTTGAGCACGCACCGAAGCAAAATCCGTTGATGGCATTGAAACTTGACATGCACTCTGCTTACGACAGCGTGCACTAGGGGTTCTTGGAGTGGGTGATGAGGAACATGGGGTTTCCAGCACGCTGGATCGAATGGGTAATGAAATGCGTAACTACTCCTCGCTATTCCTTTATTATTAATGGTCAAGTTTTTGGATGTGTCATGCGATGGAGGCCCCGCCATCACCTTTCTTATTTGACATTGTGCATGTGTATCTCTCTATGTTGCTGAATGATTCGATCCATGGTTCAAGGGCCTCTGCTTTCCAAAGGTAGATGTCAGGGGGACGCACATGATCCATGCGGATGATTGGTTTATTGTTTTGGAGGCGTCAACTGACGAGGCTGCCAAGATCAAGTGGTTATTTAGTAGCTTCAAGGATCTGTTCGGGATGGAGCTTAACCCTCTTAAGTCCAGTATTAAAGTTTCTCCTTCGGTGTTTGAGCTGAGATGGAGAAGGATATGTCGTAGGCTGTGCATGATTGAGGCAGACGGGACCGGGCATTACCTTGGGGTGCCGGTAAGTGGGAGGAGGCTGAGGTCCGAAGACTTCAGTGAACTCCTTGAAAAGGTCACATATAGGATTTCGGGGAGGAGCGGGGCAAGGCTCGCTTTCCCCGGGAGGATAACCTTGCTAAGACATGTCCTGCAAGCTCTCCCTATGCACACCATGATGGCCACGCAGGTGCCGAAATTGGCTTTACGCAAGATCAACTGCCTTGGCCGGTCCTTTCTTTGGGAAGGTAAAAGATATGGGTTATCTGTCGTGTGTTGGAGCGTGGTCTATAGCTAGTGGGAGGACGAAGGGCTGGCTCTCATGGATTTGCATACTTGGCAACGCGCATTACGGCTCTAGTGAGCTGCTAAACTTTGTCCGGGGAAGAGACTATCGAGGAGGCTTGTGATGGCAAAATACCTTAGGCAGGGTACTCTACCACCGAATAAACCCAGCGGCAAGTGCTCGTCCGCTTGGCGGAACACGTGTGTGGCGATGGCAGACCTCAGACGTGGGCTTTGCTGGTCACCCTGCGGCCGAAGCAAGGTTAGTGCCCTCAAGGACTGGTGAATGCTTGATACGCTGCTTGCATTGAAACCCACCTTTTTTATGTGGATTGTATGCCGGAAAGGCTTACTGTGGGGAAACTTGTGAGCCCAAGGGGTACATGGAGACAGCGCTACATCGCGAGTCTCTTTTCATCCTGTTAGATCATGGCTATTCCTATTGACCAGAGCGCACAAGTCGATAGCTACGCATTTGTGGTTTTATGCTGACTTGAAAGGTAGTGCATCAAATGTAGGCATCCATCCACAGTGGAAGAGCATTTGGGAAGGACCGTTCGGACTTCGAGTGATATCGTTCTTTTGGAAACCTCTTCATCGGAAGATCCCGACACGGGAGTCCCTTTGGAGAGTCGGCGTTGCTCCTAATGGCATCTGCCCACGATGTCGGACGGAGGTCGAGACATTGCATCATCATTTTATGGACCGTGTCTTTTCATGCAAGTTATGGGGACGCATCTTCAGGGGTGACCGGGGATTCTGGGAGGTATGAGGATGGACAGACTCGCAAGCTGTGTTGGAGACGTCTTCATCCTCCTCCGAGATAGCCAGACAACGTAAGACCAAGATTGGCTATGGACTTTGGTCCATCTGGAAAGAACAGAACTGTTGGGTCTTCGATGGCAAGGGATCGTCCATGGAGGAGCTTGCCAGGACGATCACATGGCTGGCAAAGGAATGGGCCATGCGTCACAAAGCAGTGAGGGCGGATGGGCCGGGGTAGTCGACGTGGAGGGGCTTTCATGTTATACAATCCGGCACGTCCGTCTATGGAGACTCGGGGGACTCGGCGTGGTGTGTTATGACGAGGAGCGACCGGTCCGATGGTCACTAGCGGATACCTGCGCGGAGCGAGTTGTTGAGTTGGCTAAGCTTGAGGCCTTTTCGCGGGGTCTAAGCTGGGCGAAGCGCATGGGATTGAGAAGGGTCATCTTTGAACTGGATTGCAAAGACTTAGTGGACTACCTAACTGGTCAGTGCCATTGGGCGACTCACATGCATAACCAATTGCAGCGAGTGTGTTTGGAGATGGTGCACCTGAAGGAAGTTTTGATTCTTTTTGTACCCCGGGTGGGTAACGTTGTTGCGGATGAGCTCTCCAAGATCAGGAGGGGTCATGGGGCCAGCTGGTCCTGGGTCAGGTCCGGTACTCAAGTCCCCACCTGAAGTATCTCTACAGTATTTGGTAAGGGGTGGTGTTGTTTTGTTCCACAAGCCCTCGGGCTCAATTTATCAAAAAAACGAAAAGCAGAAAGCAACAAATCTATGAAATTGACATGTTGAAACTTCGGCTTAACTTGTTAAGAAAAATATAAATTAAATAAGTACAAATTTTGATTATACTAAAGGGCAAACACTGTCGGAACTTGAGTTTGAAGAGCACTACAGGAATGGAATGGCAGAAAGCATGCATATTTATGGAATTAAAGAAAGCTTAGGAGAATGCACTCACTTTCTCAAGGAATAAAAGCTATACTTCAATCACTTATATACTAAGAAAGGGAAAAGAATTTGAAGTTCAGAAGCAATAAGCATTTCTGAGAGTTCAGAACAACATATCTGAGTATCAAAACTTCATCTTTAAAAGACAAAACTGGTCTCTATGCGTAGTATATGCAAAAACAGGTTAACTGGGAGAGTAAAACATATGGCAAAGAAAAAAGATCAACAGCAAAGTGACAATAAAATGATCATGGACTAGTAAGCAATGACAAAGAATCGATGTTAATCCGCGAACATTGTTAATTTGTCAAACAGCTGAAAAATGACCAATATGGAATAGATCAAAGCTATAAAACAATCAGAAGATTCGCCAAGATGTCATATAATGAAGAGAATATTGAGCTGAGACTAAAAAGAAAACATCAACTGTTTGACTTCATGCCAGGAAGATTAATCACTGAGCCAAACATCTCACCAATTCAACTGCAGAATAAATTTGGAAAACACATGACAGGAACAATCAACAAATATGTGATAGGGTATTAGGAAAATCCCAACAACAAAAACAGTATATCTCGCATTGTGGAAATGTATACTGATCATGTAGCGGAAAACCTCAAAAGAATGTCTATGACAGGAAGCATGCAGTGGAAACCTTTTAAGGAGAGACTAGGACCTTCCTTATGCACATAAATTTGAGCCTAACATTGAAGCTAGGCCTGCTATACTACAGTGTAAGTATTTATGGAAATGTTCACGATACTAGGAGCCTCTCGTGGTCCCAAAGAAGGGAAGATGTGCAAATAAAAAATTAGTTTCATGTGTACATGCATATACCAGTCAGGCCAAAATAAATAGCAGATAAAATGGTTCCTCCTAAAATCAAGGAGATAAATGGAAGTAACAGTTGTTATGCTAAAAGTTGGTTCCACTACTAAATAGTTCTACAAAAGTGAGAGAAAACTGATTGTTTTAATAGGAATAGAACATTTAAATTGAGTGGGCAGGCACACTAGTTTGCCGTATTTTTATAATGAAAATTATGTCTAGAAGGAAAGGCCAAAATATTACTACAAAAGATAAACAGTTACAAATGGTCGCTTACATTAAGTGGATCTTAAGAAATGAGAAGGATTTTAGCGCCTGAGAAGCATGGTATAAGGTAACAAGCATGACAATAGGGTTGAACTTTAGTGCATATTGGCACAGCCGCACAAGTTAACATCCGAAACAAGATAAACTCCCTGGAGATGGCCAAATGGAGGAGACAATAGGCTTGGAGTTTACATAGAAAGTCCGTAGGGTAAGAAGAGCACCCTTATGGTCCATAAATGAAGCTCGTGCACCACAATCCACCCGGTGAACTTCATGTGGAAAAGGAAAATTTCTAAACATATGGGAATAAGAAATAATCTCTTTCTTTCGCCAGCATATTCGCCTGGCATAGGGTTGAACTGTCGACCAGGAAATGAGATCTAAAACAAAAGGGAACAAATCAAAATGAACACCTAAAGAAATAAATGGCCTTGCCAAAAGACAGAAACCATATATCAAGCCGTGTTAGCATGACTATGAACCCAAATATGAAACTTTACCCCCACTCTATATCAGCTTTCTAGTTCCTTATTAATTCAAATCAAATGCTCATAATGCCAATTGGTGAGCATGTACTTTCTCCTTCACACTACTTTCAAGCATGTCTCTTGAAAAATTCCATCTTGTTTGCCCTACAACTTGAATGCTGACCCTCATTGGTCCTTATTACCTGATGTTCCAACCATGTCGCCTTCTGTCCCTTAGCCAATCCTTTTCTCATCTGAAACTTTAAACAACAACACATCTGGAGCAGGACCATGGCTGCTATCCATGCTGAATCCATCAAACCTAATTTCATATCTTAAGACTAACAAAATGCTGAATACCCAACGCTGTTTAATCGCTCATCCCTCCAGAACGATTTGAACTCACAATCAATGACATTTTAGCACCTCCAAAGGCAGCATACACAAGACAACAAATCAAAGACGATTCCGTTTCCATAGAGGCATTAAAATTCTGTTGCAGGAATAGAGTATAGAAATCAAATGGCAAAAGATCGTATAGAAGCTCAAACCTCAAGTACGGGGCCAAGTAAACAATGGCATACACCAGGTACCTCTTCCTACCGCTATCAAGCCACGCGAATACCCAACTCTACAGCACCATTTATAAAGAAACCAGTAAGTAAAAGCGAGCTTAAACGACTAGAAATCCAAAGTAATGCTGAATGGGGATGGCTTCTGCTCACCAGCCAATTGAAGTAAGGGATGAAGCCAATGACGCCCATCACGCCAAACATCACATCCGTGGTATCGATCGCCCCACCACCCTCATCATCGTCTTGGCCATCGGCGGCCGGGACGGGGAAGACAAGCGAGTTCACGATGCAGGCGCCGATTGCGCCGGCTAAGGGCGCATCCAGGGAGAGATCCGCGTGGCACACCGGGCTCCGCCGCCGACATCCCAGCGTCCGGCGAACTAGGGTTTTAGAACCGAGGCCTAAAACCCTAACACCGAACGGCCGAAACGATGCACGAGATGGTACGCGGAGAAAAAGAGTAGGAGGAGGAGGAGAAGACGAAACGATCATCTCGCCGTTTGGTGGGCATCAAGAAGTCGCCGGCGGTCGTCTTGCTGGGGTTCAATTTATATACACCGAAAGGGAACAAATAACAACATTAAGAATAGGAAAGATTTGCTGTCACTGATTTATTAAACGGGGGTTATATCTTGCTAGAATCAATCAATCTTGGGGTCTATGTGACGACCTTAATGGAGATGACAATTTGCTACCAAGGATCAGTTGTCCAGGCATGTACAGCCAGCCAGCACAAACCCATCCATGACGTATATCTTTTATTTGTTTTCTTTTCTGATCGGCCATGGCCATGTCCATTAGTAGGTTTGGATTCTGGATCCCAGGACCTATTCTTTGTAACACGAGTATTTTATTTATTACTTGAGTTACATCATGTTGGAAGAGGCACACGATTGGGCCTGTTTTGCTCGAGCAGTAGTATCAAGCGTTTTGAAGTTGCTATATTGGTGTGACTTTTTAATGCACTGGATCAAGAATTTGAGCATTTGATGTAGTCGAATTTATTGCCAAAATGATCTCAAATGTTAGTCCAATACCCCCATCAAGTGATACGATCGATTTTGGCCACTCCACAAGGTGCAACATCTTGATGCGGAACACCAACGAACCAAGTCTCTGATTTGACAGAACGAGCAGAACAAGACCAAGCTCCCATTTTGCATTGAAGGACCATCCATTTGCTTTGCTATAACTTAATACTAAATCAGAAATCGATGCGCCTATTTGAAGCGCTGCATAGGCGCCAGATGCACCAGCATCTAGTTCTAAAACAAGTACCAATGCCGCATGCATCCGGATTTTGCTTTCTAAGCCTAAAAACAAGAAGAAAAAAAATCAAGCGCCCAAAAGAAGGGAGCAATCAATAACCCAAAGAAACCCCAGCATCAACAAAACGGACGGAGGTATTGTGACTCACCAGCAGCAAAATAGAGGCAAGGGAGCTTAGGGAGGGGAGGCCGGTGATCCCCACGGGCAGCGAAGGGGGGCATCTCCGGGCGGCCACGCCTTCCATCCTGCTCCCCTGCGGCCAAGAACAAAGCCGTTGCCATTCCGAGTCCTAAAGCGATTGAGCGAGATATAATGTATAATGTAGCAAGCCATCCATGCCAGCTCAGCCATATGAGTTGAGTCAGACATCATTTGCATCCCTTTCCACAAATTAAACTCTGCCACGTCCCATTTCTTATCGTCTCCAAACCGATGGCCACCTCCGTTAGTCCTTGGTGCTACTACCGCACACCCATCGCTCGTCCATGCAGAAGCCCCTTCCTGCCAGTACTGCTCTCCATTCGGATAGAGCCAAAGCGAGCAACATGGCCATGGCCACCTCGGCGAGGCTGGGCCTCCTCAACATCCTCCCCAGCCCATTACCACACTCCAAACCCTCCACGCCAACGATTCCCCACCTCTCCCACCAAACACCTACTCGCCACCACCTCCGTCACACCGCCGCCGACCTCCTCTCCAAATCCCCTCTCCTCTCCTCCGCCGCGGTATCCCTGCCCCTCCTCCTCTTTCCCCAGGATGCTCTCGCGGTGGGCGGAGAATTTGGGATCCTGGAGGGCAGGACGTTTGCTCTGGTGCACCCGGTAGTAATGGGCGGGCTCTTTTTGTACACGCTATGGGCCGGCTATCTCGGCTGGCAGTGGCGCCGCACCCGCACCATAGGGGACGAGATCAACCAGCTCAAGAAGCAAGTAGCAGTACCCACCTCAGCCCCCACCGCCGTCGCCGCCGGCTCCGATGCCTCCTCCTTCTCCCAACTAGCCCCGCCACCATCGGCGCCATCGCCAGTCGAAGCCAAGATCCAGCAGCTCACCGAGGTGGGCAGCTATTGTCGATTTGGACTTAATCGATTCTATAAAGATGTGGTTTTGATTGATGACTGTATTTGTATATTTAGGAGAGGAAGGCGCTGATCAAAGGGTCGTTCCGGGATCGACACTTCAATGCGGGTTCCATTCTTTTGGGGTTCGGCGTGTTGGAGGCCGTCGGCGGATGCGTCAACACCTGGTTTCGCACCGGCAAGCTCTTCCCGGGGCCTCACCTCTTCGCTGGAGCTGGTACGCAAATGCCAATATCAAGTATTGATGTGTTACGAATGTGCCATTAGAACGTTATAAACTCAATCAAATATTAAATTTATAATCCTTATTCAATCACTACACTCCTAAGTGGAATAATGGTAAAGTTCGAAGTTGATCTACAAGGAAAACGATGACAGAGATAATATCAATTCTCTAAACCCTAAAACTAATTAAACAAAAGAATCAAATATAGAAGAGAGTTATCTAAACTAATAAAGAAAAAAAATAAAATGTTGATCTATTCGAATCAATGAAGTAGTTACTTAGAAATTACTCGATCCGCCCTAGTTGTAGAGGTTGTTTCTAGACTGATTGGGGTTAGTGGAGGTCGGTTGTGAGAACTCGTACGTGGGTCGGGGTGTGACATCGGGATTGTAGATGGGGAAGGATTTGGTGGAGCTGGCTGGTGATTTGGTATAAGGGGGAGGCCGAAGAGGGTTCAACGGTGGGCGGTGGTGGTGGGATCGGGGACAAGCCAATCCAGTTGGGTGGAGCCACACAACAGAGCTGGGACGATGATGCTCACAGGTGAGCCGGCGAGGCGAGCCGAACGGGCCAAGGCTGGAGGAGAGAGAAAATGAAGGAAAAATTGGGGAAATTGGAGAACATCAAGGAAAAATCAGGAAAATACGCAAAGCGGGGGTGGAATATGGGCTCGGCGGAGAAGGTGGTGTTTTTTTTATTACTTAGAGCCTAATTTAAAGTAGCGGAGATAACCTAAACTAAAATAAGATCCTAACTAAAGATAGAGTATTAGGTTGCCTCCAAGCAAGCGCGTAATTTTACGTCTTTCGTTAGACGCTCTCGAAATAATATTTAGAAGGCCGATGATTTCATGTGAAGAAATACATGGCCCGGAGTATGGTGAAGATATACAGACATGTTTCATCAAGGAAGACAGAAATGCTCATAACAAATAAAGTGTGCACGCGATGAGAAGATTTGATACGATCTTTGATGGAGGAGAGATAGAAATTGGCATGGTTTTCACTCATATCAAGGTTGTTCTCCTCACAATGTTCAATTAATGTGGTTAATGCAAAATGTAGAGGCTCAATTTGAGGTTCCCGACTGGAAATCTCACTAAAATGCTTATCCTCATTATGATCAATACAAATAGGCACCACATCATCATTCAACACATCATGTAAAACCAGCAATTCATCGCAACAATCCTCATCATCACTATCAAAAAGTTGGGCTTCTAATGCATGATCGAAATACATATAAGGCCGAGTTTCATTAAGTATGTATTCAACAATATAGCATTCATGAATATTATTTTCAGGGGCCGGCAAAATATCATCATTAGTTGCATAATTCGACAAAACATTAGAACACATCTCATAATGGCATGCATCATTCTCATTAGAAATATAAGCATCACAAGCATTGTCGTCACAAATAGGAGAAACAGAAGCATTCACGTAATCATCATATGAATCCACCATAAAAGCTAGTTGCCCTACTTGTGTCTCTAATTTAGATATAGATTGAGCGTGAGAATTAATATCATTTCTTAGCAATAATTGATCGTTTCTCATCAAAGTCATTTCACTCTTAAGCTCAGTTTTCATGTCAACAAGTGCAATCATGAGTTTGTCCAAAGTCAGGTCAGAGGGTGCTTGTGGAAGATATTGTTATTCGAAACTAGATGCAAAATTTTGTTCCGGTGTTTCTGTCGCGCCCCGACCCGAGTAGGCCCAACCGGGCCGGGCGACGCGAACCGGAACCTAACCTACTGCGGAAATTTTGGCGAGGTTTCCCTCTAATCGTAGTGGTTACCCTAGAAATTCATAATCATCCTGTATTATACAAACAATCACAACCTCAAAGACTGAAACTGTAATATGATACAAAACCTCAAACAGGGAAATTATACATTTATCACTTCCGTAGGAGACTATCTATAACAAAAAGGTAAAACTGAGATCGCCGCTCCTCAAGCACCGCCAGACGTCGCCACGTCACCAAACACCGGCCCGGTAGGGGCAACCGAAGAAGAGCTAGCGCCAGCACCTGCAAAATACAGCCCGGGTAGGAGTGAGCACTAAACTCAGCATGGACACTACACTACGACACTCACAAGGGAGGGAACACAACAGTGTCGCCCTCAAGCAAAGGCTGGGTGTACACAGGGGTCCCATAACCCCACCGCATGTCCCTGAAAGGAGGCCTCAGTCATGGTCCCCAGCCGAACTGGTCACATACTGGGTCGCCCTCAGCGAGGCAGGAAACCGGCACTGCCATCTCACTAGCAGGAAACCAACACTGCTAGGCGGGTAACCAACACCGCTGAGTAGGCACAGCCTCTACCAAAGAGACAATGAACCAGACACCGGCTACACCTCAACACTCGGCTCGAGGCCGACACGACCTCTAAACATCAAACAACATGTATTCAGATCAACTAACCCTATCATCGAAATCGACTGAATACTACAAATTGAGTCCTGGACCAAGCTACCCGTAACGGTCCTAGAGCTAGATCCGGACTACCCGAAAGCCCCGGATCGGCGAACAACCCATCGCTAACGCCCTACACAGATGTAACTAATACACAACACAATGCATGATATGGACATGCGCAGGATAATACATGTAAGCATGCAACAATATGTGATGATATAAATAACAAGGTCTGGGAACGGCACCCTGCCGGCCCGGGGTGGTGAACATGTAAGAAAAGTCTAGGAGCTGCTACAGTGGTACCACCACCCACTGTCAGCAGTCCAACACAACACCTGCATCGGGAAGCAGCCCCGCAAACAACAACTCACAGATATCACAGATAAAGCCCTCGGCGCACGCCGGCATGCAAGGCTAGGGAAAGCTGTAGGGCTACCCGCCCGTTTATTCTAAATATCCCGGGAGTCATCACCCCCCGGTTCACCATTGCCTCTATTATAGGGCTAACATGCTTAAACATATGTACAATATATAAAGCGGTAAGGAAAACCGGCATACCAAGCCCCGCGGGCAAAAGCCATGAAAAATCCTCACTGCTACTAAAGGATCGATCTTTTCCTAAGAAAAGATCGATCTTTTAAGTAACAGTGAGCCTTCCCTCACTGTCGAGCTAAAGAAGATCGATCCTTCCTCCCAAGAAGATCGATCTTTCTCGAGACAGAGGGCACCCTTCTTATCGCACCAAGAAAGATCGATCCTTCCTCCCAGGAAGATCGATTCTCCTCGCGATGCAGGGTAACCATGCTACCCAAGACCCAGGATCGATCTTCTCCAAGCAGAGGATCGATCCTTCATCGGGCGCAGCATGACCAACCTAGAGGGATCGATCTCTCCTCAAAGGAGATCGATCCGAATGGGTTCTCCGGCGACCGGACGGCGTGAAATACCGTCGGAAAACGCTACCAAACCCCCTAAAACTTTGGGATCTGGTAGATCAAGAGACCACGAGTCCAAAACCCGTGAAATCATGGAAAACCAACATAAATATCTACAGATATAAGCAAAAGAACATAATCAAACCGGAAAACTCCAAAAAACCCGGAAGAGATGTAGGTAGGATCCCTACCTAAGCAATAGCAGCTTCAATCCTAGCTGCTAGGCCTTAGATCTTCCTTAAACTCCTTCAAATTCGGCAGATTTGAGCTCCAGATCCACAGATTTCAAAAGGATTCAAGGAAATCCGCCGAGTCCGCTTTATAGGTGGATGAACCGACCTATGAGGGATCGATCTCTTCTCAAAAGAGATCGATCTCTCATAACGAACTTAGCTTGACTTTCTGGCACAAGAAGTCGATCTCTTAGCTAGAGAAGATCGATCTGATTTGTCCAAAAAGCTAGACTTGGGCAAGAACTCAAGCCCAAGCCCGGATCTTTCGATCCCGGGTCCCACTAACCATTCTAGCCAAACATTACCACAAACATGGTCAGTGTGTGCACACGCGAGTGTGAAACAAGCCGACAATGCGCAATTTACCAAATTGCCCTTGCGGCCCACAACGAGCCACAGGAGTAGAGGGACGGGTCCTCACAGTTTCTATGTTCCATGGTTGAACGTTAGAAGGTTAATATCCTTCAAATCGCCAACTAGGGTCTGTTTGATCTCTAAAATCCGGATTATAAGAATAGGAATATGAATCATAAGTCGGGTTTGAGAAACCATATGTGTCATTAGTGTAAGTAGGTGTATATGTCGAGGGCATGTAATAATCCCACGATGTATCACCCGATGAGATATTATATTCAGCCATGCATGCAAGATCACATAAATAATGACCACACCAAAGATAAGAAATACAGACAGTGGGCTGGTCCAAGAGTTGACTGTCGCCTGATGCGTGCTTTTGTGCGACTTGCAGAAGCATCTCAAACAACCGCTAAAATAATTCAGAGCTTAGAGCAAATTTACCCAACTGTGCAGTCCCGATCGATCGCTCCCTGGTCTGACCGATTGCTCCTGGCGACGGGCTTCAGGTTCGAGTCCGAGAAAATCAAATTTAGTAGGTGTAAAAATCACAAAAATTGTCTAAAAATTCCTTAAAAAATGAAAAATCAAGAAAGGTGAAAATAAAAAAGATAAAAACCCTAACTAAGCCAAGAAATAGAGCAAAGAGAAAATCAATCAATCTACCAAAAGTAATATCCGGCAACGGTGCCAAAATTGATGTGTTGCAAACGTATCGTTAAAACGTTGCAAACTCAATCAAATATTAAATTTATAATTATTATTCAATCACTACACTATTAGGTAGAATAGCGGTGAAGTCCGGAGTCTATCCACATGGAAAACGATGACAGAGATGACTAGGAACAACGTCAAAAATTAATGTGTTGCGAACGTGTCGTTAAAACGTTACAAATTCATTCAAATGTTAAATTGACAATCATTATTCAATCACTACATTATCAGGTAGAATAGCGGTGAAGTTCGGAGTCGATCCACATGTAAAACGATGACATAGATGATATCAATTCTCTAAACCTTAAAACTAAACAAAAGAATCGAATATAGAATAGAGTTATCTAAACTAATGAATAAAAGAAATAAAAGGTTGATCTATTCGAATCAATGAAGTAGTTACTTAGGAATTACTCAATCCGCCCTAGTTTCGTTATTAGTCTTCTCTAGTTATCATATTGTTCCCTTCTCTCAACATTATGAATCATATAGCTAAAAGCTCACATAAATTCCTAAAAAAAAGTTAATGTTTCCAACGGCATAACCTATCTTTGTTTGACATAGATTGTTTTCGGTTCTATGATTACCTTAAATTATACTACTCCTAATGATCTTGGCACAACCTATCTTCGCTTAGCATGGCTTATCTCAAAGGCAAACCAATAACTTCATGAAATCCATCTCATAAATCTGTACAAACAATCACATAAAGCTTGAACGACTGAAAGTACTTCAAGGGTGCTCTGCTCTTTCAAATCTTTAATCAATAAAATCGTATTTATGAGATCATGCATCAAGAAGTTCACAAGAATCAAACTAAAGAAAAGCCAAAACTACACTAGGGTCATGAGATTCTTAAATACAAGAAGTTAGCTACTCATCTTATGGATGAAAGCCATCAGATCGGGGAAGAATGCCACCACCGTCCGCACCCTCACCGTCTCCACTTTCCTTCTCCAAAGATAGTCAAACAGATGATAAATTCGGATGGAATAACTTTATTTATAGGAGAACTACCGAAATTAGGGTTTTGGCTAAGTTGGACTTTTATTACAACTCAGATTTCCTGAATTAATCCTGGCAACCCACTCCGATCACAACCAAGTCCTGTGAGTCAGGAATCTCAAAACTTGTCCAACACGAAAGATGTAGATTAGGAAGTCCTCTGTCATATCTCGAAGATTTCATAATATTTGGAGTTACTTGGAATATTTGATGAATATTCTTCTGTACATCGACGGAACATATTTCCGGCATCTGTATACTTTATATTCTTCAAAACTGATATCAATCCATCAGGAATCTCGTAAAGTCTTCAATATAAAAGTTGTAGCTCTTGATATCTTGTTTTATCTCTCAAAATGAATTTCAGATTTTTAGATTTTGTTATGAATTCTGGTGATTTATTTCCAAACAGCAGACAACTAATTTTAGATTTCCAGATCATGCAGAATTTGATATTTTTAGCCGAATTTCTTGTATTTCTTCTCAAATCCTACTTAAACCTAAAATCAAATAATAAGATATCAAATACAACTACTCTTAGGCTACTAAAGGTAATTTAAAGGGTTTAATTATGCATAACTCATGACTAATTAAGCATCTATATCTATATATAGTCTTGGCCACCATGCATGCATTTATATATGCTCCCTTTGGATCGGAGCAGCGTGTTGGTACGTTGTTCCATTAATTGCAGGGTTTTAGCATCAAATTCTTTAGCAAAGTAACCATTTGCCATAGACTGATAAGTTCAACTCACATTGCCATTGCCAAGGCTTTCAGCCTCCACTCTTCAATGCAAATATGTTGTTAGAACATAATTTAAGTAATTGGAGCTAACCTCTTCCAATGGTTCAATTCGTTGAGACAGATCGGTAATTTAGCATAGTACCAAAGCTGAGGTCGATAAGCGATAGCAACAATGTAGCACCCTGTCAACAAGACACTCATGTTTGGATGTTCATGTTAGTCACAGCCCATAGCTTTGGCAGCTGCTTACATGCATACAGATGATCAGCCAAAACAGAGACTTGTTGTGTGTTTCTTTTGCCCGTCACAGGAACTTCTTCACCAATAAGAGTCGTTGAACTCATCATTCTTGAATCTTTCACTTGTGGGGGTTTAGCAACTATATATGCTTTAATGCATGCCATTAATATGATCATTTGATTAATGCAGGTATAACAGTGTTATGGGCCACAGCAGCAGCACTTGTTCCTGCAATGCAGAAAGGAAATGAGACAGCGAGGAATCTTCACATTGCGCTTAATGCATTGAACGTGTTATTGTTCATATCGCAGATTCCCACTGGCATCGATATCGTCCTCAAAGTGTTCGAGTTTACTACATGGCCCTGATACACGAAAGAAAATTTTGTTTCAAATTCCATACTCATGTTAGAGGAACTGGAAACTTATTTGTAATTTACAAAATTATGGAGAAAGAGAGCCATCAAAGTACTTGTTCTGTTTGACCCATAGTGTATAGAAATCCAAACGATTGGGGCAAATGTCATCACTTTGGTTGAAATGTAGTCTTGCTAGCTTCACACCGAGCTTGATGGAACACAGACTTGAAATCTAGAAAAAAGATTGCAACGTCACCAAATTGAGAGCAGAAACAAGAGACTCTCTGACTACTTGATTAATTAAGGATCTAAGGAAGTCTTTTTGAACTCAGGACCTTTGCTTTTGTAGGATCTGGATCGTGTTTTGAATCAAACTGGCTGGGCGTCTATTAGTGACTCGACTGGTTAAGGAACCTTTTTAGTCTACCGAAACGGGATCCAGATCTTGTAGATCTAGAACAAGGTATGCCTGAAATTGTTCCACTTAAATGGGCCTACTCTCATTTGATTCCATCCTAATTTCCCAATTATCTTGAACTGATAGAAGAAGTAAACTCAATCAATTGTATCATGTTTCTAAACAGATATACAGGCAATTAGGTAGGAGCCAGTAATACAAGACCTGGAAAAGTCCTCCAGCCATTGTCCAACCTCTCCCTCTCTGCCTCTCCCTGATCCCCACTCCCTCCAACATTCCACATTCGTATCATAAAGAACAGTGCCAATTAGGAGAAGGAGATTGTCAATGACAAAGAACTTCCAGTCATTGGCCCCTCCATCCCACATAATTGGAGAAAGATATGATTACCTCGCATGTTACATGTATATCTAATATATGCCTATGGAATCACTTCTTTTGTGCTCTGGCGAGCGAAGACGACGAAGGGGTCATGACAATATTGGCACAGTAGCTGTAGGCCAGAAACACAAGAGGACCCAAATTGAAAAAGCCTCACAACTTTCGTCTGAGATCCATTCAGACTATCCACAAGCGATCGGCCACCACCATAGCTGTTGCTTTCTTCCTTCCTCTTCACCTTTTACGTCTCTCTTATTAGCTCTAGAGTTGGTGATCATGTGGCATGTTCTTGTAAAGACGTTCATGAAGCATGTTATTTATCTTCTTCAGTGACATGCCCTGTACTGTATGGCTTACTGTAGGCCCCCCGAATCCGTATGGTTTGTGCCGTTCGGTGTTGGCAGCTTCTTACTGAGCTCGAGCAAAGGTGAAATGGGCCGTCTCTTTGTGCATTGATATAATTAAGCACAAGTGGTTCAAGAATCATATACATGAACGCCTAAGTTCTTGTGAAATTGGCGGGTTCTTGTCTACTAATTTTAGACTCATCCTCACTCACTTATGAATTCTTTTAGCCTCCGTTTGGTTCGCGGTTAAGAACCGACCCCCTCAACCTGCTTCTTATCCCCAAACAGAACGGGGATAAGAAGATCGGGGTAGGATGGGTTAAGTCTGTTTTTGGGGTTAGAAGAATCCTCTCTCTCACTTAGAGAGGATCCAGCCGCGGACCTCTCTCTCCGGTGACCACATCCATCGGCGAGGCCCTCCCCTTCCTCAGCATCACCTCTCTCACATCCTCCCTCCACCTCTCCTCTCTTTCATCCTCTATTCTCCTCCATAGTCCCTCCTTCCTCTCTAGCTTGCCTCCACATCGTTGCCGAGCCCCTATCCATCCCGACCATTGCCGTCCTCTTCTCCAGTCCCCAGCGAAGCCGCAGCCACCCGCGGCTTCTCCTCCGAGTTTCCTCGCCACCTTGGTCTTCCCCGAGGCCCCTCTACGTCGGCGACTACCTTCTCCGCCACCGCGGCTCCGACCCCGAGCTCGGTTACTCCTTGCCGACGGAACCCCAACTTGAGCTTCCTCTCTCGCAGATCCGGGCTTTCCTGACCCCGTCCAGTCCCAGATCTGACGCTCCCTCGTCACCGTGACCCTCCTCCGACCAGCTCCGGGCCCGATCCGATGATCCATCGCCGCTAGCTGACGAAGAAGAGGAGGACAAGGTACTGGGTCACATGCGGATGGGATGCATTACCATGTCACCATTTTAATATTTATTATATTTATTTTATTAATATTAAAATAATAATAATTTATTTTATTAAATAATATATATGATCCGGTGGAGGATGACCGGACGTCGCTGTCGGCAATGGAAAATGAGAGGGGTGTCGATAGAAGAGGGATATTATACTTTATTATAATATATTTTTACCCCTATTATATGCAATAATATAATAATATAAAATTTGTACGGTTTACGCACAAATATCCAAACTTAATTTAAATAAAAAAAATTAAAAGCTTAAACACGAAGCATGTCAAGATTTTCATAATTCTTGATCAAATTCTCAATATACCCGGGGTTAAGGACATTATCAGTATTAAGGGTAGTCGATTCGGATGGGTTATCTGGGTCGGGGCTGATATTATAATCCTAACCCAATAGCTTACCCACTATTATAATATTATATATTTTATACACTTTACGTGCAAACATTTGAATTAACACTATAATTAATTTAAATATTATAATCTTAACCCACTAGCTTACCCACTATTATAATATTATATATTTTATACATTTTACAATTGTTACCCTTATCCCAATTTTAATCCACTAACTTACCTATGTTTTTGAGCCGAACACCAAAAAGTGGATTACGTTTATCCCAATTTCTTATCCCCACTTTTCTACCCTTAACCCCCCTTAACCTTGAACCAAACTGGGGCTTAAGGTGTAGTTCTTGAGTTCGAACCTTTGTGGTACAATCCACTATCACTTATTATATTAAATATTCACATGTGAGGAACATGGCTCAGGGCATTCACATCATATGCCTCAAATGCTTCCTTTTCCTATAATAGGGAGTCAAATATAGGGAAGTTGGTTAAATCAAAGCTGCACCAGCTATACCCTTAATAGGGAAGAGCTACAGTGCTCCTCTACATGTAGGGGAGCACTGTTTACCACTTTATTAATAAACTATACCCATGTAATAACTTATGCCCATTTATATAAAGACCAAAAAACCTAATTATTTAAAGCATTTAAGTAATATAACTATTGACATAAAAACCTAATTATTTAATTTATAATATATTTTAATATAAATATATCTCAATGTTTAATGACATGATATAATATTTAATTATTATAATTATATGAATGAAGAATATAATAAGAAAAGAATATGGGAGAATGAGTATTTTATTGATGTAGGGAATGGTTTAGGGAAGCTGATACATGGAGTTGTAAATAGGGAAACTGCAAAATAAGAAAGTAATATATATTGAAATATTTTGAGGTGAAAGGATAGAAAAGCTGATGCGGATGCATGTTAGACCATATTAAAACTCACCCTCATGGTCACTCTTTTTAGAATGTTGTAGGCACTAGCTTCAAAATTAACACCATGTTGGCAACGTGAACAATGGCTAATCAACATATGAATATAAGCTCTCTATTACCAATAGAGCTTATTTATTATGAGATATGTATACATGGCCTAAACCATGTATATTACATACGCGACCCAATCGGTAGTGGGATACCGATCAATTGATCTAATTCATCGGTACCTCACTACCGATGAAATAGATTAATCAATCGGTACCTCGCTGCCGATTGAATGTACCAATGATTGGATTGATAGTGATATACTGATTGGTTGATTTAATCCATTGATGCCTCACTACTGATGGAATAGTTAAATCGATCCATACCTCATTACCCATTATGCATGTGATATGTGGCATTGTATCTAGAACTTTCTTCTTTTATTATACATGCGTGGTGACTTTCACCAAATTTGTTGGAGTTAATACAAGGTTAAATTTGACTAAAGCTAGATCCAGGCCTCCAACGCATTTCGATCGCAGAACCACTGCATCTCCTTTTATGGGTGCAAGGACCACTTCCTCACTGCCATGTGTCCGCCCTATAAACCACCATAGTTTCCGGCACCCTGTCATAACCACCTCTGGACTCTCTCTCTCTCTCTCACACACCAAACTTGGGAAACTTCTGATCATCACACTGCCTTCAATTAATCCTACTTTAGCTAGCTGATCTTAGAGAGGGTGACCATGAAGGTGAGGTCTTTAATTAACTTGTCTCTAATTCTATGCTTGTATATATAGGAAAAAGATTTGTGTACATGAGATGTAGCCATGTACACAAATCCCTACCGTTGGATTGAATCGGGCACACATCCCGATTCAATCCAACGGACACTGTTTTGGGTACATGGTACATGCCATGTACCCAAAACAGTACTCGTATATATATATATGGTATAAGGAATTCAAGCATATAGAGTGTTCTCTGACACAGATCTTCAACTGGGTGCATAAGAAGCTGCATATTCCTGGAGTGGACTACTGCAAGGTGTCTCAAAAACATGGTACGTACATATGATCTAGATCTGCTCAAAAGAAACCAAATCCAAGTTCATATATCTCGCTAATTATATTCTTCTGGTTTAATTGGTTTGAGCATCAGATGATTTCAGCAACTGCGAGAGTAATGGAGATATGGTGGCAGCCATGGGGGAGATGGACTACTCTAAAGCCTTGCTGCTCCACGACGATGCAGTCGATGGCATACTCAGCATTGGCACCCTCGGACACACTCTCGTGCTGTTCTCCCCACCATCTAGTCATGGCCTACAACAACAAGAAGAACAGGATTCAAACCCAAGGGCGCCGCCACCGCTGCAGGCAGCCGTCGTGGAGTCATTTAAGCGCCATCCTAGTTCTTGTAAAGAGGAAACCAAGAAGGAAGAACTGCCGTTGGTACTAATAGGCAGCAACGAGCCCGCGAGGAACACAGAGAGCGAGCAGGCTGATGAGGAGCCATTACTGAAGGAGGACAAGGGTAAGAAGGAAAGGGTGCGGACCACGCTCGCTGATCTCTTCTCCGCTGACAATTCCTCCTTCTCCTCCGGCAACCACTCAAGCACCTCTAGAAAGAAGAAGGTTTCAGTGCGATCTAATGTTCGTGGCAAGCCGAGGCTCGAAAAGGAACTCAAAGACCACAAGAAGGAAAAGAAGGGAGCTGATGATCAACCATCACACACCAGTACAATAGCCACTGCCAAGAAGTTGCACCGAGTACATTGCTCTCACGTATCTCTTTAATTGAAAAAACACTACGTCTACATACATATATTTAATATCATTCATGATATTGTGTTTTTTTTTAATGGAAATTAAATTGGTAGGTGATCATGTTGGGTTTTTCCTCCTCCCATGAGGATCGACCGCAGCGAGAAAAAAGCACAAGAGATCAAGTCAAGGAGTCCATTGGAGGAAAGAAGAGCGGCGGCGCGCACGGGTGGTGTTCTCGCGTAATGCTTGATCAAGAGAGCACTCTTGCTCGATCAAGAGATCACTCTTGCTCGTGATTGGCTCGGGAGATCACTATGTGGCTGGGAGCATTCAAAGATATGCTCAAATTGGATACTGTTTTTCACCTAATTGCAATGTCAAATGGATGGCACGTGTGAAGACTCATTGAAGTATTAAAGTCCCGCTGAATCTCATACTTGGGCTCGTAGAACAAGGCTGGAGTAGTGGGGGCCATCTCCCACTAGCAGTTCTACATAAATGCAATCATTGGAGACTAATCTCGTGAGCTACGCGGCGCTGTTTAAGTTAATTCTTTTTTTAACGTGTTTGGACCTGGTTGCTTTGTGATTTGATGTAAGCTAAATAAGGGGTTAAGACCTAGGGTTGTGTGTACGTGTGTTTGTGACGGCTAGAATTTGACGAGAGTTTAAGAAATTAAAAGAAATAGTTTTTTAAAATTCTAAAGAGACGGTCATCCTCTCTGACAAACCACTGTATCCCTTGTGCTCCTTAGGAGTGGCTGATGCCGGCGGTGAGATTCCTTAGCCAAGCCCGGTGGAGGGCACGAGTACATCAGCTTTGCCTGATAAACCTTTACTGCTTTACTCGGTGTATTTATCTGGGAGGCTTTTTTGTTCACTTTTTCACAAACTAGCGGGGAGCCTGCTCTCATCCCATGTGGAAGAGATGGACATGCATGTTGGTGGCCGGCCACCAAACAAAACGTTGAGAATATTGGTGTGGCCGCCACTTGGGTCATTTATTTGCACGCAACACCATGGATGCATCCATGAAGAAAAAAGCTGGCACTGTGTGCAAATTAATGGCATATATGAGATGCTGCATGTTAACAAAAGCAAGCGCACCCTATTGATTAATAAGTAATTATTTTAGATAATTGGTGTTTACATCAATTTTGTGTAACTTGTTGATGAGTACATCCATGTCGCTAGATTTAAGGGTTAAACATCAATTTACATCAGTTATGATTGTTATGGGTGGTTATATATAACTTTATGACCTTTCTAACCCTGTTACGTCACTTGCTATTAACGTGGCTATGATACAACTGTATTCGTGGATGAGGGGTTATAATTGATTCCTCTTTTAAGTAGCAACGACATATTCGAAGCGTCGATCGCGGCATCGATCTCGGCATGCGAAGCGTTCATTGTCTTGTATAGTGCTCCGTCGGGATCGAATTGAGAAGGCTACACACACCCCTTTCTGAAAGCTCCATCCACTCACTGTTCGACACATGGATGCAATTGTTTGGTGTTACATTGTTTCGCCGGATAGATGACTCCACCGACTGACAGATAGCCGCTGGGGTTTTTTCACATGATAACATTTTCAAAAATTTGATGAAGTGGTTGTTGACTTCTGATTTGAGTGGTTGCGGGCCTTGTGGCAGGCTCTTATAATAGGACTAACTGTTGGGTACTACCCACGTAGCAAATTGAGAAGCTTAAGCATAAAACCATTTTTTTTTTCAATTATGGAAAAAGTGACAAATAGAAAAGTCAAGTCCCATTTAAGTTTGAGGAAAACGAGATCAATAACTTTGAGGAAAGAGAAAAGTCAATAATGGAATGCAATACATTCACTCAGTATTCTCTTTTCTCTTTTTTCTTTTTGGTGATCTAGTCCACTACTTTTCACGGTAGCATTCCAGTATTCTCTTTTCTCTTTTTGGTGATCTAGTCCACTACTTTTCACGGTTGCATTCCAGAATTATCTTTTCTCTTTTCTCTTTTCTCTTTTTGGTGATCTAGTCCACTACTTTCACGGTTGCATTCAAGTATTCTCTTTTCTTTTTTCTCTTTTCTCTTTTCTCTTTTTTCTTTTTGGTTATCTAGTCCATTACCTTTCACGGTTGCATTCAAGTATTCTATTTTCTATTTTCTCTTTTCTCTTTTTGGTGATCTAGTCCACTACTTTTCACGATTGCATTCCAGAATTCTCTTTTCTCTTTTCTCTTTTCTTTTTTTGGTGATCTAGTCCACTACTTTTCACGGTTGAATTCAAGTATTCTCTTTTCTCTTTTTGGTGATTTAGTCTACTACTTTCACGGTTGCATTCCAGTATTCTCTTTTCAATGCGGATTCCGACAGCTGCTTCTTGCAGCCCATGCTGCGCACTGGAGGACGATGGCGGCGTGGAGATCTGGCCCCGATGCCGGCGATGATGATGGGCGGCAATGACGGATTGAAGGCAAAACATGCAAGAACTGCAAATCAATTTCAAGTACTCAAGTCTCACACAGATGCAAATATGTAAATCATTCAATAAGTGCAGATGTCCACCTAAGTAACATATACTGTGTAACTAGTATGTATCACTTATATTAACCAGGTGCATGAAGTAACATATACTGTGTAACTGGGAAGGAGAGGAGCAGCGGCGGTCGGGGGCGCCGGCGGATCTGGGCGGCGGAGCAGGGCGCTTTGAGGTCTTCGAAGCTCATGCGGTCGTCGATGTTGCGGTCCATGACGCGGGAAGCCTTGGTCAGGATCTCCTCGGCACCATTCCTCGCGGAGGAGGAGGAGGAGGATTTGCCACTGGAGGAGTCGAGGACACGCTCGAACTCATCGAGCTCAACAAAGCCGTCGTTATTGGGGCGGATGATGTCGTCGGTGGCTGTCGGCTCGCCGGCGGATCTGGATTTGGGATGGAGAGGAGCGGCGGTCGAAAGCGACGGATCTGGATCGGGGAGGGAGAGGAGCAGCGGTCGGGAACCGGCGGATCGGGATCTGGGAGGGAGATGAGCGGCGGTCGGGAGCCGGCAGATCTGGATCTGGGAGGGAGAGGAGTGGCGGTCGGGAGCCGGCGGATCTGGATCTGGGAGGGAGAGGAGCGGCAGATCTGGATCTGGGAGGGAGAGGAGCGGCGGCGGTCGGGGCGCTGGATCTGGAGCAGGGGACACAGCGGATCTGGGCGGTGGAGCAGGGGATGCGGCAGAGTTGGGTGGCGGAGCAGGGCACTGGTCTGGGGGTCGCATAGGATCTTGCGGCGGAGCGGGCGGCGGACCAGGATGGCGGAGGTGGGGCGGATCTGGAGCCGCCGGGTGGGGGAGGAGGGGGGGATTTAGGGGGGGCATAGGTGTCTTTTGAAGTGGTAGATGGTGTTAAGGTCCCAAATCTTATGCTTAGTGTTTTTTTAACGGGATAAGTCTAGTTTATAGTGCTGAGGCCCATTTCCCCTAATTACTTTTGCATGCATGTATGATAAGTGGGAACTGTGCTGCAATGAATAGTTTATGTTGTTTGGCATCTGTTGTGAAAGCTAGGCTTTGATGCTTTCTTCTGGTATGTGAGTGCTTAATTATTCGATCCATGCATCGAGCAACCAAATCCAGGAGTGTAGTACTCCAAGTTTGGATGCATTTCATAAGAATTCAATTCAGACCTGAATCCAACCCAGTCACGTAGCTAGCATAGCTCATGAGCCCACGTAACATAAACCTTGAATAAATCCTAATTCTGGCGTCGATATATAATTGTGGTAATTAGGCTGACTTCGTCTTGTTTTTTGCAGATTTAAGCGATAATTTGTTTTTTTGGGCTAAAAGGCGACGGAAATCTGGTCTGGTTACATATTTCGTCATGTTTTTTTTAGTTGGAATTATGAGAGCTACTACATACGTCTAATATGGTGTTTGTTTTTAATTAATGCCACATTTTACTAGAGACCGATTTGTCATTTGGACCGTGCCACCTGATATAGGAGGGCCCACCTAATATATATATGGGTGATTTGTCAAATGGTCTCTTACTAGAGACCAATTTGTCATTTGGGCCTCTATACAAGCTCTTCAGTCTTTTAGCATCACTGTAGGGGAATAAAGACAAAACTACCCCTACCTACTATCTATATACACCCTACTAACCCCCCCTTCCCCCGTCCCCGTCGCCCCTCCTGTCGCGCGTCCGCCGCCCCCCCCCCCCCCACCCCCCCACCAGATCCCGAGGTCTTCGCCGTCCGTCATCCCTGTCCCCCCACGACGCGTCCCACAACCGCCCCCCCGTCCCCCCTCCACTAGATCCCGAGGTCGTCGCCAATCCGCCTCCCCTGTCGCCGATCCGGGCTCCCACGTTGCCGATCCGCCCTCCCCCGTTGCCGATCCGCCTCCCCAGTCGCCGATCCGGCTCCTCGTCGCCGATCCGGGCTCCCACATCGCCGATCCGGCTCCCCCGTCGCCAATCCGCCCTCCCCCATCGCTGATCCGCCTCCTCGGTCGCCGATACAGGATCCCACATCGCCGATCCTCCTCCCCCGTCGCCGATCCGGACTCCCACATCACCGATTCGCCTCCCCCGTAGCCGATCCGCCTCCCCTGTCGCCGATCCGGGCTCCCACATTGCCGATCTGCCTCCCCCGTAGCCGATCCGCCTCCCCCGTCGCCGATCCGCCTCCCCTACCGCCGATCCAGCCTCCCCCGTCGAGGATCCGCCTCCCCCGTCGAGGATCTGCCTCCCCCGTCGCTGATCCGGGCTCCCCCGTCGCCGATCCAGCCTCCCCGGTCGCGGATCCGCCTACCCCGTCGCTGATCAATTTTGTGTTTTATTTTTTTTGGTACTTTTTCAATTTTGTGCTGCCTTTTCTATTTTGTTGGGTAACCTTTCAATTTTTTGTGGTAACTTTTCAATTTTTTGTGGCACCTTTTCTTTTTTTATGTGGTAACTTTTCAATTTCATTGTAATAGCTACAAAAAAGGAATGGAAAGTAACTTCCAAAAAAAATGAAAAAAATCCACCAATCAAATGAGATTTAAGTATCAAATAAATGGTGGTGATCATCAGACTAAAAAAAGAAATGTAAAGTAACTACAAAATGGAAAGTAACTATAAAATGAAAAGTAACTTCCAAATAAACTGAAAAGTTACTTCCAAAAGAACTGAAAAGTAATTTCCCAAAAAACTGGAAAGTTACTTCCAAAAAAACTGAAAGGGATTTTTGCATTCCGGTACCATGTACTTTCCCAGAAATGCACTTTGGTATCATCAAGTTTGAGATTTGCAATTTGATGCCGCGAAGTTAGAATACCAAAGTTAAGTAATCCAACCACCCCGACGGCGTTAAATGGGCTGACGGTAAACTGGTCACGTGACACGCATGTGACCCACCGTCAGCCCATTTACACGCCGTTAATGTTCGCGCCATTAACAAACGATTAGGGTTTAGGCTTGGAACGATAGAGGAGACCTACTCGACGGAAATCAGCCGCTCCCTCGCCGGATTCTTGCCATCGACGAGTCAAAGGAGACCATCGACACCAAAAGGCGGTGAGATAAGGGTGATTCATCTTCAAATTTTGTCCTAAGAGCAGAGATATATCTATTCTATGCCCTTTCGCCTAAAAAACCACCCCTTTTTCCGACAATGGTCTCCATTCCCGACGATGGTCCCAATTCCCGACAATAGCATGTTTTTCTAACGAGGATGGTGATAGAATAGAATCATGCTATGCTTCGTTCCTAGTGGTCCCAATGTGATTAGATTGTACTTAAATCTGTAACGAGAGTAGCTTATGATTAGATTACGCATATATCTAATGCTAACCTTACCGGCAGGATGGACTCTTTCACAATCAATCCACCATGGGGGGCTCTTTCAGCAGACCCCTGTGTTTGATTATGTTGGTGGTGAAGTTAACATGGTGGATAATTGTGATCCAGACACAATGGGGATAATGGAATTTGATGACATCCTTGAGAAGCTAAACTACCCAACCTACAAGCATCTGTGGTACCTGGAACCTGCAGAAGAAGACATGTTTGATGATGTCACAAAGCAATGGGAGGAGGCTAATCTTACCATGGATATGCTTAGGCCACTGGTGACTGACAAACATGTGCTAGAGATGGGAATGGTGGGGCTCAAGGCTGGTTTGGTAGACATTTACGTTGAGCACAACATTGATGTGCCATTAGAAGATGGAATAGGCTGGAATGCTGACAATGATGAAGATGAAGTGGAAGAGGTTGCAGTGCTTACACATAGGGTGGCAGGTGAGCCTGTGGTGGAACAATGTGATCCAATTGATCCTCAAGCTGGGTTTAGGTCCACATGGCAGACTGTGGTGGACCAAGGTGATGTTGTGGTGGAACCATTTATCAATTCAAGTTGGGAGCAAGGAGGGACAGAGGCTAGGGTCAGAAAGGGAAAAGAAAAGGTTGTTGTTGCTAAGAGGGCCATAAAAACAAAGAGGGATGCTGGTGTTGTAATTAGGGAGCTAGAAGTTGGTTACAAGACAACTGATGAGTCAGACAGTGATTGGCTAGCTGATGTTTTTGACTCATACAGTGATGGAGATGATGATGACCTCATGTATTGGTCAGTTCACTGAGGTAAGCTGTGACAATTTTGATAGTGGTGATCAACAAGCAAGGAGAGATGATCAGGAAGTAAGGGGAGGTGGCAAGGAAGCTAAGAAAAATGAAGAGTATATGGATTCAGATGAGATGGTCAACGCTCATGACTCTATGGATGATGAACCACATGACACTTACCCATTATATAGAGAGGGGGGTGCAGACATGAATAGGGATGATAGGGATTATTGTCCTTTCACTGTTGGACTGAAGTTTGCATGCAGTGATGATCTTAGGGCAGCCATTAAAGACTATTCTGTTCGTGGTGGGCATAACCTGAAAATTGTGAGGAGTGCAAGAGACAGGATAACAGCTAAGTGTGAAGGTGGGGGGGGGACAAGTGCCCATGGAAATTGAATGCATCACTCATGCAGAGAACAACTATATTCCAGATCAAGACATTGGTTGCCAAGCACACTTGTCCAAGACAGTATACCAACACATTTGTGAAATCTGGGTGGCTAGATAAGAAGTACAAAGAGTATTGGAAGGATGACCCTAAGATGAAGGCCAAAAACTTCATTAACAAGGTACTTGCTGATTGCTATGTGAAGATCAACAAGTACCAGGCTTATAGAGACAGGGATAAGGCCCTGTCATTGGTTAGAGCAGTTATGGTGAGCAGTATGGGAAACTTAGGGACTACTCTATGGAAATTCTCAAAAGTAACCCTGGCAGCACATGTAAATTGAAGACAGTAATAGGGCAAGATGGAAACTGCTACTTTGAGAGGTTTTACATTTGTCTGCATGCTTGTAAGCAAGGATTTAATGATGGTTGTAGGAGGATTATTGTCGCGCCCCGACCCGCGTAGGCCCAACCGGGGCGGGCGACGCGAACCGGAACTTAACCTACTGCGGAAATTTGGCGAGGTTTCCCTCTAATCGTAGTGGTTACCCTAATAAGCATAATCATCCTGTATTATACAACAATTATAAAGCTCAACACACAAAGCTGGAATATAGTACAAATCCTCAAACAGGGAATGTTATACAAAATCGCTCCCGTAGGAGACTATCTAACCAAGGTGTACACGGACAGATCACAACTCCTCAAGCTCCGCCAGACGCCGCCACGTCACCGAACACCTGCCCGATAGGGGTGACCGAAGAAGAGCTAGCGCCAGCACCTGCAAAACGCAGCCCGGGTAGGAGTGAGCACTAAGCTCAGCAGGGACACTACACTACGACACTCACAAAGGAAGGGAACACAACAGTGTCGTCCCTAAGCAAAGCCTAGGTGTATCACAGGGGTCCCATAACCCCACCGGATACCCCTGAGTGCCCCAGTCGTAGTCTTCCAGCGAACTGGTCACACACTGGGTCACACTCAGTCAGACAGGAAAACGGCACTGCCAACTCACGACAGGATACTGGGCACTGTCGGCGGGTAGCACCGCTGGGTAGTCACACCTGCCACCCAAGAGTTCTGGAAGGATTGGGTACCGGCTACAACTGGACTTGGCTCGAGGCCGACACGACCTCTAAACATCAAACACAACAGTATTCAAGTCCAACTAACCCTATCATCGAAAAGACTGAATACTACAAATCGAGTCCTAGACCAAGCTACCCGCACGGTCCTAAGAGATAGATCCGGGCTACCCGAAAGCCCCGGATCGGCAACGCCCTAAACAGATGCAACTAGTGCACAACACAATGCATGCTATGAACATGCGCAGAATAAAACATGTAAGCATGCAACAGGATGTGATGATATATCAAAGAAGGTCTGGGCACGACACCCTGCCGACCCGGGTAGGTGAGCAATTAAAGTAAGGTCTAGGGAACTGCTGCAGTGGTACCACCACCAGCTGCCAGCAGTTCACCACAACACCTGCACCGGGAAACAGCCCCGCAAACAACAGCTTACAGATATAGCAGATAAGGCCCTCGGCGCACGCCGACATGCAAGGCTATGGAAAGCTGTAGGGCTACCCGCCCGTTTATTCTAAACATCCCGGGAGTCATCACTCTCCCGGTTCACCACTGCCCTATTATAGGGCTAACATGCTTAATCATATGTACAAGATATCAAGACAGTAAGGAAAACTGTCATACAAAGCCCCGCGGGCAAAACCCACTTAAAACACCCTTCAGCCACTAAAGGATCGATCCTTCTCATCAAGAGGATCGATCCCTTCAGGACTTAGGGAAAACACGTCTCTGTGAACCAAAGAGATCGATCCTTCTCATCAAGAGGATCGATCCTCTTGTAACCAGAGACCCGTCGTCCCCCAGCCACCAAAGGATCGATCTCTCCCTCCAGGAGGATCGATCCCGCATGGGCTGGGCATGACTCACCAAAGGGGATCGATCCTTCCTCAAAGAGGATCGATCCCGATGGGTTCTCCGGCGTACTTCCGACGAGGAATACCGCCGGAAAACTCATCCAAACTTCATGAAACTCTGGGATCTGATAGATCAGAACCCCACGAGTCTAAAACCGGCAAAAACACAGAAAACCAACAACTATATACGCAGATCTAAGCAATAAACCACAGATCAAACCGGAAAACTCAAAACCCCGAACAGAGATGTCGGTAGGATCCCTACCGGAGCAAACGCAGCTTAGATCCAAGCAGCTAGGCCTTGGATCGTCCTCAAACGCCTTCAAAATCCCAAGATCTGAGCTCAAATCGCCAGATTTCAAAAGGGTTTCAAGGAAGAAGGTTCGTCTGCTTTATAGGCAAACGAACCGACCTATGAAGGATCGATCCTTCCCAAAGGAAGGATCGATCACCTCATGACGATCACACTTGTCTTTCTGGCACAAGAGGATCGATCTCTTAGCTAGAGAGGATCGATCCTTTTTGTGCTGAAAGCTAAACTTAGGCTAGAATTCAAGCCTAAGTCCGGATCTTTCGATCCCAGGGTCCACTAACCATTCTAAGCAAACATTACCATAAACATGGTCAGTGTGTGTACAAGCGCGAGTGTGGAACTAGCCGACAAGGTGCAATTTACCAAATTGCTCTTGCGGTCCACAGCGAGCCACAGGAGGGGAGGGACGGGTCCTCACATCCTATTACTCTTAAAAGAAATCTCGTCCCGAGATTCGATAAAGGTAGGGTTCGGAACAAAGAAAAGCTACACTAGCAGACAGGACAAAAGGTACCTTCAGAAGAAAACAGATGCGGATACTCCTGCCGCATGCGCGCCTCGCGCTCCCAAGTCATCTCCTCGACGCCTCTGTGCCTCCACAGTACCTTGACCAAGGGAATCGTCTTGCCCCGCAAGACCTGATCTGTGAGGGCCCGTCCCTCAGACCTGACTCGACCAGCGTGGGTCGAGAACCGGTTCCCTGTCGATTTGGTTCCGCGTCGGGCACGATCGGGCGATCGTGTAGCGGTTTGGACCCCAGGGGCATTTTGGTAAATATGCCCCCTGGTGGTCGGTTTCACACCCGCGTTGCACCCACGGCCTTGGTTTGATGTATGTGATTGTTTAGAATGGTTAGGTGGTTCCGGGATCGGAAGATCCCAGCTCGCTATCGGCCTCGTGAACGGGCTTTCGACCCATTAGAGGATCCGGCCCATTAGAGGGCCTGGTGAGTGGAGGGTGGTTGGAGCAGTTGGCTCCAACCCCCTACCCGCTCCCCTCTCTTCTCTCCTCTCTTCTCTCCTTCCCTTCTTCTCTTCCTTGGCTGGTTCTTCCTTCTCTTCTCCACCGACGGCTCCTCTTCCTCTCCCTTCTCCCCTTCTCCTCCGGCTGGGCTAAAGCTTGGAGGACTGAGCTTGAGTAGAGGATCTTCGTGGCAAGGTTGGCTGGACGCGTGGAGAGCTTCTTTGCTGTTGAGGTAGGTGTTTCTACCTCGATCCTTGGATCGGGTTCTACTAGGCTAGGATGTTTATGGTTGCGCTGTGAATGCCATGTTAGAATGCTTGTAGTGTGCAATGTAGGTCATTCCTTGTACTCTTGCTTTGCAAATTCTGGTATTGTTACGGTTCATTTTCCGTATTGTCGAAGTTTCGTCGGTTTTGGTTTTCCGACCTAAAATGGGATTTAACCGTCCAAATATGGATTTCTTTGCATCATTAGATCCCTCACTTCAAAATACACTTGCTTGCAAAGTTTGATTGTATTCTAACATGTTTTGATCCTCCAAATCTTAGAAAATGGATTTCCGGAATACTGCGTTTTGAGCTCGACGGTCGATCGGTGCATCGACCGTCAGGCTCGACGGTCGATCGATGTATCGACCGTCCAGCTTTAGTATGTTTGCTTTGGGCCTGACGGTCGACCGTCGGATCGACCGTCGCATCGACCGTCGGGCTCTGTTGAGATTCTGGGTTCCCAGGGTCGATGGATCGATCGACCGTGGGACCTTAGCCTTTTCGCCATTTACCTGACGGTCGACCGTCGGATCGACCGTCGCATCGACCGTCAGGCTCTGGTTGGTTTTGGGCTGTTCAGGGTCGATGGTTGGATCGACCGTCGCCCTTGATTTTCTTCGTGTGGGCCTCACGGTCGATCCACAGATCGACCGTGGCATCGTCCGTGGCCCCACGGTCGATGCGCGGATCGACCGTGGCATCGTCCGTGGCCCTTTGAACAGTGTTTTCTGGTTTTTCTTAAATGGCCTTCAATCTTGATCGAACCTTAAACATGTAGGGAAGCTTGTAGGTGGATCTCGTGATGTTTTCAAAGGACTTTCATCGGATTTGATGTTTGATCGGAGTTTCCTCCCTCCTTAGCAAACTTATGGTTGTGCTTGCATTTAATTCAAGTCCTGATAGAAAATACATATTTGGTAGCGGTTAAATGCTTAGTTGTTTGCTTAACCATTGGCTAGTTATGAGTGCTAGCTAATGAGGGATTGTGGAACCTTAGCCTCTTGCCGGCGAGTGCCGAGGGCTACTGTATATCTGTTGAACTTATAATTGTTGATGTGACATATAGAGACATCTAGGGTTAGATGCTTGTTTAAGCTCATGCATTGTATGCATTAGAAGCATTGGAGGTTAGGCGGGCGATGTTTTAGGTCGCCGATCCGAGGCTCTCGGGTAGCTCGGATCTAGCCTTAGGACCGTGGATGGGTAGCCAGGAGTAGGGTGTGATTGTTGATCAAGTCTCTCGTCTTTTGAGGATTCACGCGAGTTGACTCTGATCAGTGTTCGAGGTTTAGAGGTCGTGTTGTCTTCCAAGGCCAAGTGCTAAGGACGCAACCGATGTGCTCCCGACGTGGTCCCCAGGCAGTGGTATCCCTGCTGGGTAAGGGTGATCTTGCATGGTACCGTTCCCCTGTCAGTGCTTAGGGTGATCTTGGTAGAGTGACCAAGAGAGAGGTTCATGACAGGAGCCCTTGGGACATCGGTGGGTTATGGGACCCGTGGCATCCGTTAGACTTGGGCTGGGAGACAACACTGTTGGTGTTTTCCTCCTTTCAGTGTGCCGTAGAGTAGAACCCTACTGGGCTTTTTGCTCATTCCTACCCGGGCTGCGTTTGCAGGTGCAGGCGGCGGTCCTTCTTCGGTGGAGCCGTCTGGTTCGGCTTTTGGCGGCGCAGGTACATCCAGAGGCGTCTGAGGTTTTGTTGGAGGAAGTAACTGTTGTACTTTTTGATATATATATATATAACATGTTGTAACCATTTTGGAGATAGTTTGGGATTTGGTATAAGTCTGTAATTTGGAACTCAGATATTGTAAGACTTGATGTTTTATTATGATTAAATCTGCTTAGCCTCTGGGATATTTTTGTTTAAATTGTTTATTCTTTCCGCTTGTACTGCGCCGGTTGATGATGAATAGTGTTAGGACCCTCACGCCCCGTCCTGGATGGGTTTTCTGGGTCGGGGTGTGACATGATCCCTCTGGTCAAGTACGCAAACTGGTTGCTCAACAAAAGTTGCGTCTGCCTCAAGCTCGATGTCATCCACTCTGACGACATGAGACGGGTCTGGGTGATACTTTCTCAGCATCGACACGTGGAAAGTCGGGTGCACATCTGACATGTGCTGAGGAAGATCAAGGCGGTAAGCTACCTCGCCGACCCTCTCTAGGATCTCGAACGGTCCGACGAACCTCGGAGCCAACTTGCCCCCGCTGCCAAACCTAACAGACCCTCTGTACGGTGCTGCCCTCAAGAACACACTGTCGCCAACTTCGAACTCAAGCGGTCGTCGCCTCCGATCTGCATAGCTCTTCTGCCGACTCTGAGCCGTCAGAAGCCTCTGCCTGATCTGTACTAACCTCTCTGACGACCTCCTGACGATGTCTGGACCGGTGAGTGAAGCCTCTCCAACCTCTGTCCAGCAAACTGGGGAACGACACGGCCTACCGTACAACGCCTCGAAAGGTGCTACTCCAAGACTGGACTGGTAGCTGTTGTTGTAGGCGAACTCCACCAAGGGAACGTGCTCCTCCCAACTGCCTCCTGCATCGAGGACACATGCTCGCAGCATGTCCTCCAAGATCTGGATCGTCCGCTCTGACTGCCCGTCGGTCTGCGGATGGAACGCTGTACTGAACGTCAGGAGTGTGCCGACAGCCTCCTGAAAGCCTCGCCAGATCCTGCTAGTGAACCTGGGGTCTCGGTCTGACACGATAGATACTGGCACTCCGTGTAGTCTGACTACCTCTCTGACGTACAAACCGGCCAACCTGTCAGACGTGTATGTCACCCGCATAGGCAGGAAGTGCGCCGATTTGGTCAATCGATCAACGATGACCCAAATCGCGTCATTCCCCCTAGGGGACCTCGGTAGTCCGGTCACGAAGTCCATCGTGATGTGCTCCCACTTCCACTCAGCTAGTGGAAGCGGCTGTAGTAACCCCGGAGTTCGCTGGTGCTCTGCCTTGACCTTCTGACAGGTAAGGCAGCGCGATACGAACTCCGTCACTGCCCTCTTCATCCCGCGCCACCAGAACTGTCGCCGAAGATCCTGGTACATCTTGGTGCCGCCGGGATGAACTGCAAAGCGAGAGTGATGGAACTCTCACAGGACGTCGTCACGAAGAACTGGGTCTGCTGGAACCGCTACTCTGCCTCGGAACCGTAGCCCTCTGTCTGGAGATACTGCCCAGTCTCCGTCTGTACCCTCTGTGCCCGCTGAGGTGCGTAACTCCTCGAGCTCTGCGTCGCTGCGCTGCGCCTCTACCACCCTAGTCAGTACCACTGGCATGCTCTGCACTGCATAGAGGAAGCTGCTGGATCCCCGATCCTCGAACTCTAGCCCCAACTGGCCTGCTGTCTCGAGTGCCTGCCACTGCCGCGCTGACAACCCTGCAACTGCTGCTCTGGTGTCTCTCACCTGCCTGCTCAGCGCGTCTGCGACAACGTTTGCCTTACCAGGATGGTAATGCAACTCGAAGTCGTAGTCCTCCAGTAGCTCCATCCAGCGTCGCTGCCTCAGGTTGAGGTCACGTTGGGTGAAAACGTGCCTCAAACTCTTATGGTCCGAGAAGACTGAGAACTTCTCGCCATAGAGGTAGTGTCGCCAGGTCTTCAGGGCGAAGACCACTGCTGCTAGCTCCAAGTCGTGGGTCGGGTAGTTCCTCTCATGGTTCTTCAGCTGGCGAGAACCATAGGAAACTACGTGCCCCTCCTGCATAAGGACACACCCCAAACCCTCACCGCTGGCGTCGCAGTAGACACTGTAACCCACGCCTCGCTCGGGGACGATCAGCACCGGTGCAATGGTCAACCTGGTCCTCAGCTGCACGAAAGCCTGCTCACAAGCATCATCCCACACGAACTGGACGGCCTTCTGTGTCAGTCTGGTCAATGGTCCGGCGACTCTGGAGAAGTCCCGCATGAACCGTCTGTACTAGCCCGCCAAGCCCAGAAAACTGCGGAGCTCGAACACTGTCCTTGGTCTCTGCCACTGTACCACGGCCTCGACCTTGGCGGGGTCAACTGAGATCTCTGCTGCCGACACCACGTGTCCAAGGAATCCCACCTGTGCAAGCCAGAACTCGCACTTGGAGGCCTTGGCAAAGAGCCGATGCCTCCGAAGTAGCTGCAACACTGTCACCAAGTGCCGCTCGTGCTCCGCCTCTGACCGGGAGTAGATAAGGATGTCGTCGACGAAGACCACCACGAACTCGTCTAGGAAAGGCCGGAAGATCCTCTGCATGAGATCCATGAACGTTGCTGGTGCGTTCGTCAACCCAAACGGCATTACCACGAACTCGTACAGGCCGTACCGAGTCCGGAATGCCGTCTTCGGGATGTCGCAATCCCGAACCCTCAACTGGTGGTAGCCAGTGCGGAGGTCGATCTTCGAGAACACTGAAGATCCTCGAAGCTGGTCAAACAGGTCGTCGATCCGCGGCATCGGATACCTGTTCTTCACCGTCACCCTGTTGAGCCGCCTGTAGTCTATGCAAAGTCGAAGGGTACCATCCTTCTTCTTTGCGAACAACACTGGCGCCCCCCAGGGAGACATGCTGGGACGGATGAAGCCTCTGCTGGTCAGCTCATCTAACTGGGTCCTCAGCTCGCTCTGCTCTGCTGGTGCCATCCTGAAAGCCGGAAGAGAGATCGGTGCGGTACCTGGTACTAGGTCGATCTCGAAGTCGACCTCTCTGGACGGTGGAAGCCCTGGCAACACCTCGGGGAACACGTCCGCAAAGTCGCACACGATCCTCGGAAAACTGCACTGCTGCTGCACTCCATCAGAACCGGACAAGGACAGGCTGGCCAACAAGGCTGAAAGCTCGCTGCCACGCCTTCCCATACCACAAGCAAAGGAATCGGTGGAGAACCGATCCCCCAACAGCACAAACCGTGTCCCGTCGGGTGTCCAAACAACCACCCTCCAGCGACAACAGTCGATGACGGCCCGGTATGCTGCCAACCAGTCCATACCGAGTATCACGTCAAAGCCGGTCATGTCTAGCACCCGCAGGTCTAGACAGACCCGGAGGCCTCCAACCTCCAAGGAACAAGATCGGCAGACCCGGTCCACCCTGACCGTCCCGCCGATCGGTGAGTCTACAGACTGTGCCACCTCTAGCCGACTCGTCTCTAATCCTAGCGATGCCACGCACATGCTAGCAATGTAGGAATGAGACGCCCCAGAGTCTATCAGCACATCTACCAAAGAACTAGAAAGCTGAAAGATACCTCTGAGGACGGACGGCTCAGCTGCGGTCTGCTGGTACTGCTGAGGCTGGTGATACTGTAACTGCTGCTGACACTGCAACGGCTGCTGGAACGGCAACGGCTGCTGGTACTGCAACGGCTGCTGGTACTGCGGTGGCGGCTGGTACAACTGCACGGTGTCCCGCTGCTCACGCACTGGGAGGGCAAACACCTGCCCCCGTCGGCCGCCTCCGCCCCTGGGACGCCCCGGTCCCGTCCCTGATCCGCGCCCGCCACTGTTCCCCTGCCAAGCACCGGACCCTCCGCCTCTACTGCCCTGCGGCACTGCGCCTCGCGCTCCTCGCTGGGGACAGTCTCTACGGAAGTGCCTAGCTGCCCGCAGAGAAAACACGGGCCTGACGCGCCATCAGGCGACTGACCCTGGCTCCCCCCTGACGAAGCCTGCCCAGATGGCCCGGCTGCCAGTAAGTACGGGGCTGGTGGACTCGGTAGTGCCTGCTGGTACTGCTGCACGCGCGGCGGCTGCTGAAAGGACCGCGGACGCCGCTGCTGTCCCCTGCCGAACCCACCCCAGCCCTGGGGTCACTGCTGTGCGCTGGTGGGAGGTACCGGTGGAACTACCCGGTACCTGTCATCCCGCAACTGCGCCTCCACTGACAAGGCGCAGTTCAGGATCGCCGGGTACGCCTGGAAGCAGTGTGAGCTGGTCTGCCGCCGGATCTCTGGCCTGAGTCCCCACTCGAACTGCCGCACCCTGGCTACGGGGTCTGCTGCAATTGCCCCCGCAAAACGGACAAGCTGGGTAAACCTGGAGGCGTACTGCTGAACTGTGCGAGTACCCTGCAGAAGGGACTGGTACTCGCGGGTCAGGGCGTCACGCGCACTAGCTGGAAAGTGCACGTCTAGGAACATCGCCCTGAACTCCTCCCACAGCGGCAACTCTCCGCCACTGGTGTGCCGGACAGTGCGCCACCAGTCGCGTGCCTCGCCATCAAGATGGAACGCTGCGAGGGTGACCCGAACCCGGTCATCCTCGACGAAGAGAGCCTCTAGGACGCACGTGACTCCGTCAAGCCACTCGTCCGCTGCAGTCGGATCTCCAGTCCTACCACTGAACCTAGGAGGGTTCAGCCGCTGAAAAGCCATTGAGATGGCCACCGAGGCCTGTCCGCCGACAGGAACGGGGGCCTCCTCCTCGGCGAGGAAGACCTCCGCCTGCGCGACCGAAACCGTCGCTGGTGATGGTACAGTGCGTCTAGCCCGGACCACCCTGACAGGAACCGTCCCGTCTGGTCGGGCGGGTCGACCAGGTCGTGCCCCACCTCGACCGGCAACCGGAGGTCGGACGCGAGCTCCCGACATCTGCACGATCACCAACAACAAACGAGTTGCCACTCGTCAGAACGACGAACAAACAGCATTTCAATAAAGCGGAAGACATTCACATCACAAAGAGAGCATGCAAGGATGTTCTAGACCTAGAACTATCCCAGTCCACGCTCAGCTCAACCGAAACCTGATCCTAACACCCTGGGATCTACAGCCTATGCTCTGATACCAAGTTGTCGCGCCCCGACCCGCGTAGGCCCAACCGGGCCGGGCGACGCGAACCGGAACTTAACCTACTGCGGAAATTTGGCGAGGTTTCCCTCTAATCGTAGTGGTTACCCTAATAAGCATAATCATCCTGTATTATACAACAATTATAAAGCTCAACACACAAAGCTGGAATATAGTACAAATCCTCAAACAGGGAATGTTATACAAAATCGCTCCCGTAGGAGACTATCTAACCAAGGTGTACACGGACAGATCACAGCTCCTCAAGCTCCGCCAGACGCCGCCACGTCACCGAACACCTGCCCGGTAGGGGCGACCGAAGAAGAGCTAGCGCCAGCACCTGCAAAACGCAGCCCGGGTAGGAGTGAGCACTAAGCTCAGCAGGGACACTACACTACGACACTCACAAAGGAAGGGAACACAATAGTGTCATCCCCAAGCAAATCCTAGGTGTATCACAGGGGTCCCATAACCCCACCGGATACCCCTGAGTGCCCCAGTCGTGGTCTTCCAGCGAACTGGTCACACACTGGGTCACACTCAGTCAAACAGGAAAACGGCACTGCCAACTCACGACAGGATCCTGGGCACTGTCGGCGGGTAGCACCGCTGGGTAGTCACACCTGCCACCCAAGAGTTCTGGAAGGATTGGGTACCGGCTACAACTGGACTTGGCTCGAGGCCGACACGACCTCTAAACATCAAACACAACAGTATTCAAGTCCAACTAACCCTATCATCGAAAAGACTGAATACTACAAATCGAGTCCTGGACCAAGCTACCCGCATGGTCCTAAGAGATAGATCCGGGCTACCCGGAAGCCCCGGATTGGGAACGCCCTAAACAGATGCAACTAGTGCACAACACAATGCATGCTATGAACATGCGCAGAATAAAACATGTAAGCATGCAACAGGATGTGATGATATATCAAAGAAGGTCTGGGCACGGCACCCTGCCGCCCCGGGTAGGTGAGCGATTAAAGTAAGGTCTAGGGAACTGCTGCAGTGGTACCACCACCAGCTGCCAGCAGTTCACCACAACACCTGCACCGGGAAATAGCCCCGCAAACAACAGCTTACAGATATAGCAGATAAGGCCCTCGGCGCACGCCGGCATGCAAGGCTATGGAAAGCTGTAGGGCTACCAGCCCGTTTATTCTAAACATCCCGGGAGTCATCACTCTCCCGGTTCACCACTGCCCTATTATAGGGCTAACATGCTTAATCATATGTACAAGATATCAAGACAGTAAGGAAAACTGTCATACAAAGCCCCGCGGGCAAAACCCACTTAAAACACCCTTCAGCCACTAAAGGATCGATCCTTCTCATCAAGAGGATCGATCCCTTCAGGACTTAGGGAAAACACGTCTCTGTGAACCAAAGAGATCGATCCTTCTCATCAAGAGGATCGATCCTCTTGTAACCAGAGACCCGTCGTCCCCCAGCCACCAAAGGATCGATCTCTCCCTCCAGGAGGATCGATCCCGCATGGGCTGGGCATGACTCACCAAAGGGGATCGATCCCGATGGGTTCTCCGGCGTACTTCCGACGAGGAATACCGCCGGAAAACTCATCCAAACTTCATGAAACTCTGGGATCTGATAGATCAGAACCCCACGAGTCTAAAACCGGCAAAAACACAGAAAACCAACAACTATATACGCAGATCTAAGCAATAAACCACAGATCAAACCGGAAAACTCAAAACCCCGAAGAGAGATGTCGGTAGGATCCCTACCGGAGCAAACGCAGCTTAGATCCAAGCAGCTAGGCCTTGGATCGTCCTCAAACGCCTTCAAAATCCCAAGATCTGAGCTCAAATCGCTGGATTTCAAAAGGGTTTCAAGGAAGAAGGTTCGTCTGCTTTATAGACAAACGAACCGACCTATGAAGGATCGATCCTTCCTAAAGGAAGGATCGATCACCTCATGACGATCACACTTGACTTTCTGGCACAAGAGGATCGATCTCTTAGCTAGAGAGGATCGATCCTTTTTGTGCTGAAAGCTAAACTTAGGCTAGAATTCAAGCCTAAGTCCGGATCTTTCGATCCCGGGGTCCACTAACCATTCTAAGCAAACATTACCACAAACATGGTCAGTGTGTGTACAAGCGCGAGTGTGGAACTAGCCGACAATGTGCAATTTACCAAATTGACCTTGCGGTCCACAGCGAGCCACAGGAGGGGTGGGACGGGTCCTCACAATTATCATGTTGGATGGCTGTCATCTGAAGAGCCCATATGGGGGGCAACTGTTGGCAGCAGTGGGGAGAGATGCAAATGACCAGATGTTCCCTCTGGCTTATGCAGTGGTGGAGATAGAGAACAAGGATGCATGGGCTTGGTTCTTGGAAATCCTTACTGGAGATGTAGGTTTTTTACCAGGAAATAACCTGGTTATCAGTTCTGACCAGCAAAAGGTAAGGCTTAGAATTTTCAGTTATTATAACTTAGTTGCTTATTGATACAGTTATTAGTTGCTTATCAGCTCTGATTTTTTGCTTGGATGTTCCAGGGCCTGATCCCAACACTTGACAACATCATGCCAGGTGTAGAGCACAGGTTTTGTGTTAGACACTTGTGGTAGAACTTCAATAAGGTGCACAAGGGTGATGACCTCAGTATTCTGATGTGGGCTGCTGCTAGGGCAACTACCAGGCCTCATTTTGATAGGAAGATGCAGGAGATCAGGGAGAAAAGTGAGGATGCCTTCATCTATCTGAGCAAGCTAGACCCTAAGTATTGGTGCAAGCATGCCTTCAGTGAGTTCTCCAAATGTGACTCAATCACCAACAATATGGCAGAGTCATTCAACTCCTACATTTGTGATGAAAGGGAGTTACCAATTATAGATATGATGGAGGGAATTAGGATTAAGCTGATGGAAAGGATGAGGGACAGGAGGCAAGAGGTGCAAGGCCTAGATAAGGAGTTTGGTGGTGTGGTGGAGAAGAAGTTGGAAAAGCTGGAAAAGGAGTCAAGGAGGTGGCAATGCTGCTGGTCAGGAGCAGAGGGGTATGAGGTTAGGGACCCTTCTGATTTAAATGAGAGGTATGTGGTGAATCTGATGGGCAGACAGTGCACTTGTAGGCTATGGGATATAAGTGGTCTCCCATGCCCACATGCTATTTGCTGCATAAGAAATGATAGAGGACAGCTAGTGGACTATGTTGATCCCTGGTACAAGAAGGAGAAGCACTTGGCAACCTACAACACCATGGTAAGACCAGCCAATGGTCCATTATTGTGGCCCAATGCAAATGGACCTCCCATTCTACCACCCCCATACAGGAGACAACCTGGGAGACCAAAGAAAACTGCGGAAGAGGCAACATGATGAACCAGCTCATCCCTCAAAACTCAAGAGAAGAAATACCTCACTTAGATGTGGTAACTGCTGGGAGTGGGGACATAACAGGAGAAGCTGTGTTAAACCACCTAAACCCAAGCCTAGTTCAAGTGTTAGTAGAGGGAGAGGGGGAGGCATAGCTGGAAGCAGTGTTGGAGTTGGAAGCAGTGCCGGTGTTGGTGTGGAGGTAGGAAGCAGTGCTGGTGTTGGTGTAGGCAGAGGGAGAGGAAGGGCTAGGGGAAGAGGCACAAGTGCTGGTAGAGGTAGGGGCAGAGGAATGGCTTCATGGATCCCTCCAAGGCCCAGTGATCCAATCAATGCTGCATCTACACAGCCTGATGTTGTAAGTAATCTAATGTTTACTTAATTAAAAATTCATTTGACTTACATATGTAAATAATGTTCAATTTTAATTGAATGTAGGTATATGCACCCCAGCCCAGTCAAACCCCTTCATCCCAATCAAGTGAAGCTGGGATCTACAATCAAGCAGGCCCAACTGGTCACCAGTCATTGTTTCATGGCACTGGCAGTGTTGTTTGGATGATGGGGGGTTCAAGTGGCCACCATGGCAAGAAATGAGATTGACTTATGATTTTTTTGGGTTCTTTGTTAAATGTATAACATGATACAATGACTGGTTTGGTAATGTCTAGTTTTTTGGATGTCAAATGTATAAGGATACACTAAATGGTTGTTGTGAAGAGAATACACTAAATAGTTGTTTTTTGGATGTCAAATGTAATTTCTTATGGATGTTACCACAGTGGGATGTAATTTTACAGCAAGAATGCTGGATGTTACTAATTGATGTGAATCTGTGTGAATCTGTGTATGTGCAGACTTATTGATGTGAATCTGTGTATGTGCAGACTTATGAGCTTGTGTATTTTACAGCAGGAATGTTTATTAATGGATGTGCATATGTGTATGTGCAAACATGTGTATTTTACAGCAGGAATGTTGGATGTCACTAATTAATGTGCATCTGTCTATTTTACAATTTTTTTGGATGATTAGCAAACCTGTGAACATGTGTATGTACAAAACTGTGTATTTGCAAACCTGTAGCAGGTATTTGGTGCAAACCTTCAGTTCATTGATATTCAAATCTAGCAGGGCAATTTATACAAACTGAAGTTCACATTTACAATACAATTTCCTGCAAATCTTCAGTTCATTGATATGCAAATCTAGCAGGGCAATTTGTACAAATTCCAGTTCACATTTACCACATAATTTACCAATACATATGTCTGCTGGATACACATACAACCACAAGTTAATTGACCAACTCCACTCAGGCACCAGATTACATCTCCTTGTAGTTAATACACCAGTAAAGCAGGGTAATCCCAACTACCCAAGACATTAGCATACCAATCCAGTATGCCCTTGGCCTATCACTTGATTGCTTTTTTTGCAGCTCAAGTATGGCAATTAACCTATCCTTATCAGCAATTATCCTATCCTTTTCACTCATTGAGATCTTCATTGTTTGCATCTGGGTTTGCATGCCCACCATGGCCTCCATTCTTTTCACCTGGTCTCTCAAATCATCAACGAGCCTTTGTCCCCATCCAGGCAAATCAGGATCAACCCATTCGAAGAAGGTGCATCCACCGTGTTCCAGCAAACAAAGAAGGGAATTAATTAGCAACGGGTCAAATTACCTGCAAACAAAACATCAAGCAAATTCCTGCAAATAAATCAGCCAAAGTGCTCTCAGTTTTTGAAGTCTTCATCCAGGGAATTAATTAGCAAGGTGTCAAATTACCCTAGGTATTCGTCAGTTAAGGAATCTCCTTCCTGGATTGCTCTCAGTTTTTGAAGTCCTCACTGCAGCTCTTGCTCCACATAAACACTCCCGTGGGGTCTCATCATATTGAGGATCTCTCCCAGCTAAAGAGATGGATCCTCCACTTCAAGAGCTTTTTAGGGAAGAAGATTTCCCTGACATCGAGTTATTCATCAAGGGACCACGCTGAAAGTGTCATCGGCGACAATGAAATGGACTCGACGAAGTCAATAGGAGGAGAGAGTAGATGACAATACATGGGGGAGAAACCTACCTGGTGATTGATGGCCTCGACGATGATGAAACTCCGATGAGGTGGTTCTCGGAGACTCAAAACCCTAACCTTCTCTATCAACGACGTTATGTCGTGGAGGGAAGGGGATTAATACCGCCTTCTCTGGTGGGAAATGGGGCAGAAACCGCTCACGTGCGCGCACGTGAGCGGTTTCTCGTCAATTCCTACTAACGGAGTTGAGGGTCGACATCACATTTTACTTCATTTCTAACTTCGTGGCATCAAATTGCAAATCTCAAACTTGATGGTACCAAAGTGCATTTCTGGGAAAGTACATGGTACCGGAATGCAAAAATCCCAAACTGAAAAGTTATTACGAAAAACATGTAATTTTACTATATACAACAATGAAAAGAAGTCATTAATGCATGCAAGTCATTAATGCAGCCAAAATTACCACACCCACTTATGCATTTCTCAAAAAA
>OY986964.1:7317204-7458487 GCA_963920575.1 Narthecium ossifragum | reverse complement strand
CATCCCCGCGGGGCCGCGTCTCTCTCTCTCTTTGATGTTTAAGTTAAAAGTAGCTTCGGGGGTAGATGATAGTTTGGGCGGGCGATATTGGCGGGAATGAAATTTTGGGGGGGATCTTAAAGTTGATGATGAAATCTGGACCGTTGGATGTGTTTGGAGATAAATCTGGACCGCTCTTTATGTCTTATAGTTAAGACATTTCAAAAACCGCTCTTCCTTATATAATATATATATATATATATATATATATATATATATATATATATGTATGTATGTATACAAGTGCAACGGTCCCTTACTTCTTACGGGACTGAGAAATGCGCATGACTGCTGCAACTATATATCCATTGTTTTAGTCGCTCAATTCAAAAGATTCCCCGCATGTACGTGATATGAATTTCACATATGAATATTGAATTTAAAAAACAATTAAGGTGAGAGAGAGGGAGAACCCAAGTTCAATATCCATGTTTTTTTTATATCAATTGAGCCCAAGGGCTGTGTATTATTTACATCACATTGGCTAGAGCATAAACCCCATCCCCTTGCTGTTATTCAAAACTGGTGCAATTAACCCTGCACCATTTGGCCACACTGTCAGCTATTACATTAGACCTATCTATATACAAGACCAATACCGATTCGAAGCAAAAGATTGCCTTCCAGATCTGTTTAGCAAGCCTCTCCAATGCTCTTGGCCATATCCTTGTGCCATTAACCATCTCCACCATCTTTGACGTCTGATTCAACAATGACCCTTCTTCTACATCTCTGTCCTGCCCTTTCCAAGGCTCTCATCACAGTTTCTATGTTGACACTATATATGTTGGTAGTCAAAATAATGACTAACCAATCAATGATTGACATGTCAGCCTAATAAATATGATCGACAACCTTTCCAATCTAAGGACGATATTGTTCTAACATAAGCAAAAGATCATCGACCAAAAGAAAGCAACTATCATCTAAGGACGATGATACTCTTTGCAAAAGGAAGTCATCGGCCAAGGACGATGATGATTTAAAAACAAGAAAGTTACCAACTAAAAATGATGACATCGCAATATGGGAAAGCTCATCAACCAGACGCAACCGTCATCAGCTAAACCATGATGTGAAGAAACGATGAAACATTGGAGAACATGGGACACGCGGCTTATCAAGAGTGGAAGATAGAAGATAACATAGAACGTGCTGAGTGAAAGTTATCGAATTGCTCTAATATAAATAGTTTTCTCTTTCACCATGTAATCTCTCTCGCGCAAAAAATCTATCGCATAGCCTACGCGCCTGAGTTCTTTCTTTCATTCATAATGTTTCATGTTAATGTAAGTTAATTTTATTTAATGAAATGATTACGTTTCTTCAGTCTTTAGTTTCTATGTTCTGCATAATGTAGTTTAAGTTACTGTTCTTAAATAAATCATGTAGGGTTAGATTTTTATGATGTTTTCTTTATCATTTTCCTTAGAAACTTTCTTTACTATTTCTTTAGATTAGTTTAATTTAAGAGCTTTACAATTTTAATTTAGATTAAGTTAAACAATAGGTTTAAATTCATCTTTACTTTCATTTAGTAATTTAAGCAATAGTTTTAGATAATTTCCCGTTTTCAATAGATTAATTTAAAATTAAATTAGGTTAATCCTGATAACTAGTCTTTATTAGATTATTAAATTAGGTTCAAATTAGCTAGGTTTCTGTTTTACTTGACACCTCTGTTCGAACATAGTTTGAAGGAATTGAACTTTACCATAATCTCCTGATTCTTGAGTGTTAAATAATTTTGACCTTGATTATTTGACCGATCAGCGATTAAATTTCCAAGCTAACATATGTTATTATGGCAAATTAAACTATGTTAATGTGACATGACAAATTCTGCATCTACAAGTTAAGAGCTCCGTGCATGTCCTCGTCCATGTCACAAGCCATGTATGCTTACTATTTCTATCCCACAGTTCGATGATCATCCCACTTATCATCCAACTTATATATCGCATAACATGTCCATATATATCAAGACTCATGGTTGGGATCTCCAGATTGGAGGTCCAGAAGTCTCACATCCGTCTCTTTTAAAACTCAACCACCTTCTACACTCATTCAATCATCTTCCCATCTTGGATGTCAAAATATGCTGTGCGGGGCAGAGACCCCGGGAAGGTCCCTCCGGATTTTTATGTACGACCGCTTAAAAGGCCTCCGCATGGATCCTGAAATCCTCGAACGAGAATAGAGAAGGTACTGTCCTACTGTTGACATGTCCTTCCAAACAAAGAGGTAATTCCAGTCCATGACCGGAGTAAAGACTATGTAAATTAAGGTCGGGCCTATGCTTGCTTTCTCATACCTCTCTGTCTCTCTAGCTGCTGCTGGTTAACTAGCATTGCAAATTAATTAATGGCAACTCGAATCAAACATCTTGGTACATATATAGCTCTTGCTCGCTCGAGTGAATGTGAGACAGACAACCCTCTTCTATCCATGGAAGAAGAAGCATTGAAGTCACCAAAAGAAAAGATGCAGCTAACCAACAGTAAAGAAGACTACAGCAAGCAACCCTTTTCTCATTCACATACATGTGATTGTTCATCGAGCATGTGTAAACCTCAACAAAATATATACCAGTCATACGTGTCAACATGGCGTTCCATTCCAACGCAATGTAGTCTAAAGTCAATCGGCTAACATCGAATTGTATCAACTTTTGATGCAATTGATCAAAAAAGAAATGTATCAAAATTATCTTCTCTAAACCGGGAGTCCCGGCGTAGTCTATATCACATCCTGGGATCGAATTGGATCCATCCTTCATTAGTTTTGGTGAGACCAGGGGCGCCAGTCAACGCAATCCAGCGGCGTCCCGACTCCAGGGAACTCGTCAGAAGTCGTCACGTTTCCTTTTGTAGTTGGGAATCGCGTCCGAGTCGATCCAGGTAAATAGCCATCCTCTATAAAATAAATTACGAAAGCGCCCCCTGGTGACGATCTGGGTGACTATTTCCTCTCTAAACTAAGGGGTGGCATTTCCGTGAATTTAACATAAATCTAGGGTCAGAAAGTAGCTGTCGGGTCAGGTAAAAGACACCGGAATCCGGAGCTCAGAAACCTAGTGCGGTAGTTGGAGACAGGCCTGTGCGGAGGAGGAGGCGGAGAGCACGAGAACGCCAATCCTGTATAAATTTTCTCTTTTATCGTGTGATTTTTCTCATTAATGTCCAATTATTTGGTGATTTGATATATTGATAGTCGTTTTCTTGTCATAAAGTTGGGATCTTGGAAGCAGAGATGGCCGAGGATTCTAAGGTGCTCCATTTTGATGAGGTCTCCAAACACAACCAGACCAAGGATTGCTGGCTCATCATCTCCGGAAAGGTCCAATCTTTGCCCTTTTCCTGTTCTCTGTTATTGTTTGCGCTTAGATCTCGTTGATTCACTTGGGTTCTGATGGAAAGTTGGAATCTTGATTGGCGTTTGTGGTTTGATTCCGGAATATCCTCGACGAAGAAAGATTTCTTTTTCTTTGGCTTTTAGAAGTATAGTTTTCGCATATAGTCTTGTTTCTTAGAAATATGTTTAATCGCTTTTGATTTAGGGATCACATAATCGATGCGGAAGTGTGGTACTTTTTTGAAGTTTAGTATGGTAGGTATGGTGTGGGACACTAATTGGTGACTAATGGGGCATCTCGTCGAAGTTGCTTCACATCTTTATGGTGCTAAGTTGTTTGTCGGCTGGGGATCTACCCTTTATCTTGTTTATCTGCTTTCATGGTGGTGAATAAGGGTGAAAAGGATTGGATTGAACAATCTGAAGATGGTTATGTTTGCCATGTACTGGTAAAAGCTGCTGACCAAAGGAGGCGTTTAGTTAATTAGTCATTCCCTTGTTCATGACCTTACGCCCTGATATAAGATATTTAGTGAGTGGATCCATTTGGAGATACCAACAAGAGCACATAGGTAGATCATGCTGATATTGAGAAGTCTACGTTGTTATAGGGAGGTGGATGGTGGAGGTTTCAAATTTTGGAGAGAAAGGGTCTAAAAATTAGCTGATCTCAATAAAGTTGATGATTATTCAGCCCTTTTTGAGTTCATCTGTGTTATTTTAGATTATTGACAGGAGCATGAACGGAGATCATGTTGATGTTTAGATGGTCTATATTGTAACAGGGAGGTGGTGGTGGAAGTTTTGTTTCTAGATGCTATGTAAATTATATTATTCATGGTTTACCATGCTATCTCCATGAAAACTACACAATATAACATGAGGGGATACTTTATTGAATGGGTTGCAGAAAGGACAGAAGTGATGATAGTAATGATCTGGGCTAAATATGTGGTAGAAAGAACAGGTTTGACACTGATACATATGAGCTATACAAGAACTGCGTGCTATAATGAGAAAGAGTGTTGAAGAACCAATTCACATTTTATGGGCCCCTGCAACATTGAATGGTAGCCTCCTACTAGAATCCATTCATCTTCTGGCGACACAAGCCCATTTTAATAAGCATGTGCATGGATAAATATTTATGATATGGTTAGCTATGATACAAGGGTTTATCACCATATCTAGCCTCACTATATGCCTATTGCTTATGATGTATGAAATTCTGTCATATGAGCTTGCAAGTGGGCTACGACATTATTTAATCATTGATTGAGGTGAAACTGTTAAGAGTTAGTTGACGTTGTTTGTTTCTAAGTTTGGGCGGCACAAGAATTTATTTCAGTGTTGAAGGCGTGTCTAAGTGCTCTTATGTGTAATTCATATTTTGGAATCCAAAGAGCCAGGGCAAGTAATTAGTATAATGCTTGTCTATTTACTAGTGGAATTTACCTAACCTTATATCGAATTGGTATTCTTAATTTAAAACTATCTTTACATATTTTACAAATGGAGGGAAGTCTTTTTCCAAGTCAAAGGAAAGACATCGGGTTATTTATTGGTATGAGTTTTGTAAGGGGAAAAAAATTCCCAACAAATGTGGTTCTGGCCTACTGGGAGCTCTTAAGTTTATGACCTATGAGGTAGATCCAATTAGCCAATTATCAGGCTTTGTTGCAAGTGCCCTCTTCTCTCTGCTAGGAAGTCAACAGTTATTTTTGATGGACTAACCTATCCTAATAGCTAGTTTTCACTTGTCTTATAGGCGGTGTAGTGCTGATTTAACTTGCTCTGTCAACTAATTTTGGTTTATGTTTTTACGGATATATCTGCCCTCTTCTTCAGGTATATGATGTCACACCATTCATGGAGGATCACCCTGGTGGTGATGAGGTCTTACTTGCAGCAACTGGTAAATGATTTTGGAATTGTCATTGTCAATAGCCGCTTTTATGCCTTTTGTTCTTACCAGTTGCCACTATTCTGCTGCAATGGCTGTAGTCATTGCTAAGTAGTGGGGACAGTATAATATCAGTAAAGAAAGTTTAGCATCAATAATTCTGTTCAGCAGTTCCTGAACCTCTTGTCTTTAAATTGCCAAATTCATGGTGTTTTGCCTTTTCTTGAACAGGGAAGGACGCAAGCAATGATTTCGAAGATGTTGGCCACAGTGACTCTGCAAGAGAGATGATGGATAAATATTACATTGGTAAGGTTGATGTTTCATCCGTTCCAATGAAACGCACCTACGTTCAGCCCCAACAAGCACCTTACAATCCTGATAAAACTAACGACTTTGTCATCAAAATCTTGCAATTCCTTGTGCCCCTCTTGATCTTGGGCTTAGCCTTTGCTGTCCGACACTTCACCAAGGTAGAGACTGAGTAGCTTCATTTTTCAATTGCAACTAGGGCCCTTCGAACTTTGTTGCAGAACCAGATTCGAGTTGTTGGAGATTAAACAAGACTCTTCTCTCATATCAAATAGACTAAATGGTGCTAGTGTCTTTGTTATTACGAGCCAATTATCTCGTAGACCTGGTTTTATTTTGGTATTAATGTTGAATTTGGGATGTTTTTGCTCTTTGAGTGCGGAAGCTTGTGACAGTGTTCTTATCATTGAATAAGTGCTAGCAAATGCTATGTTTCTGGCTTGATTTCTAGATCAAATCATTTCAATGTTCACAAATTTTGTGCAATGTATAGCTTTTTTTTATTATTAGTTAAGGCATGAGGCTAAGGGATCCAATTAAGGGTGAACAATAAGCTAGATACTGGGAACGTCAGAGACAAATCCTAATGTGTTCGTCCCCCGTCACCCGAGTTGACGTGGAACATGTATAGCTGAAATCAGTTTGTATGAGTGAGAAATATGTCTCGCTATAGTCCTTTTCGGGCCTTTTGGATGCACTGGTATGAGATGGATTAGATGAATTAAGGAATGAGCGGATTTCAGATTCAACTCATTCAGGGGGAGTTTGGCGCGCCCTGGATCTCGCGAATCCGCGGATCCGGGGATCCACGGATTCCAACGACTGGGATCCGCGCATTTGGTGCCGGCGCGGATCTCGGTTGGATTCCGTATCAGGGTGGATTCCAATTTCGGCGTCCCGAACATTTTTTTTCGGGACGCGAATCCGCGGTAGCCAAACATGTCACATCTAAGGGCATGTTTGGCTGATTTTGTCAATTGGAATCGGCGGAATTCGAATCCGACCCGCGTAATTTTGGAATCCCTCCCGCCGCCCGCTATCCAGCCCAACGGATCCCAGTCACTATAGATTCTCTAGAATTATAATTTTACCCTTGATATCATTCTATGACTATATTTATCATAACTTTAAATATACATGTTGAAATTTTATGAAATTAGTCTCATTGGAAAGATATCATCATTATCTTCGTTATGAGACCAATATTGAGTATTTTTGAAAGCAAATATTTGATGTAATGTAATTTATAAAATCATTTAATATATTATAACTTAAATTATACTTAAATTTTTAATAATTTCGATCAATCATTTTACATGATTAGATGCATTCAAAGAATTAATTTGACCTAAATTTTCAATAATTTCGATCAATCATATCTCGTGGGTATTGTTATTATTATAATGAAAAACATGTCTTATTTTGAAGAAAATTTAAAGTTTTATTATTAACATGCTGTCAAAATTCACTCGGTTCCAATTCATAGATTTATGAACCAAACACCAGAATCCACAAAATTAGCAAATTCAGCTCATCCATAATAGACAAGCTAAATGCCAGAATTAACAGATTCAACTCATCCCATACAGACCAATCAAACAACAGAATCAAAATACACATAATCACCAGATTCAGCTCATTCCTCATTCAGCTAATTTCACAGATTTCTCATTCAGCTAATTCATCGGATTCAGGTTTGTCAAACGCACCCTTCGAGTATTTTGAACGTGGGACCTAGAAACAAGTACTAGTATTATCATATGAGAACGAATTTTTAAGGTTATACGCGAATCGTTCAAACACTGCAATCTATGGGTCCCTTCCCTTCATTTGATGGTTGACTTTGCATCGCAGAAAATCATATGCGGTCTTCCATTGTATCTCGGTGGAACTCAAAAGAATTTGGAGTACTCGTGTGCTAGATGATTGAGAAATGAATATGAGTAGGACCCGATCGATCCTATTTAAGGGCATTTCAGTATTTGGTAATAAAAAATTATAATTTCTACTCTTATTTCACTTTTTATATCTAAACATCATTTTTTTATTGTAAACAATTATTACTGATTTATCCATGTTTTTTAACCAAACACCACAAGTGAAAGAACTTTACCCCCCACTCATTATCCTAATTTTATTAACCCAAAAAACCCTTAACCCGGAATAGCCTATCCCCTTATCAAACGCCAAAAGTCTCTAAGAACTCTCTCTCTCACACATTCAATCTCCCAACTCTCCAACCATCAAACCTTGATCGATCCAATTTTTCCATCACTTAGTATGGGATGCCAATCCCATCAACCTTGACAAGGAGTCAACGCAAGAAGGAGGGCAACCGGGAGTCGTCTGCGCCTAGACCGTTGTCGCCAATCCTCCTTCGTTGAAGCGACCGTGAAAATCTAATGTGTGGGATATGTTCGAAAGAATAGAGTACAGATCGAACCAAAATGATCCAAATAAAGTTACCACCATCAAAGCCAAGTGTTCGATCTGCAAGGAGTTGAATGCTCACCATTCACATGGTACGAAGCATTTATTTCGACACATTGACATCCATTCAATGACACAAGGTGACAGTCAGCATCAACACATCCGACAATGCTTGTTATCCCAAAATTCTTCTTCATGTTCTCTCTACTTTCTTATATGATCCAAATAACGTGAGAATGTATGTAGTTAGATATATCGTCATGAATAATGAGCCATTTAGCACCATCGAGAATATTTTTTCAAAAATATGGTGAAAATTGGTTCTCAGTCGGCTAATAAAAAAATTTCTCACCGTACCGCACAGCGGGATGTGATTAATTATTTTGTGATTGAAATGACAAATATGATTTGTCGCGTCCCGACCCGTGAAAGCTCAACCGGGCCGGGCGACGCGAACTGGAACCTAACTAAATGCGGAAATAATGGCGAGGGGTTCCCTCTAACTTACTGGTTTCATTAAACTGTTCATAAGCACCCCTGAATAATACAATAATTTCAAACCTCAACATAAATAATATAATAATCCAAAACCTCAAAGGGGTTACAACAGTTTATACATCATACTCCCGTAGGAGACTAACTATAACAAAAAGTGTAGAAAGTGATCACCGATCCTCAGACACCGCCAGACGCCGCCGCGCCACCAAACACATGCCCCTGTAGGGGCTACTGAAGAAGAGTTGGCGCCTGTACCTGCAAAACGCAGCCTGGGTAAGAATGAGCATAAATGTCGCGCCCCGACCCGCAGGACCCAGACCGGGCCGGGACACGAGGGGGAAAAACCTACATCTACTAGCCTCAACTGGCGGAAACAGCTGAGACTAATGCACAGCTGGTGGAAACAGCTGACTGCAAGCACAGGCACAAGGCGGAAGCGAAGAACTAAACAACATCTATTAACAATTATTACAAAACAGTAATAAAGAGTTAACAAAAGTTTAGTTCAACAAACTACAAGGGATCAACAGTCCCCAAAAAGAAGCTACACCACCCACCGGGGTCTCCGCAAACACACAAACGAACCCATCCTGACCCTCAGACATGGTCAGGATCTGGCACGCTGCCACGAGACTGCCGACGGGAAAGCACCGGAGGAGATCGGGGACCCGCACCTGCAAACACACAGTCCAGGTAGGAATGAGCAACAGCTCAGCAGGGTCCTACTCTACCACTCTCGCTAAGAAGGCAAACCCAACGAACCAACCATGAGGCCAAATACTGAGGCTTGCCAAGGATCCCATAAATCCCGTCAATAACCCAAAAGATTCATGTCCCAAGTACGCCCCTCCGACAACCACTGCTCAGGGGTGGGCAACTCCGACAATCCCTGACACAGGGTGGACACGGCGCTACTAGTTGGACACCCTTCTCCAAGCGGGATCTCCACACTTGGCGGAACGACCGAGGTTAAGACTACCACCTCTCAGTACTCCAAGCCACAGAGCCAACAGGACCCCTAACTCCTGACCCAAGGACTAAGCCTAGCAAGGGAGTCCATCGATCCCATCGATGTCTTTCCCCCCAAGGGTTCATGTCCAAACTACGTCTCTCCGATAGCCACTGTTCTAGGACTGGGTTACCTCCGACGGTCCTTGACACAGGGTGGGCCAGACGAAACCTGTAGGACACCCTTACCGGAGTAACGGCATCCCACGCTTAGCCTTAGATCACCGGAGTTCACGGGTCAACCCCACCCAGTCTAACCTAGCATGTCAAATGCACAGGAAACAGGGCAGGATATGAATAAGGAAAAACAGTAACAAACAACATAACAAGGGCGCACCTTCGGCCCATTTATTCTAAGCACTCCCGAGGATCATGACTTCCTTCGGTTCACCATAAAGCAGTAAAGGGGCATAACCCATGGCCCAGCTATACTAAGCATTCCCGAGGGTTCATTACTCCCTCGGTTAACCACAAAACAGTAAACAATAAGCATGATAGGCAACATGTGAAGCCCCGAGGGCAAAACCGTCAAAATCACTTGCAGGCGAAACCCCGCGGGCAAAACAGCACTTAAAGCAAGTAAAAACCCTCTCTGCACCGAAGGAGATCGATCTCCTATAGCAGCGAGATCGATCTTCTTCGAGGCTAGAAGCACCCGTCCCTGTCACCCCCAACAAGATCGATCTCCACCCATATGAAGATCGATCTTATAGGTGACCCTCGACGCACTGACACCAGCCGCCAAGAGATCGATCTCCCTCCCAGGGAGATCGTTCTCGCTCAGGCGGGCTGGGCCACCCCGACCAAGATCGATCTCATCCCATGAGATCGATCATGATTGGGTTCTCCGGCGGCCGGACGACGAGGAACACCGCCGGAAACCTCCACCATACCTCACCAAACTAGGTGGGCTGGTAGATCTCAGTGCCACAAAGCTACTCATGGCTTCAAAATCGAAAACCAACAACTCCACAAGGAGATCTAAGCAAAACAAAACCCGGATTAAACCCTCAAAGCAAGCCGGAGGTTTGAGTGGGATCCCTACCTCTTCAACGCAGCTTCGATCCACAAGTCCTAAACCAGGACCTTCCTCGTCTTGCCACGAACCCAACAAGCCTTCAAGCTCTAGGAAAGGTGGTCGGAGGAGGAAGAACGGCGAGCGAAAGCTCTCAGCCGGAACAGGGGAAGAAGCAGAGCCGGGAGAAGAAGAGGAAAGAAGGGGAAGAAAGGAAGGAGGAGCGAAAGGGGTAAGGCCGGGGGAAAGCCGGCGAAGGCGGGGAAAAGCTGGGGGAGGGGAGGGAAAGTCTTCCCTCCCCTGACAGGGGAAGCGACGGCCATCGCCGTGGCCGTCCTTCGACGCCACCGCCAACGACTTCCAGGCACAGAGAGATCGATCTTCACGGCCATGGAGATCGATCTCCCTTGCCCAGAACGGCGACCACTAGGCACAGAGAGATCGATCTTCATTGCCATGGAGATCGATCTCCCTTGCCCAAAACGGCAACCTTAGGCTGAGAAAACGGGCCCAAGCCCAGAACTTCCAAACTAGGTCCCACCTAACCTTTCTAACAACCACAAGCATCAGACAAGGTCTGTGTGTGCACACCCAGTGTGAAACGACCGCCAAGGCGCAATTTCCCAAATTGCCCTTGGGGTAAACAACAAGCCACAGGGATGGAGGGGCAGGTCCTCACAATAAAGCTCAGTAGGGTTCTACACTACGTCACACAGAAGGAAGGGGGAACACAACAGTGTCGCCCCCAAGCAAGATGTGGGTGTGCAGCAAGGGTCCCATAACCCTTTGCCGGTGTCCCTAGGCATACCCAACCATGGTCACCCCAAAGGACTAGGCCCATCCTGGATACACCTAGTGTCGCAGGGTTCCAGCTGTGGTCACCCAAATGGACTGGGCCCACACTGGTCGCCACTGCGGGTAGGAACAGACACTGCCTGGGCTGGACTTACTCCGACGGCCCCCAAAGGACAGGAACAAACACTGCCTGGGCTGGACTTACTCCGACGACCCCCAAAGGACAAGAACCGACACCGGTTGCACCCACAACATCTTGCTCGAGGCCGACACGACCTCTATAATCATCAAGCAACATGTGTACTAGTCATCTAAGCCTATCCTCAAGTTTGACTGGACACCACAATTCGATCATGGACCAAACTACCCAACCCCAGTCCTAGGGCTAAGTCCGATCTTCCAGCCTCGGGACGGCGATCCATAGATCACCCACGCCCTAACCATGCAACTAATGCACAACAGAGAATGTATGCTATGAACATACACAAGTAAGAGGAATAGGCTTGTAACAGTATGACAAGGCAACATACAAGTCCAACTGGATCGCTGCAGTGGTACTACCAACCGCTGCCAGCCGATTCGCAGCGGGTCCCGGCATTACGACGGTACCACGACCGTCAACCGCGGACTCCTGCAACAGGAAGCAACCCCGAAAGATTCGATGAACAGTAAAATATAATATTATAATCCGAATATATAATATTATATTTAAAACACCAAAACATTCTCTACAAGCAGCTAGTTGGCCCCGTCGATCCGACATTCAAACGACGTCAGATTTGAGATCCAACTTAGACTCCAGTAGATCTACATGCCGGGATCAACATATCCAAAATCCAAAAACATCCAACGGCTGGATTAACGGGAAAACACTAATTAAAACCGCTAATCAAAACTAACTTACCAATGCTTGCTGCAACGTACCCACCCGTGCGAAAACCATAACAATTTGTAGGAAAATCAGAAAATTATGAAATTAACTGAGTTTGAGGGTAGATTCAAAGATCTACAACTCTTATGCTCATCACAACCCAAGATCATACATGTACCGATCGGAAAACGCGCCGCAAGCCGGCTGTTCTTCAAGAACAGCAAAAACCGGAAAATCCGAGATTAAACATGCATAAATCCTACTAAAATCTCAACCAAAGTTCATGAGACTTAAACCAGAAATTATACTAAGCAACATGCATCCAACAACACAATTTTAGCAAGATCTAACTGCTAGATTAAGAGAAACCCATTAAACACTCTCGTAGGTAGAAAACCTACCGAACCGTGCTAATCCTCGGCTGATTCCCCGCTAATCAGTCACCAACAAGGTTCCAAACCACATCAGGGATCTTCCTCTCGTCGTAACGGATCCAACGAGCTTTAAAACACCCAAAACGGTGGTCGGAGGAGGGAGAACGGAGAAGAAGAAGATGGGCTGCCGGAAGAAAACAGAGCAAGCAGAGCTTGCGGGAAGAAGAAAGAAAGAAGGAAGAAGAAGAGAAGGAAGAAGAGAAGGAGAAGGAAGGGGAAGGCCGGGGAAGGTGGGGAAAAAGGGAAGGAGAGGGGAGGAAGTCCTCTCATCTCCTGACAATGGAGGACGACGGCCACGACGGCCGTCTTCTCCAAGCTCAACTGCCGCGACTTTCTGTTAGAGAAGGATCGATTCTTAGCAAGAAAGATCGATTTTCTAGCAAGAAAAATCGATCCCCTTTGCCCAGAAAGCCAAACTTGGGCTAAAACATAAGCCTAAGCCCGGATCTTCCGATCCCGGGTCCACCTAACCATTCTAATCAAACACTAACACAAACAAGGTCAGTGTGTGCATTCGCGGGTGTGAAACAAACCGACAAGGCGCAATTTACCAAATTGCCCTTGTGGTCCACAACGAGCCACGGGTCTGACCCAGGCGGTCGACCCAGGAATGGAGGGACAGGTCCTCACATGATTCCTCACTTATCTTCTATTTTGAACCAGTTTTATCTAACTTTCAATATTTGGACATCTAACCAAAAAATCTTCTACTTATGCATTACCACCCCTTTTATTGATCAGTCTTGGATTTTACAAAAAGAATTTTATCCTTTGTTGCTCTTAAAGATTGTCATACCGGCGAGTTAATTGCCGATATGATTCTGAACGAACTTATTGTTGTTGGCATTAGTGATAATTTTTTTTGCTTAACATTAGACAATGCTAGTTCCAACATTGTTGCTGTAACTCGGCTCAAAGGTGATCTGCCTCTTCCCGGTAACAGGGACTGCTTGCACTGCCGATGTATGTGCCACATATTCAACCTTATCGTCCAAACTGCATACGAAAATATCAATGAAAGTATCCAAAAGGTAAGGGATATCGCCTATAGCATTAGAACATAAGATAGAAGATTTGGAAAATCCTGTTCTATATGCAAAAGACTTAAACTGAAACCTAAAAAGATTCAATTAGATGTCAAAATTAGATGGAACTCTATTTATTTCATGTTAAGTGATGCGATAAATTATAGAGTTGCCGTGAATGAATGAAATGTTATAGAAACTTTACGTTAACATGTTTAAAATATTCTATAATGCAACTGTTAGCCTTTCTTTTTCATATAGTCCGACTGTGATACTTGGTGTTTTAAATCTTCACTACATTTCTAGGTTTCTTTTTACCAATGCTTAAGACTTCTATCTTGATAGCATGATCCAAAAAATGCTTTTAAAGTTTAAGAAGTATTTTAGACCGATTACTATGGTTCTTGATTTCGGGATGTTGGTAAATCCTATCATGAAGGATGAAAGTTTGTTACAATTTTTCCAAGTATTGTACACTGCTGATGATACTGAAATGATGGTTCATCTATCAAGAATTCAACGTCCTTTGAAGCATTATTTTACGAGTATAATGCTAAGTATGGGACGAGACCCAGTCAACCGGTATCTTCATCTCGTTCAAGTCCAAGCAAAGGTAAGGATGTAGTATGTATGTTGGTTATGGTTCATGACTTATTTAGCTCTGGATCATCGATTAGAAGATCTGGAACATCTGAGCTCTAACAATACTATAGTTCTCCCCCATATGTTATTGAATATGCAATGATTTGAATGTTTTGGCATGGTGGAAAATACAATGATCAACAGCATTTCTTATTCCATCCATTCTAGCCAGGGACACACTCGCCGCTCGGATGTCTACCGTAGCTTGATTTCTAAATGACTCCATAAGTTGCTTGGACCCAAGGACCCAAAAAACTATCAAAGCTTTGATATGCCTAAAGGATTGGTGGGGTGCAGAGATGAGCCTTCAAGACCTGCAAGCTAAAAAAGGAATGATGGAAGAATTTGAAGATTTAGATGTAGAAACTTGAATGTAATTTTATTTCTACATCTATAAGTTTGTAATTTTTGTTTTCAGAATTTAGGGTAGAGGTGCAAATGATTTTTAGGTGTGTAGGTGCCAACCTAGTTTAAATGTCCCCATCCTATTGTGATGCAATACCTCTCCTAAACATGCATTTTCATGAATTTTTATGTCCTTAAAACATTAAAGAAATGATTAATGAAATTAAATAAAAATTAAAAAACCGGGTTCGGGTACATGGGCCCGCCCCTAAACCCGTCCCCGCCCGATCCAATATCTAGGCAAGGCTATACCCAAACCAGGGCCAGACAGAGGCCTTCAAAGCCTAGCACGGGCTCGGCCTAGACCCAAGAGCCTACAGGGTCAGGGCGGGTTTCGCTGTTTGCCTGGCCTGGCCCTTTGTCCACCCATAGTCTCATGGCCATAAGGAGCCTTATGATTGGCTCCTCCACCTCTTGGGAGGACTCCGATCATTATTCAATGAATGTAGTTGTGGAGAAAAATGCGATAACTTGTGGTAGCCAACATGCAAAGAACATGGTGGTATAACCGGGATGGAGAGAGAGTAGAGGTGCGATGCTACTAAGGAACTGAGGCGGGTTCATCCCCTTCGAGGCCACCAGACACTACCGCCGGCCAAAGGGGGAGCACAGGAAATCCTAGGTGCAATGGACCTGGGAATGGCGTTGGATGGGGAAGCAAGGCTACTTATGCAGTTGAGGCCAGTTTGAGACCCAAATCCTCAAGAGTTACAGAGGAAGAGATGGCTCGGTTGGGACCCTTGAATGTCGATGAGGTTATTTGGACGATGCTCTGCTCGACCAATGCTGTCGGAAATGGAAATACTCCTTGTTTGGAGATTTCTTGGTCGAGAATGCCGCTCGCGCTCCTAAAGCACAAGCTATCACAGTTTTGGAGTACTACTGACAGTTTCAAAGTGATAGACATGGCCAAAGGGGTTTATGTGTTCCAGTTCTCTAACGAGATGGATTTCCACCATGTTCTAACCATGGCGCCATGGGTGGTCAATGGGAAAATGTTGTCTCTTCTACGCTAGCGAGAAGATTGGTGCCCTGTTCCTGAGGATTTTAAGATGGTATCGGTGTGAATAAGGTTACCTGAGTTACCTATCGAATTGTTTGATAGGGAGGTGGTGATGAGAATGGTCTCATCCATTGGGATGCCATTGCTGGTGGATCTAGTGACTGAAGATGCTGAGAGAGGCAAGTATGCCCGGGTATGTGTGGAGATAGACATAAGCCGGATGGTCAAGCTTGGTGTACCGGTTACCACGAGGTGTGGCACCCGCTTTGTGGACTTCATCTTTGAGCATGTGATGATCTGTGAGTTTTGTGCTCGAATAGGGCATGGGGCTGGATCGTGTAGACGAAGGTTGGAGATGAAGGAGGCCGCTGAGAAGGAGAAAGCAAAGGAAAGGGCGAGTGTGCCGGAGGGAGACTCACCGGAAGCGATGATGGAGGAAGTACCGCAGGGCTTTGAGAACAATCACCTTGAGCGGATCCCTATCACACCGGCGGTGGTTGCAGCGGTCGCCAGAGGTTGGCACATCGTACGGCGCGAGCACAAGCCATGGGGCGGGCGACCGATGGACGAGGTACGAGCGGTGCATGTGAGGACCCGTTCTTCTAACTTGGCTTGACCGCGTAGGTCGAGGGTTGTTTCCTGTTTGTTTGGTTCTGCGTCGGGTACGATTGGATGATCGTATGGTGGTTTTTGACCCAGTGGTAATTTGGTAAAATTGCTCCCTGGTAGTCGGTTTTGCACCCGCATTGCACAAACTGCCTTGGATTGATGTATGTGATTGATTTAGGACCTTAGGGGTGCTTCCGATTGGAAGATCAGAGCTCGATCGGGAGAGATCGAATCGGACGGCCAAGACCGGTCATGATCTCTATAAATAACCCTTTCTTTTCTCTCTCTTCTCTTTCTTTTCTCTTCTCTCCTTTCTCTCTCCCCTTGGCTGCCGGCTGGAGCTTGGGCTGTGGCTTTTTGGCGCATATCTGCGTGGATCGGAGGCCAGGGATTCGTAAATCGCTTGCTTGTTGCTACATGTAGGTGTTTCTACCCAATTTTGGTGAATTGGTAACTCTAGGATCGCTTTTATTTGATTTATGGCTGTTGTGTTTGTTGGAATGGTTTTCTTTTATGTATTCTAGTTCCTTGTTATGCTTAGAAGCTTTCTATCGAATCGTTTCTGTATTCTTTTGGCCGAATTTTATATTTTTGTCGGTTTTTCGACGGGGTCGGACTCAAATCTGATATTTCACGAATTGAGTTTGGTTTTTAATGCATGAATGAATTCTCCACCATCAAGCCCACCTTCCTGCAAAGTTTGAATGGATTTCATTGCCGTTTGATAGATCAAATCTCACAAATTGAGTTTTCATCAGTTTTGTCGGCTTCCGAGTAATTTGTTTGATTTCCGGGGATTTCATCATCCGAAGTTTGTTTTCTTAGTTTCATTAGATTCCCCACATCCAATTGCATACCTCAGCCAAGTCTGGTTTGATTTCGATACGTTTTGATAGATCGAATCCAAGAAATTGGATTCCAGTCACTATTCATATATGTTGTCGACGCAAGAATAATCGATCTTCATGGAATGAAGATCAATCTTCTTGTTGCGACGTTGGTTGCCGACTTTGAAGGATCGATCTTCCCTTGTCTCTTCCTTTGACAGAGGGAGCACTTAAGGAAGATCGATCTTCATGGTATGAAGATCGATCTCTTCTTTCCCAAACAGAACCTTGGTTTGGGAAGGATCGATTTTCATTGCATGAAGATCGATCTCTTCTTTCCCAGACAGAGGACTCTCCTAGGGAAGATCGATCTTCGCTTGGGTGAAGATCGATCTCTTCCTTAAGGCAGAGAACACTTGTATTGAAGATCGATCTTATTGGGTAAGAAGATCGATCTCTTATATGCTGATTGTTAATATTGATTCGAATTCTATGTTTTCGATTTCCTTTCTTCGACCCAGTATTCTTGTGGGGCTTTCCTGATGATAAGTAGTGACTATTATATTATTTTTATTGGGATTTTGTCGGGCTTACCTCCGGATTACGCCATAAGTCATATTTCGAATCAGTTATCGATTTCTACCAATTGTCAAGCAGTTTCCCGATAAAACATGTTATATCTATATAGATATAGTTTGTGATTGCTTTAATGCTTTGTGGTTAACCTGGATGGTGATGACTTCCGGGAATGTTTAGTATAAATGGGCCGAAGGTGTGCCCTGCATGCTTAGAATTAATGTATTTACTGTTTTAAATATATCCCAACTGATTGTCGGCGTGTGCCGGGGGCAGTAGTGTAAAATGAATGAATGTATTGTTTGGGGTTTGCTAGGGTTACATCCCCGTTGTAGCAATTTCGGTTGACGGCTGTGGACGCTGTTATAATGCCGAAATTGGCTATGTTGCTTGTTGTTGCTTGTGGACACAGGTAACTGTGGAACCTTAGCCTGTCAGGTGCCGGGGTGCACTGAAGGCTATTGTATTTCTGCTTTATCATTGCTTTGTTAGTTAGATCTTCATTGCTTTAGACCCTTGCTATGCTCACCCTTTGGCTAGCTTTAGGCTATGCCCAACCCTTTATAATTGATGTCATCTTATTGCATGCTCATATCTCTTTATTTGTGCCTGAGCATTGCATGCATATTGTTTGCATTAGAACATAAGGTTAGGGTGTGGGTGAATAGGGTCTTCGCCGATCCGAGGCTCTCGGGTAGCTCGGATCTAGCTCTAGGATTGTGGCTGGGTAGCTAGGCCTAGGGTTATTGTTATGCCAAATCTCTGTATTCTCGAGGATGGGTCTAGTTGGCTACTATCCGTTGTTTGAGGTGTAGAGGTCGCCCAGAGTTCTCGTCTCATGAGCAGTATCCTTGTTAAGGGAAGTTACGTCCTGCCCTGGGTCCTACCCCTTTGTTGTTCAGCGTTGGGCGCTTGGGTGTTGAGAGGGACGGCTATTGACAGTTGAGGTCACAGAGCGCGTGCCTTGGGGTAGGCGGTGGACGTAATGTGAGTTTCCCTTAGAGATAAAACAGAACCCGAGTGTGAGGTCCGCTGGGTCTACCGTGGAACAAGATGCATGTGCCTGGAGGGCGGGGCTAAGTCGGGTAGCTGGGTAAGCAATCCCACAACGCCTAGGTATGGTCCGGGGTTTGATATAAGTATATAGTAAGCCCTTAATAGACACAACGCATTTTAAAGCCGTGCTGGCAGTGATCTGCCAGAAAACTCCAAAGCTAAGCGTGCTTGCCTTGGAGCGGTCCCGAGATGGGTGATCTACTAAGAAGTTTTCTCAGATTTCTACAGTGAGCCAAAAGCGGACAATATTGTGTCGAATGGGGCCCTCGGGTGGATCCTGGTCGGACCGGGAGCCCGCGGGCCAGGGCCCAGTAGAGGGCCGGGGCGCTACAGTATGGTATCAGAGCCAGTTCCCAGCCGGAAACTGTGCCAGCGAGGACGCTGGGCCTCCAAGGGGGGTGGATTGTGAGGCCCGCTGGGTCTACCGTGGGACAAGATGCCTGCGCATGGAGGGCGGGGCTGAGTCAGGTAGCCGGGTAAGCAATCCCACAACGCCTGGGTATGGTCCGGGATTCGATATAAGTATATAGTAAGCCCTTAATACACACAACACGTTTTAAAGCTGTGCTGGCAGTGATCCGCCAAAAAACTCCAAAGTTAAGCGTGCTTGACCTGGAGCGGTCCCGGGATAGGTGACCTACTGGGAAGTTTTCCATTATGCCCTTGGAAGTGACGCTTGTCAGAAGTTGTTGGCCAATAAGAAGCGTACATATGGCGTCTGGTAGGTGAAGAGGCCGGGGATCGCGACACAGCCGGGACAAGGATTGGCACCAACACAGGGGGACAGGATGGGCGGCAACGGCTCTAGCGCTTCAGCTGTGATGGGAGGGGAAGAGATAAGGACGAGGGGTGAGATCTCGAAAGCATCTAGAAAAGGGAAGAAGATAGCTTATGATGGAAGGCAGGCCATGGCTCCATTTATTAATCGCCAAGGTGGGACCAAGGAAGGTGACCAAAGGAAGGCATGCCAAATTGGGCCTATGCTTACGCAACCAGGCGATGGGTTGGGCCAGAACCGTTTTCATGCTCTAATAGACACAGCTAATGGAGGCCCAATGCAGATGAACAAGGATTCGGATACGGAGATGAGTTTGGATCAAGCTCATGAGAATAACTTTCAAAATTTAGTTACCGCCCTCGGCTCGGACACACCGGTACATGTATCCATGGAGGACGAGGAGATAGGGATGCCCATCCATGACCCACAGGGGGAGGCGATGATCGGATGGATGCTCTGGATAACGCTATGGTAGTCGCCGATCCGCGCATAGCTAAGGAGACAGAGTACGATGGGTAGCAAAAGAGGTTGTGTGTGGTTACATGACCCTTATCTACTGGAATTGTTGTGGTGCTGGCCCCCGGCGTGTGGTCCGCACCTTTTTTCCGGCTTCTTGGTTAACATGCTCTCTCTGTCATCTTGTTGGCTGATGTTTTGATAGATGGAGGAAAGTTAGAGTGGTTGCAGGATAAAATTGGTGATGAATGGAGTTGTTACCTATGTCCGGCAGTAGGAAGACATGGTGGTATACTGGCGTTTTGGCGGTGGGATGTTGGCCGAACTTCTTTTGCCCACTGGTTAGGACAAGCGATCCACAGAGTTCTTTCTCTACCTTCGCTTGGACATGTAATGATATCGGCGCTGTATGGTGCCACGCGTGACTCTGAACGCAGGGAGCTCTAGAAAGCTTTGTTCAGGGAGGAAATGGTGGGTCTGCCTCATATTATGATCGGGGACTTCAATGTGATTTTATCAGCTGAGGAGAAGAGAGGAGGGTCGGCCTTCACCTTCGGAATGGCGGAACATGACTTCTTTAATTTTATTTGTTGCAACGGACTGATGGAGCTGGACTTCACTGGATCCAAGTTTACTTGGACTAATAGGCATGATGGGAGAGCACAGATTTTAGAGAGGCTTGATAGCACCCTGTGCAATCACACATGAAAAGGTCTATTCCCCGATGCCGTGGTGAAGCACTTACCGCGGGTGGGTTTTGACCATGCACCTCTACTTGTTTTGTTGCAGAAAGCACAGTAGAGGAAAGGACCATCTACATTTCGGATGGAGCACAACTGGATGCAGACTAGAGAATTCAGGGAGGCGCTCGATCATGCGTGGAGCTTTCCTTGCTCTGGTTCGAACCAGTTCAAGGTTAATACTCGCCTGAAGGCTATCAAAAGGGTTGTCAAGGGCTGGGATCAATGGTAGCGAGCATGGGATACCTTTGGGGTAGGCAAAAGAATCGAGGGTTGTTTGGAGAGTCTATATGGGATGGAGGACCGTGGGGAGCTTCAAGAGGAGGATGTTGTGTTTCTTATTGAATTGGAGGAACAATGGGACAAGGTTATCTCTTTACAAGAACAAAGGGTGAGGCAACGCGTTCAGCAAGATTCGCTTTAGGCTGGAGACCGTAACTCTAGTTTCTATCATCAGCTGGCCTCAGGACGCAGACATAAATAAAAAATTTGCCAGTTGGTGGGAGAGGATGGTGTTATCGAGAGTGACCAAATTGGTATAGGACGTATCTTACAAAACCACTATGCGAAGCTTTGGGAAGACGGCGAGCATTTTCCAGTCCAGTGCTTACCCGAGCTCTCGAAGGTTGGTTAGCATTGGCATGCAAGCTTGACGGCGGAGGTCACTGAAGAGGAAATCAAAAAAGCAGTTTTTAGTCTAGGCAGGAACAAGTGTCTAGGACCAGACGGGATTTTGGCAGAGTTCTACATTTGAATCTGGGAGTTGGAGTTGACTTTTGTAAGCTAGTGCATGGTTTCTTCGAACAGGTGCGGCTGCCTCTAGCATGGAAGGAAGCTTTTATCTCCCTCGTCCCAAAGTGCAAGCTGCCAAGCCAGGTGAAGGATTTCCGGCCAATTAGCCTATGCAATGTTGACTACAAGGTGATTACGACCATTCTTGTGTGGAGACTTGAATGCTTGTTGGGTGATTTGATTAGTTTGGAACAATCTGCATTCTTGGAAGGAAGATGTACTTTCGATAGCATCGATGCGCCCTAGGAGGTGGTGCATATTGTGGTTGTGGCCCCAAAGACAAGAAGCCTTATGGTGCTCAGGGTTGATATGATGTCTGCATATGATAGGGTTCGGTGGTCTTTTTTGGAGGAGATTATGCAGCAGCGTATGGAATTCCCACAGACCTGGATCCAATGGGTGATTGCTTGTGTCCAAGAGGCTATGTATTCTTTCATCATTAATGGAGAGGTGCATGGAAGGGTGCAATCCAAGCATGGACTATGACAGGGTGACCCACTTTCGCCATATTTGTTTCTGCTGGTCCAAGAGGTTCTCACGAGAATTTTAGAGAGCCCGGGATCTAGAATGGAGGGGATTAAGTTTAAGACATCATAATTCTCCATCTCACATATTCTCTATGCCGATTATTGCCTCCTTACATCTCGAGTAACATGCTTAGAGGCAAGGAAATTGAGACAAAAATTGACTCTGTTTCACACTTTAAGTGGCTTGGAGATGAATCCCACTAAAAGCAGTATCCGATTCTCAAAGACTGGATAAAGCTCGGCGGGTGGCTATATGTACAATTCTCAGGATCCGGGAGAAGGAGGACGGTTGGCGGTACCTTGGAGTGCCACTCAGTGCCAAGAAATTGCGTATTGCCGATTTTACTCCCCTAGTGGATCTGATGGCTGCCAGGATCACATCATGGCAAGGGCGGAAACTATCCGAAGCAGGCAGAGTCACCTTATTGAGATCAGTCCTCAAGGGGATGTCGATACATGCCATGACCACCACTGTCCTACCAAGCTCCGTCATCAAAGGCCTAGAAAGATTGTGTCGGGGCTTTCTTTGGCAGGGTCGTCGGCCTTAGTACAGTAGCCTAGCATGATGTTTGCCAACCTAAAGAATGGGGAGGACTAGGAGTCAGAGATTACGCATTGTGGCAGCGGGCACTCAAAGTTAAAAGGGCAGCCGTCTTCTTGCAAGATCAACAATCTATTTGAACTAAATTGGCATGAGAGAAATATAGATGGAATGGATTGCTTCCAAAAATGAATACGAGTCGATCTTGCTCGAACCATTGGAAAATGATTTGTGGTGCAGTGGAGGATTTGCGGCTGGGCATTCGATGGGTCCCTGGGTATGGAAGTCAAGTCAGCATCTATAAGGACTGTTGAGTTATGGAGGAAGCTCTCAGCAGTATGCCAACCATGGTTCACACTGCAGTGGATGGGTTACTGGTTTGCGAGCTACAGGGCGAGAATGGATGGAACAGGGAATGTTTGGCGGAGCTGTTTCACTCGGAGCTAGTCGATGCTATTCTCAGGCTACCAGCGGGTCAAGTAGGAGAGAAGGATGTGGCGCACTGGGAGTTTAGTAGTGATAGTGCAGTAACGTCCACTTCTGCCTATCACCTACTCATGCAGCGATTTGGTCCGGTGACCACGATGAAGGAGCAGCTAAGGTGGTCCAGCCTATGGAGGTTGCCAGTAAGGCCGAGGGTCTCCCAATTTTGATGGCACGCATTGAGGGGCAAACTCCCAGTCAGGGAATCTCTATGGCGTATATGTATTATATCTGAGAGGAATTTCCCAAGGTGTGGGATCCCAGAAACAATGGACCATGCTCTTTTTGAATGTCGCTTTGTTCGCTAAGTGATTGATATGTTGCTAGGTGCACTGGGGGTTGCGCCGTGCGATTGGAGTGCTGACAATATGATGGGAATCTTCCTGCGCTCCTCCAGCCAAGAGGGCGTCCAGAAGCTGCAAGCGTATCTATGTTATGGGGTTCGGCAAGCATGGAAGGATCGTAATGGCCGAGGCTTTGAAGGCGTGGGGGAAACAGCGGAGATTGTAGCCAAGCGAGCGCAGAGGTTAGCGAATGAATACTTGACAAACCGAAAGAAGGGTAATCCTGCACATGCTCGTAGGATCTCGGAAGACATGGTGGGGCTACAGGTGGATGCGTATAGAGACGTGGTTGGAGGCCACCGAACTACAGTTGGTGTGGTGGCTTCAGACAGCGCTGGGGAGCTCCAATGGGTTCAAGGAGCTACTGTTGTTGCCAAATCTGTTTTTAAAGCAGAGTTAAGTGCTATATGCCAGGCATTGGAGTGGGCCAAGGAGAACCGTGAGCACAAAATGATAGTCGAGTCGGACGCTAAAGAGATGGTTGATGTTCTGTTGGGGCGTCGACCATGGCCGGTGGAGGAGGAAGAGCATGCCAAGCTAGCCTTGCGACTCTTTTTAGACTTTGACTCTGCTCTTGTTTTGCATATTCCTAGAAGCTGTAACCTTAGAGCAGATCAGGTGGCCAAATGATGCCGGGCTAATGGTACCAGGTTTGCCTGGCAGGCTTATGAGGGCCTAGATGCCCTTTAGCCAAGTCTGTAAATAATTTTAGTCCGCGGGCTCAAGTCATCAAAAAAAAAAAAAACAGGCAAAGAACAAAGTTCCGTGCTAGGTCCATATGAAGAGCTCTGTATTTTCTCATTAGAAACATCTTTGTAAACAAATGGTGTCTCGGATGTTTATTGTCTAAAGCCATGCTTCACAAATTGGAAAGAACAGCTTACTCGACTTGGAGAGCCTCTTCTCTCCAGAAACATTAGCTGAACCTATTACCTGGGCTTGAGTAAATGGTCTGCATACCACCGGCTTTTACAAACATTAGCTTACAAGACTTGCACGCTTGCACCTACAAATCAGGAACAAGTTCATCTTACAGTCCTAAGATAGTCCTGAGTTACTGAACACATCTTGATACATTAACCAGCACATAAAAGAACACTTATTAGCCAACTCTCTTTAGATTCCTTTTCCTGGTTGGCGAGCTGGGTTTCAATATTTAGAGTTGGAGAGATCCTTTGTCAATCCCATGAACAGATCGATGGCTTCTGGCTACACTTGTATGAAGTTAATTGAGAAAAAAAATCATAACTTGTCAGTGCCTTATAGAGACATCAAATTGAGGTGTCTCCCCTGACAGCCAATCAGAGCTTTAATTTAATCTGACCAACTTGTGCAACGCTTCACGAGCGATAGGAATCAATGAACCATGCCGGCTGACATAATTAATGTCACTGAACTAATCAAAGAAACAGAGGTCATACAACACTACTGGATCTTGGCGTGGAGGGACACCACCAGGTCATGGGCAGCATCCAGCAGCTTCCAGACATTGAGCTGCCCGGCCATGCTGTTGCACTCTCTCAAGATCTCGTCCATGCTGCTGTAGCTATCGATGATAAGCTTCTTACGCTGCAAAACACAGGCTGCAATGGCATAGAGCAGCAAGTCATCCGTGGGAGGAGCCCGTAACCTTATCCTCCCCCAGACCGACTTCCCAATCCTTGCACGGATTGCTGCCTGGTCTGCCCACATCACCTCCCAAAGGCATACTGTCTGCTCGAAGGTCAGCTCTCTTCGGAAGAGCACCACCACCATTCTGTACACAAAGAAACAGTCCTCAGCCTGCATCTTTTCTAGATGTCTGTAGAGGTGGGAGTCCTTAGACTTGATGATCTTGGAAACTATGCTCAGTTGCCTTCTAATGCCCACCTCATCAAGTCTAAAGTTGTGTCGAGCTTTGCGCATGAACCCCACAAAGCACCAGAAGGCTTCGTGATCTTCATCAATCACTGCAAGGATGGGTGACAAAAGATCGCTCATGCCCTGACAGTAGCCGATCTCCGGGTCATAGAGGGCATAAGCCTCGAGCACGGCAACGAGCCGAGCAGCGTGGTAGATCATGCATGGCTCCAAGTGGTCATAATCTTTCAGACCAACAGCTATGGCCAATTGCTGTGCCTTATCCTCGGAGACTGCAGCTTGTTTTGGAAAGAACAAGACCCATTCTGCATTGGCACGGATGGCATCTATACGGATTATACGCTGCCATGTAGCAAAGTCTTCAGGAGTCCGATTTGACTGAGAAAAATCCTTCCTTTTTATGGAAGAAATCCTGCCGAATTTGGGATCAAGTTCCACGTCCTCTTCTGCAATAGAGAACATTGGCATGGTTCCAGGTTCGTCGTCATCAGAGGATTCAGTGTCAGACGATTCAGTGTCCATTGTAGGCGCATCTACATGGGTGACTCCACAATTATCCTCTTCTACCACATCCTGTGTGTTGGAGGCAGAGGTTTTATCATCCACTGATTGCTCTATGTCGCCACCATTTGGGCTCTCACCCTCCAAGGAGAGGGACTGTCGGGCACTCAATTTGGCTTCAATACCAGGAGATTCAGGCCCTTCATCATATATGGGGCTATTCGTAATAGAGACTTCACCTGCTTCCTTTATTTCTTTCAAAAGTTGCAGGGACTGCCCCCTCAATTTTTCGTAATCCTTCCTGCATAAGATTCACAGAAGAAGCTAAGTCCTCTGATCTCTGATATAATGCAACCAGACAAACTCTGGATTCACAGATCACCATTCTCCAAAACTATTAACACAAAAATCTATCTAAATCACCTAGTTTAGCCGGTCATGATGGTGCATACCATTTCATCAGCTACCTAGTACACGAGAAGAGCAAGGATGTAAAAGCTAAAAAAGAAGGGTCAAAGTACCTTATCCTTGTCTTCACGGCTTTCCTTTCGGCCTCTGAACTATTCAGGTCATAGCTGCAAATGAAAGCAGAAAAATCAATTACCAGGGATATCATACAGAGCAAAATATGTATCACTATCTACACAAACAGGAGTCATGTGCAAAGCACAATAGATAAAAGGATCAAGTTAACATATCCTCATTCAATAACCAGACAGTAACATACGAATAAACATATTAACATGCTACTCTATTGTGAAGTTTCACAAGCCTCTATGCATATATCTAAAAGAAGCAACATCTGAAATTACAGAGAAAGCATGCAAATTGATGGACAGTAGTTATGTAGAAATTGGAGTCCGTACATGAAGAGCAATGAAAGCACTGTATATTGGTTGTCAGCGATCACGGCTTAATAAGACAGATGGAACATAACCACAATGGACCATGCGGCTTATAAACAATGGGTCCTCATTCGAAAAGGCCTACAATGAAGTTTACATTAATTAGCCATCACTAGGCTCAAGCTACAGAACCAACAAGAAGGTGGGCCCTGAAGCGGGCGATCAAGAATAATTCTACCCTGCCCTTGTCCATATTATGGCATGTTGATGCAAACGAATATTTTGATGTTAAGTATAAGAAAGAATTGGCTTCATGAAATGATACATCATTCTTCTAGTGTGCAAGTGAGAGAGCAAAACCAAAAGGCGCAGAATGTTGAACAAATTTCCAAAAGCAAGAGATCACAGTTGGAACTGCATTGTAATCTATCAGAAACAGAAGCTTATATTACATAGTCTTGTCGGTCTTCACATGAGAACTCAGAGTTTGACCTTACCCTTGTTATTAAATAAGCTAAAAGAAGAAAGTCCAAATCGCCAGAAGAATACAACATGTGATTTACTGCTAGCACAAAATTCCTCTAGAAGACATAGTAAATGGATATAATGGCATGGTCAAAGTAGAAGTTAAACATGTGAGCGAGGTCAAAGAGGGTGAAGGGAAAGATAAGTGCAGAAACTGAGTAATAGAAGACAAATCAGGTTTATTGACATTTATTGATGTTTCTTTTAAGTGCAGAAGGACAAATCAGCCCAAGCATTTTATACATAGGAAAACCACCATCATTTATTAATATTTGGCCAGCGAATACCATAGAAGTAAACAGCTTGGTCAGCTGACGGACAGGATGCTACTTAACGTGAACCTAATAGTTGCTAAACATAAAGAATTCCACAAAAACTAATATCGAATAGAGGTGACAACATGGATCTGCGCAATATCAGGTTGCTAAGCAGATGAAAAACCAATAGATTGATCATTTTTCGACATGTCCCATGCAGCATTCGATAAGTATTTAGCATACGAAATGAGCCAACATTCAGTTGCTTGTAGCTCACGACAAGATAGAACATAAGTAGTTTTTTAAACAATTTGCAAAACTCAGTTTATCAAATTCCGGTTTTATGCAAGTATCAATCAATTTCCAGGAGCTACATTGGAGTCTTGTCAAAAAACGAACACAGATAAACTAATTACAAGTATATTGGTAACTAAGTGAGCTCATCAGCTGCGACTGAGAATTTGAATATTTCGCCACCACCAGAAGCATTCAATAACTTAATAGGTAGAGAGAATCTGTGTTATCAGTGTTCTGAAATCTTACACTCCAAGAAGAAAAGGCCAGACCTCAGCCCTGATGCTTGGGTCAATCCCCTGTACAACATGGGGGCAAATTAATCATGATAACTTTGCTTGAACACTGACAGTAAGCAGGATCAACACAAGCTAATAACAACATGCGGTATCATAGAATCGGAAAAGTAATATTCAGCATGATGTGCTTACTCCACTACGAGCTTTTTTCAAGAACTTCACCCCACCGTCACGAAACTTTCCGTCTGCTGAAAATAACTTGTACCATTGCCTACGAGAAAGGGCACGTCTTCTTTTGCTTCGGGACCATGGTGACTTAAGGCTACCTCTGAGAGTCAAGAAATGTGTCAGAAAGAAGTAGCTTAATGCACCCCAAATTTTTTTATAAAAAAGAAATAACAGATTGCAAAGTTTGATCCGTGCTCTAGACAAAAAGGAATATCCTAAGCAATTAAGAATAGGATCAGCTTAGCGCCTGACAGTTCTGGTCCAAATTTTACATCTAGCTTAGACATTCTAATCAACCAATAAGGGGTTACTTGCTAGGGATCCAGGGACTTAAATTACGAGTAAAACTGGCAAATTGGAGAGCATGAGCAACGCCGATGAGGATTGAAAAACCTGAATTGAACTACTTTGAGGAAAAAACAATGCCGCGAAGATACACAGAAACAACAAGGTGGCAATCAAAGCTCGCATCTTTTTTCCTAATTTGTTCCGTGAGAAAACCCAAGCTGGCATCTTTACTTTCTCAAGTGAAGAAAGAACAGGGATCCAAGGAGAACGAGGCAATTCGAGAGGAAAGAAGAAGACTCACCGATCGGAAGCTGGTGATGGGACGATGATGAGGAGGGAACGGAGATGGACCCACGACGACGACGAGGGGGACGCTGACGGAGGAGGATTCGCCACCCACGTCGGCAAGGGAGACGAGGACGAGGACGAGGGCGAGGGGGAAGACGAGGAAGCGGATGCGGATGTCTGTGACTGTCTCAAAGCTTTCATCTACTCTAATCTAACTCTCTCTCTCCCTCCCCGTTAAATGGAAGGATGAATTGGGTATTCTCTTTACCTACGGGAGGAGATGAGGAGTGTGGCGGCGAGGGCGAGACCGGCCATGGCCGTCACGCAGACAGCGACCCCGACATTCCAGCGTCCCCCGCCGCCGCCACCGCCTCCCCTCGCCCCCCAGATCCACGCCCCCCACACCTCCAGCATCGATCGCTCCAATCACCCTTCCCCTCTCCACCATCACCCACTCCAATCACTCCTCTCCCTCCTTCTCTCCCTCTCCAATGCTCCGAGCGGCCGACGACTTAGACTCGGGATGGAGGTATGGATGGACGACGCGCAGACGCGGCTCGGAGACGGACCGCCGTAGTGTTGTTATTTATTAACTAAAGGGAAAGGGAGCATCGTCACGTGAGTCCAATTAATTATGCACTGTGGTGCATTAGATTACACGAATTTAACCAATGGGTCCCTCTGATCAGATGAAAAGATCAAAAGAGTAGTAGTATTCTATGAATAAAGAGGAAGAGAGGGGCCTGAATGTAATGATAGTGGTGGCCCCCTTTGTTTTCCTCCGGGCTTCCTTTGGGGGGCATCAGAATCTGAGAAAGGAGACTGTAATTTCTCTTTTCTTTTCTTTTTTCCTTTTTTTATTAATAAAATATATTTTTTTGAAAATATATTAGTATTATAATTTGCAATATCCTCTGACAAAATCATGTAACCTGCTGAACATGGGGAATCATTTCATAACTTAATTGTATACTTTTATCATGATTAACTCTTTAATCGGATGAAAGAGATTTCATGTGAAATAACTATATGTTTTCACGAATCATATGATATTCTCAAAAACATAAGAGGTTTTGTGATATTTAGTATGTTTTCAGAATTTTAAAGGATTATATGATATTAATTTCTTTTTTGTTATTTTACATTAAAATTCATCACTTTTATGCTGCATATTTTGTTATTAGAATTGACTGAGATGTAAAATTTAGTTTCTTTTGACATAAGTATCCAATTCCTCCGGAATGGACAAAACATTCCTTAATCACAAAGTTATGTTGTACGATCATGATGTAAACAGTATGTAAAGACTGTAGGGTGCTACACCTTTCCTACTAAATTGGTAGCACTAGTCCCCATGTCTACGCGGAACGCCTAGCTTTTGGGAATCACCACATTTTTTTTTTCTGACGAAGTGAGCCAAAGGACAGTGAAAAACAACTAAACCCCGTCAACATATTCAACCTAAAACCAAGGGGGACACCGTGGTCTATAAGCCAAAAACAACACGTGTTAGGACACACCCTATCGATTCTTGCAAGCCTATCAGCAGCTTGATTATCCTCCCATGAGACATGTAAGATCAGGGGCGGATATAAATACATTAAATCCAGCCTATATAATGGCTAGCCCACTCGTCAGCCCTCCAGTACTGCCAAAGCAGCAAAGAGTTAAAATTAAAATTAAAAGGCAATCCAGTACTGCTAAAGCAGCCAAAGAGTCAAAATTAAAATTAAAAGGTGCTGGTGGCCTGCTGACATCACCGTAGGAAGTAGTCAAAATTAAAAAGTACCCGAGAGTCAAAATTAAAAAGTGCAATAGCTAGGTGTCAGTGACCAGTGACTGGATATTGGGCGGCCTGCTGACATATATTTAGTTCATTTATTCACATTTGTTTACTCGTTCATCAAAATGTTTGATAGGCATATAATTTATTCACATAATATTTGATACTTACATGAAACTCATGGGTTCAAGGCTTTAAGTTAATGTCGTGGCTCCTAATAGCCACTTGATTTTATTGTTTTGTCTCTCTTAAAAGCAATTTTCTACAACGTACAAGGTAAAAAAAATGACTTTAAAAGGCTAGTAGTTGTATAATTGAGAGATTAGACCCCACTAGTAATTTTTTTGTTTTCATAATTATTTTATAAATAATTTTACTGTTAAGAAAAGAATGCGCTTTGAATATTGAGAACACTACTTGAGCATTTACTGTTTAGATATAGTCTCTTGTTCTTGTGTAGAGTAACAGTAACTGAAACATAGGAATGAGCCTTTTGAAATCCATTAGAGATATTACATTAAAATGTGAGCATGTGATTGGTATAGTTTCCATCAAGCAAACCATTAGGATAGTGTTAGCCCGGGCGGACTTTAAATCCTGGATCCGCCCCTGTGTAAGATGATGAACTCCTTTAAGTGTACGACATACCAGCAAATATTCTGAAGATTGTCTCGGAGGTGCAGGGGCCATCGTCTGTGTCCAGAGATAGTCAACAACCTTCCTCGCATCCAGCTCAAAGAGTACTTTTGAATGACCCATTTGCCTAGCAACCATTAAACTCTTTAAGAGAGCTTTATTTCGGCTTCAATAGCATTGTTGTCTCGGGAGGGTTCAGAGAACGCCCAACAAACATCTCCATTCTCATCCAAGCAAACCGTGCCAATACCTGCTTGACCATCAGCGAAGGCCCCGTCGAACTGGATAACAACTTGGTCTACATTGTTTCCCCGTCGGTGATCTGCTCTGTACCGCTTACATGGGTACAACAAAGACCACTCCCTTGCCTGCCAAATGATCGATATACTAATGGAGACTGCAGAGAGACCTTCCCCATCATAGAGAGATCGATTCCGGTTCTTCCAAATTCCCCATAGCATGTAACCAATCTTGGTCTTCCGCAAGCGTATGGGGTCAGAAGATGAGGTGCCCATCAACACTTCTCTCCAAACCGCCGAAGTCCTTTCACTTCCAAACGTCGGGTCATTAGCAAAGACTCATGCCCATACTGATCACTTGCAAAACGCAATTTCGAAATTTATAAACCTTTCTTTCAACACTAAATTAATAAGATAAGATAATGGTGAAATACGGGGTCGGTTCTCAAGGAAAACTTTGACCAACAAGAAAAAATTAGAATTAAATCTCGAAACTCTAATCTAAAGCGAAGAAGGATTGATTTGGGTTGTTTTAGAGTTATTTAATGAAAACTAACTAAGAAAGCAATGTAAAAAATTGATTTAAGATAGATCAATGAGAAAACCTAGGGATTACTCAATCCACTTTAGTTTCATTTCCTGTATTCTCTAGTTATCATCTTGTTTTCTTATCTAGATATTATAGATTCATAGCTTCTTAGGCTTACATGAATCTCTAAAAGAAGGTAAGTGTTTTCCAAAGGCATATTTTATCTTCGATTAACATAGATTGTTTTCAGGGTAACCTTAGCATAACATATCATCACTATGCATAAAATATCTCATCGGTTATTCACAAACCACATCAAAACTATCTTATAGATTTCTACTATCAATCACCGAAATCAGGTAGACCTCAATATACGTCAAGGAACTCTATTCCCTCAACTCTATTAACAATAAACCCATATCTATAAGATTATGTCTAGAAAAGAATACAAGTATCAAATTAGAAAATACAAATAATGTACACTAAAGCTTCATGAGATCCCTAAGTACAAAAGTTAGCCACTCATCTTTGGGATGAAGGCCATATATTCGATGAAGAATGATTGGGATCCACGCTGTGGCTCCATCTTCTCCAGGGAATCTTCAAATACCTAATTCTCTCTTTTCTCTCTATGGAGCCTCCCATTTTTCGGCCAGAAAACCCTTTTTATATGTTAACTCCCAGAATTAGGGTTTTGGGCTAAGTTGGACTCTATTGCCACTCGGATTTCCTGAATTAATCCATGGCAGCCTATTATGGTCGCAACTAGGTCCAATCAATTCGGAATCAGAAAATGTGTTCAACGCGAACGTTATTCATTAGGAAGCCCTAATAAGTCACAGAATATGCATAATTCACCTATTTAACTTGGCTTTGTTAGCTCTCAAGTAATGAATTTTTAATATCTTTTCATGTTATTTCAGGTACAAGAGTTTCCAAAGAGAGTTGCATCGATCCCGGGCTTAAAAGACATAAATTACACAAAATCTGTCATATTCGAATTGATCCAGACCCAGTCTGGATTCAACCCAAACCAGACCCAGTCTAAATTGAATCCAGACCAGACCTAGTCTGGATGGATTCAGAATATTTGGATCGATTCCAAAATTATGGATCGATCCAAACCTATTTTGGATCGATCCAACCCAGTCTGGATCGATCCAAACTTATTACGGATTGATCCAAACCAGTCTGGATCGATCCAAACTTATTCCGGATCGATCCAAACCATTATGGATCGATCCAAAACCCTTTTCAGAGACCAGTTTTGCAGTTTTACACATCGGATTCATTCAAACCTTTCATGTATCGATCCAGAATATTCGGATCGATCCGAACCAGTCTGGATCGATCCAAAACCCTTTCCAGGGAGCCATGATTCTCTGTTACACATTGGATCAATCTAAACTCATATTGGATTGATCTAAGCCGTTAGAAACTCAAATTTTGACATCTTGGATTGATCCAAACCTATTTTGGATCGATCCAAGACCGGCGGATGGGTAAAAATGGACGGTTCAGATCTGATCCGAGGGTCCACGACTTGGGGCCTATAAATAGGGGTTTTGGTTCTTATTTTAGGGATCCTTTTCCCATCTAGTTTCTCTCCTTTCTCCAGCCTTCTTCCCCCTTAGAGTGAGAGAGGGATTGAGAGCTTCAAGGGTGGATTTTGATGGAGAAGATGGGTAAAGCCTCCTCTTCCATGGATCTCCTACCCAAGATGAGTAGCTAAATCCCTTTTTCCTTGGGAATTTCGTGATGTCTTAAGTCCTTTTCTTAGATTTCTCTTTTAATTCTTGATGTATTGACTCTTGTGAGATGGTATTTGTATGAATTCACTTGTAATTCCATATTTCTTTAATGAATTTCATTATTGAATGGTTGAATACCTCTTTTTGTATGTAATTGCTTGAGAATTAGATGATACTTACTAGATGTTTGATTTAATTCCTCAAAGAAGAGGCTATGCTAGAACCATAGCCAACTCTAGGGGATGAATCCTTGATCTAGGGATAGGATCTTGAGGTGCTAGAACCACCCCCAAGCTAAAGCTATCCTACCTACCATTCTTGACTTAAATGAGGGATGGGAATGAGGTATTAAACCCATTTCAATCCAAGACCTTATCCATACAAAGCCTTGATCCTTTGCCAATGATATGACCTTAGTCCGGCGATTGTTGAGCTATGATCGAATTAAAGCCTCGATCATGGATCTTAAACTTGAAATTCACGCGATGAGATGATCCTAACCCGACATCTCATTAGCGACGAGCGATACTAACCCTACACTCGTCGATCTCCTATTTTGACCATCTCATTTAGGTGCCATTCATCTTGATTCATAGAAAATATATTTAGAACCTAATTCGAATCGGAATTCCCTCGGACTTCTTTCTTGATAAATTTCCACCTTAATTGCTTTTAGAGTACTTTGGTTAGCATAACTATAGAATCAATCCAATTGTTTACAACTTTTGTAGAGACTAGATCGTATTTGTTAATTCGACCATCCAATTCTCTGATGACTCGGCCCGTACTCCCATTAACTACGTTGTAGTTAATTAGTAGTTCGGTAATTTGTTTTGTCCGCCTTTGATTTAATTAATGACACATTTCAAGGCGCGTCAAGCCCTCTGTCATATCCTGAAGATTTGATAATGTTTAGACTTATATAGAATATTTGAAGAATATTCTTCTGACAGGCGACGTAACAGTTTTCAGCATCTGTATATCTTCATAGTCTTCAAAATTGGTATTAATCTGTCAGGAATCTCACAAAGTGTCCGATATGAAAGTTGTAGCTCTTGAAGGCTTCTAGTAGTCCTCCAAACATCAGGATTTTTGGATTTATCTAGAGATTTTGGCGAATTCGTTTCAAACTGACAGCGGAGCGGCGTAATTTTAATATATTAGTCTTTTTCTGTATTTTCTAACTTGAATTTTCATTAAACCTGAAATCAACTAACAAACTATCAAATATAAACACTCTCGGGCTAACAAAGGTAAGTTAAGGGGTTTAAGTATGAATATTCAGTGACTCATCACATACCTCATTAGAAAAAACATAGTGGAAAAATAAATGATTGCCATCCTCAACTCCATTCCGGCAAAGAGGGCATCTAACTTCGGTGGTCAACCCAATACTAGCCATAAATTGAAGAGAATGAGGTTTACCATGTAAAACCTTCCAAAGAAACATTTTAATTCTTGGCTCAAATGGACCCCTCCAGATGGCCTCCCATCTAATGTTAACCGGTCTTTCAATTTCCCTACAACATCCCACCTCTTGCTCATATAAAGCCACATAAGCAGATGTCAATGAGATACAAACCTCTCGCATCATGGCCCCAAGAGCACCTGTCGCCCTTTGCTTCAGTTAGGATAGGCACATGAATCACCACATTGGTAGGAAAGAAGATGCATGACACTTATACAGAGACTAATAATTAATAATTGACGCTGAAAAGTTAGTAGATTACTAGACTTTTGATATATTAATTCACTAGTGGTGATTTTGTGTAAATGACGCTTACCAAGTCTTTTTTTTTTAATAAGTTGAGCCGAAACTATAGAGCATAAAGAGCACTAGCCCTCCCTCCTACGGGCCATACGAGCAACCTTATCAGCTCTTACATTAAACTCCCTAGGAACATAGATAATACGGAAAGTAACAAAACGACCGAGGCACCACCATAACTCTAATAGTTCCCGCAGACAACAACTGTCTAGAGGCAACTGTCCATTAATCATAGCAACAGCAAGCTTTGAATCACATTTGAGCACCAAGTGCTTGACTCCATTCTCCGGCACCTCTTGCACCCCAATCGCAACAACACGAACCTCAACCAGGACAACGAATTGGCCTTCACAAGCAGCAGTTGTGTTCCATAGCATTTGATCACCTTCAACACAAACAAACCCAATCCCACAACTAGTCCCAACCACCGAAGCATCCACCTGGATGACTGGACCTGGATGATCTTGCCTCTCACGCTGCTGGTGCAATGGATTGAGCAGCAAATACTTACAACCTTGCTAGATAGCATGCCGCACCAAGCTAGCAGCATCTTCCCCTTGACCGCCAAACACAACTTCACATCGATGCTTCCACAAAGAACATAAACAATACCCAGTAACCGATTGCAAACGTCGAGTGCTCTAAGACTTATGCGGCCGCTGAAAAATATCAAAACACACCCCCAAATCCAGAGCAGCTACATCTTGGCCCGAACCATCCAACACATGGCGGGCAACTTCACAATCAAAGAAAAGATGGTAAGGCGATTCTTCTTCAGCACCACAAGAGGGACAACGTTTATCACTAAGCAGATGCAGTGCTCATAAATGGTCTCGAGCAGCAACTTTCCCATGAGCCAGCAGCTAGAAAAATTGCCGCACACGCGGGCCTACTGGTAGGCGCAAGATATTCCACCATTGCACAACTGGGTCACAGCGATCACTCCGTTTGCTCTCAAAGAACTGATAGCAGAACTGCGTAGTAGCAACGCTAGTTTGATCCCACACCCAATGAGGCTTAACTCGTCCCTCCGAAGAATCAAATGAAAGAGAGCAGGGAAGAGAATAGGCGACGTCAACCAAGAGGGGATGCAGAAACAAGGAGAGAGTTTGGGAAGATCACTGACCTAAAGCATCGCACAGTTGGCCCACCTCGAAATCTTCAGCAAGCTCCAAATTGCATATACTTTGACCGGCGCAGCGGTCCGTCTAGAATCCACCAATCATCTAGAACGCGGGCAAAACTTGTTGAATTAGTTGGCCATCGGTACCTCTAACGTAATGCCTTCAATGCATGACAAATCGAGCGCCAAAATGGAGTGCAGTGGAGGACACGACCACCCCTAGGAGCCCAAAGTCGAGATGGTAATTCTATTGAACCAATCATCGCCAGATGGAATCGGAATCCTCCAATAAACGGGTCGCTCGCCGCATGCGCATAGCCTTCTTCCATTGTCACAGATCGTTTAGGCCAAGCCCGCCAACAGCTCGTGGGGGACAGACGATATCCCAGGCCACGACCGAGACACCCCCACGGTGCCCATGCCAAAGGTACTATTGGGAGAGCGCCTCCAGTCACTGGAGAACAAACACATGTACATGTACAACGGACATAACAAACACATGCAACGCATGCAAGATGGACTTGACTACAGCCGTCCGCCAAGCCTCAGCGAATGCCACGAAGACAAGCGCAACTGCACATCCTCCAGTAGAAAGTTAAAATCACTCACCAACAAACGCTTGACATCCAGCGGAACACCGAGATACCACAACGAGCCCCATTTTTCCTAGAGTCCCAGAACTTTCATCACCAGTTGGCGACGATGCTCGGAACATTTGGGAGAAAAATTAAGAGTAGACTTCTCTGAATTCAACTCCAAGCCCGACAATTGCTTAAACCGCTGGAGAGTGTTGAGAAGTTTCTTGGCCTCCTCCTTCCCCACCCGGTTGATGAACAATCAATCATCGGCGAACAAGAGGTGAGTGATGCAAAATCAACCATGATCGAACGACACACCATCAAGAGGGAGCAAAGGCTGCTACATAAGCAGGGTAAGAGTCTCATGCATAAGTATAAACAAATATGGTGAAGGGCCTCCCTATCGGAGTCCCCTTTGAGGCTGAAATAAACCCGCCACCTGGCCATTGGCAATCAAGGAGAACCGTGAAGATGTCACATAGTGAAGCACCCAGCCAACATACTGTTGTGGGAACCCCATTGCCTCCAACACATGACGTAGAAACCACCAACTAATGGAGTCATAGGCCGCCCTCAAGCCCACCTTAGTAGCCATGGATGCCATGTCCCTTGGTGCCATCCTCAACACTTGCATGACCTCTTGAGCAGTGTTGATGTTATCCAAAATAGAATGCCCTTGCACGAAAGCCGACTGCTCAAGGCTAACAAGAGAACCCAACAATGGCTTCAGCCGATTAGCCAAGATAGAAGACACTATCTTATATCTAACGTTGCAGAGAGCAATGGGTCAAAAATCCTTCAGTCGTCGTGGATTCTTGCATTTTGGGATGAAGGAAATGAAAGTGTCGTTCCACCTCGGTGGCAAGCTTCCAATTTGGAAGAACGATCGCACCAACTGCACCACCTCTGCACCAACAATGTCCCAATGCCGAATGTAGAACTCCGCTTGTAGCCCGTCATGCCCGGCACACTTATTACTGCCAAACTGGTGCAGCACAACCACAATTTCGTCATATGAGACCGCATGGCTCAACGCGGTGGCTTCCTCTTGCTTGATAGTGGGCAAGGAAGGCAGTGCTCCTTCTTTCTTCCCATACTAAACCCTTCCAGAGCTTTTTGAAGGAATCAAGAACTTGTGCAACAATCACCTCCTGCTCCATAGTCACCATACCATCCTCCCCCCAAAGTTCCAGGATACATGACTGATGAGATGGGCCAGACAAGTACTTGAGAAAGAAGTGAGAGTTGCAGTCACCGTCACGAACCCAATCACGCCGGTGATGCTGCATTTGGTATTGAGCATGTTGGATCTTCAGCGCGACAACCTGATTTTCCAATGCACGCATGTGCCCCTCCTTCTCGGCTGTCAGGGCCCCCTCCTTCTCAAATAGATAAAGGCCTTGAAGTTGGTGGAGAAGTACATGCTACAAGTTGAGCAAGTCCAAGCAATCAATCCAACTCCACCGCTTGATGGAGCCCTTCAACTCCTTAAGACGGCCTTTGAATAGAAATCGGAGTGACCCACGCTGGGGACGGTGCCAAGGCTACTCCAACACATGCCGGAATTCGAGGGAAGAGATCCATAATTGCTGCAATGGAAAGGGGGACAGACCAGATGCTCGGCCGTCCGCTTCAAACATAAGGAGAAGCAGCCGATGATTAGACCCATGCTGGTGCAATTGTTGTACCTCGGCCGTTGGGAACCACTCGTGCCAAAACAGAGTACAGACCGCGGTCCAGGCGCTCCAGTATCCGTGACGGCCGCAATCCCCGGTTACTCCAAGTGAAAGAAGGCCCGTGGAACCCCGGATCAATCAGTTGTTCATGAGAAGTAAGCCGGAGGAAGTCACGGATAGAGCGAGTATAATTGAACGTCTTCCCCCTATGCTTCTCAGATCAGGCTGCGAGAACATTGAAGTCATCAATGATAAGATGTGACCATCCCCTCTAGTTAACCTTCTTTAATGCCTCTCATAGATCTTGCCTCTCTCACCACGTATGGGCGCCATAAACGAGCGACAAGAACCATTGCTCATGCTTCTCCGAAATAAACACCCCATGCACTGCTTGATTGGTGAAATGCCGGAAAGGCGTCCGACCCCCAGTCTCCTTCCAAACTACTAGAATCGCCTCCTGCTTCCCCTAGGATGGTAGAAGAAAGGTGTTCAACCCCCACCTAAGCTCGCAGAAATAGCAGGGACATGCTCTTCCAACACAAAAACCTCCAATAAGAAAAGCGAATCAACCGCCATTTCCCGAATCGGCCTCCCACACACCCCAACCACCCTCTTCGGTCTGCCTGGCAACTCTTCCAACCCTCCTTGGTGGCACTCCTCGAGAGCCCCCCCCCCCCAGTCAGAGGCAAATCACCACCATTAGCCATCGACTGGCAAGACGAAGGCACAACATGTCATGCCCCGACTCAGAAAACTCATCCGGACCGGAACGTGAGCCAACTAAACCTAATACTAAAATCGAACGGCGAGAGCCTCTATGATAAATTTCACTTTAAAATCTCGGTGAACAGTTTAAGTCGCAATGCTCTAAAGCCACGTTGTCCCCCAGGTACCCCCCAATTGAGGCATCAACCCACCGCTCTTCCCCACGTTGTGCGTCACGCGCGACTGTTCTACGGTAAGCACCTCGTACGAGTCAAGCGGCGCTTCACCCAGTTCACTAGAGGCGGAGAGCTTGGCGACGGTGACCGTGGCTGGAGAATAGAAGAAAGGAGAGGATCTCGACCTAGAACAAAGCCCCAGAGGTAGGGTACCTACCCTAATCTCGGATTAGGCTAATAGGGTCTATTTTGATGCTTGTTAGTATAGAATCTTGATGCTCTTCTCTGTTGAACTTGTAGCATGTATATACTTGTTGCATCTATTGACGATATAAATAGGTTTAGGTGGCTCACGCCCCGATCTTATGGGTTTTCAGAGTTGGGCTGTGACACAACCAGCGGGCTCGGTCAATCTAGCCGCCCGCGATCGCGCGCATACCGGCCAGCCTCAAGGATGGAAGGTCAGCGAGGTCATCCTCCTTGAGAAGCTTCTCCCTTGCCTGAAGAGGCTCAAAGCGTTTAATTATACTCGATCCTAGGCGGGGCCAATCAAGAAGCGCCATGGCAGGATCCTCAGGATAAGATCCACCCACAAGAGAGGTGGGCAAACCCAGGCCCCATAACCTAAAGGAGGCCCACCAACAGTAGGGACAGGTGAATGGGAAGGCCCAGACCCACGATCTTCACTAGTACTGGACAAAGCTGAGACAGACCGCCTATTATGCAAAGACCCATCATGGCGCGCATTGTCCCCATGTCAAGCATGCATCACCAAGCCCCTATGCCTAGAGGGCACAAGCCCATCCGCTCTAGCCACCGCCCTGCCAGTGCCCTAGTTCTCCTCGCCTACACCCTATGGTCGAACGCGCACCCTAGCCTCTGCTGCCACGTGGTTAGGGCCACCACCTCTACTAGCCGCAACATGTGCGGACCCCACCACCACCTTCTTCGAACCACTCGGCGATGGAATTTGATAGTATGCCATTCCCCGCAAAGACCATCTGCAACTTCATAGGGCACCCCCGATGCAACAATGCCTCCATCTCTGCCTAGACCTTCCATAACTTCAATAGGGGCACCCTCAGCTGCACCCAAGGTCCCCTGTGAATCAGTCACATGAGCTTTTCCATGCTGAGTCTCTTCCCGGTGCTGCAGCTCCTCCTTCATAGATGCCCGCAAATGTTCAGGTGTTCATAAATAAACGGCTGGACGAAGTAGCCTGGATCAATATCAGGATCACCACCACCAACAATCAATATCAGGATCACCACCAACAACAATCATCCCGAGCCAAACCGGCTTGGACACATTAACTTCCACACACACCCGTGCAAAGCGACTCTGATCATCAACCACTGTCAACGAATCCACAGCCAACAACAACCCTGTTGTCCGAACAAAGGCATGGAACCCATAGTCAAACATCACATTAGGCGAGCGCATCCAGGCAGGGACCATGGTAAAGCCCACTGCGGTCGAACGAAAAGAGTCCCGCCACCGAACGAAAAGAGTCCCGGGAGGCGAAGGGGGCCGTGTAGAGCTCATTTCTTAGCCTCTATCAGTCACGAAGAACGGATATCAGGTCGTGTACATAAATTTAATAACATATCCATGTGTGACAAATTTGGGCCGCGTAGAGCTCATTTCTTAGCCTCTTGCAGTCAAGAAGAACGGATACCAGGTCGTGTAGATAGATTTAACAACATATCCATGTGTGACAGATTTAAGAACAGTAACTTTAGGTTACATCACTGAGAATCTTTGTCAAATGGTGAAGATGTGATCACCGTTTAGGTCCATTCAAATCTTTGCTATAGAACGTGGGCTGAGACCTGAGCTATACAAGGCAGTAGGACAATCAAATGGCATGAATTATGCCAAGACTAGAGGCCAAATCTAATAATGTAGCTAAGTATGGGGGGCGTCTTTATTCTCACATGCTTTTACGGTTTGGCTTGCCATTGCACATGCAACTGAACTATCTCACATGAAGCACTTTAAGGTCCAAATTAATTTAAGAATCGCTTCCTTCTTAAGAAGAACAATACCCCATACCCATAATTTGGAGTAGCTCCATTCAACTTTCGGATGGGATATCTACTTTGATAACATGTTAAATCACCAATTATTATAGTATCTATCGGTTTCCAACGAGTTTCTAAAACATATGATAGTTGGAAGCATACATTAATTTTTCCCAACATTAATTGTTAACTTTGATTGATCCTACCTTCCACTTTTAATCCTATTAAAATTACTTAACTTTACTATAGGTCTAATAAAATGTATAAACTGGTTGCCGGTAAAGTGTGACAAATATTTCATTACTACCAATTTGACAATTTATCCGAAGCCCTATTATGCCATGAACAATGAAAGAGTGTGGATTTAAATCTCTTTTAAAGGGTATTTATAATGATGTTTACATTAAACATTGTGTTCCTTGTGGACAATCTTTAGTCTAATTTGTAATTTGGGGAAATTAGCTTTTAGTTCCCTCTAATTTTAAGGTTTTACAATCTGTCACCCTCTAGCTATAAAATATAACTTTAGTACCCTCATGTTTCAATGTAGGTCGATTTAGTACCCTCTCGTCAGACGGCGTTAGTCCACGTTCACAGAAAACCACTCACGTGTGCGGTGTTTACACGTGGCGGCATGTGATGAGGAGAGAGAGAGAACTAGAAAGAGAAAAAGAGAGAAGATGGCGGCCACCATCTCCGACAAACTCAACCAAATCTCCAGTCATCCTCCACCACCGAACCAAGTCACCTCCGACCATCTCCCTTTGATAGTCACTCTGCCACCGCTTCACCCTCGTTGTCTCCCTCTGAACCCAGTCTTCCCCAACCAACGAACCCAGCTCGCGGGGTGGATGCTCGGAGATCGATGATGTTGGCGGCGTGGGTCGAGCTCGACGACGACGGCGTGGGTGGACAGCTCCTCTCCTAGCGAGATAAGGGAAGAGAGAGTGAGAGAGGGAGATGGGAGTACGAAGGGGGGTTAGGGCGATCAGTGGCGGGGATTCCTAACTGGCTGTCCGGGAGAAGATGCAACAGATAGAGCATCGGCAGTGATGGCAGCCAGATGGAGAGAGGGGAGCTCCACGGGGTTTGTATGCTTGGAGATCGATGATGTTGGCGGCGTGGGTTGAGCTTGACGACGGCGACGTGGGTGGTCAGCTCCTCTCCTAGCGAGGTAAGAGAGAGTGAGAGGGGGATGGGAGATGGCCGACGACGGGTAGGGTCTGGCTGATGGCGTGGGGCGAGGTCGACAATGTGGGAGATGGCCGACGGTGGTTAGGGCATGGCCGATGGCGTGGGGGTGAGGTCGACAGCGTGGGAGATGGCCGATGCGCGTGGCCGATAGCGTGGGAGATGGCCAACGATGGGTTGGGCGTGGCCGATGGCGTGGGGCGAGCTCCTCTCCCGCCGAGGTAAGGGAAGAGAGTAAGAGAGGGGCATGGGTGTAAGGGGTTCGCCAGAGATAGGCGTCGATGGTGAGCTGGTTGGATGGTTGGAGGTGATGGGGTTCACCGGAGATGGTGGCCGCCATCTTCTCTCTCTTTCTCTCTCTCCTCATCACATGCCACCACATGTAAACACCATACACGTGAGCGGTTTTCTGTGAACGGAAACTAATGTCATCTGGGATTTGTCCCGATTTGAAAACCGCATGGTACTAAAGTTACATTTTCTAACTAGAGGATACTAGTAGGGGTGAGCATTCGGTTCTCGGTCCAGAACCGAAGAACCGAATTTTTTTCGATCCAGATTTTAGAGAACCGAACCGAACCGAATTACCATTGGAACCGAACTGAACCGAACTTCGCTTGGAACCGAACCGAACCGAAAATTTCGGTTCTGACCCGAACCGAACCGAATTTTTTGGGTTAGTGGGTAGTCTAGGTTAACGGGTTAATGGGTAGTCGGGTTATTCGGTTCTGATCCGAACCGAACCGAATTTTTTTTTCAAGAACCGAACCTAACCGAGAACCGAATTTTTTGTAGATGCCAGAACCGAACCGAACCGAATGGACCGAAGAACCGAACCGAATGGACCGAACTAATTCGGTTCGGTTCGGTTTTTCGGGTTCGGTTCGGTTCTGCTCACCCCTAGATACTAGATTGTAAAAGTTTGAAAATATAGGGTATCGAAAGCTAACTTGACCTTGTAATTATACAATTTGCCGGATGATGAGCCGCTGAACCGATAGTTTGAGCTAGTTCAGTCGTTCACCTTCCCGCCATCTACTCATCCTCCACTCCCTTCAAATACCCCTTCACCACATTGCAACATTCAACAACAAATCCAACACAAGAACAACACCACCCGACATTCCGAGAGACCGGAGCCGCCGCTGACTGGATAATGGGGAGCCTTGTCGAAGTTTATAGCCAAAGGGCGGGCGCGGAGATCGTCTACGGCGCAGAAGCCTGCTACAACCACTCGGTGGAGCTCCTCAAGGAGCTCGGCCTCCCGGAGGGTGTCCTCCTCTTGAAGGACCTGGAGGAGTGTGGCCGCGTCAGGGAGACTGACTGGCTTTGTCTGGATGAAGCAGAAGGCTCCCTATGAGCACTTCTTCAAGGGCACCAATAGTCGTGTGAGCTATGCAAGGGAGGTGACTGCTTATATCGAAACGAAGAAGATGAAGAAGATGACAGGGGTCAGGAGCAAGCAACTCTTGCCCTGGGTGCCCATCACTGAGATAAGTATCGATGACCCGGCCAGCGAGAAGATCCACTTCAAGACCCCCTATGAGCATCGGCCGGTCCTTCCCAGCGTCGGGCTTCAAGGATGAGAAGTAGAGGGTTGCAGGGCATGAAGGGTGTGAGTCCACTTGATCAAGCAGCTATATCTTTATTGTTCTCTGGAGAGCTACTTTGTTGTGTGATTTGAGATTGTTCTTGAATATTTGTCTATGCAATATGTTATTCAAATAAAAGTTCCTCTGTTTTTTATGTCTAAGAGAGTGTGCAATTGAGTTTATCTTGATTCTAAGTTCTGACACGGATAAGCCGAGATAAGAATCAGATACACTTAAACAGAGGGCAAACGATAGTGACAAAACTTCTTAATCACTGCATAACAAACAGCATCTTACAAAAGCACAAGCTTTATTTGGGATCGACAACTCAAAGGCTTCTAATCTTTTTGGATTGTGATCCTTATGAAACCGACACAGTGCAGCAATAAGAGCATAAGAGGCAACATACTGAAACAAAACATTACAAGCCCTCGATAACAGAAAGCTTATGACAAACTAGTTCTTGTAGAACATGAACACAGACATTTTTTCGCAGCGATCACAGGCCAGCCTTGTCCGCCAGCATGGAAACTGCACCTTTGTCAGTAAACCAAGTAAATTCCCCTTTCTCAAGTGAAACCATTTCAACAGGCAGCTTATCAGAAAGGATATCTTCACCACCTAAAGCCTTATGCACTGCAGCAGCTTTACCAGCTCCAGTGACCACGAGTGCAATGTAGGCTGAGGAGTTGATCACAGGAAATGTGAACGTAATTCTTTCTGGAGGTGGCTTGGGCGAGTCCTTGATGAAGGTGACCCAGCGATTTTTCTCATTGAGTAGCGGGTGGCCGGGGAAAAGTGAAGCTACATGACCGTCTGGGCCCATCCCTAGTAACATAAGATCAAATTTTGGGAACCCAGTATCAGTTGATACCTTCAATACTCCTGTATCAACCAAATGCTTCAAGCAGGTTTCGTAGTCATCAGCAGCACCCTCCGGTGATAAGGAGTCATTGATTGCATAAACTTGACCTGGTGGAATAGGTACCTATCATTCAAAACAACAGGTCGAAGATGTATCATATGGTGACGTGCCTAATGTGTTCACCGAATACATGTCATTCAAATCACATCAAAGAGCACTCGAAAAGAGGGACAAGAAGCATCATAAGCACATGCCTTGGCACAAACTACACCCACCTTAAATTTTACGCTACAAAATTTGCTCAAAATTATGCGTTATTTTCGATGTAGAATCTCAGAGGCCACATTCAATGCTTCTTATAAGCAAAATTCACGATACTCGATATTCTTTACAACAACATGGAATAAGTCTTTAGATAACAATGTTCATCTTACTTTAAGTTCGGAAAACTTAACTCAAGATGACATTCTTTCTTATTCGTTTAAGTGGTGACATAAGAGGAGATAAGAGAGAGTCTTTAGTCACTATAAATCCATATGCCATGGTTTTCTGGTTTCTACACTGTTGTCCAACAATCCATATTCGTTTAAGTGGTGACATAAGAGGAGATAAGAGAGAGTCTTTAGTCACTATAAATCCATATGCCATGGTTTTCTGGTTTCTACACTGTTGTCCAACAATCCAATATGGATTAACATCCAACATGTATGAAACATATTTCTAGAAAAACAACTATTTGAGGGCTTAGGTTTCATTTCAAATGTCAAATGATGCCTCTGTGACATGATTAAGCTTTATTCTCCATGCTTGGCCAGGGAAATTCTATATATTCTATAATTAGGCTCCTAAATGACCTCCAGATTTATTTTTTTGTGGTCCATACTTCAGAACTGTTTGCAAAAAAACATCAACAAGCCAACCTTGCCAAAACCGCAACATCATTCCATATCAAGTTATAATTGTTCAACTACCCCTAAAACATTTTTTTCTTTTGGATCAAAACGAGGGGGTTAAAAACCCCCCGAATGCATTAAGACTACCAAGAACACTTTAAAAGCCAAATTTTCCTTCCTAGTCTCTCTAATCACTCTTTGAACTGAGCTGTGTGATGCCACAGTGTTTAATCCTAACTTTTTGGTAAAAATTCACCGGATACGCAGTTCCTAAATCCTAAGCTTTACCACGCACTTTTCATAAACAGGTTTAGCCCTTATACTGTTAAACAACATCCAATCTTTACGAACTTTCAGCTAATCATAGCTCACTTTGGACTATGTTCTCTTCCTTCAACCATCCACTGCATAAGAACGAACCAGTTGACGTCCAGAAGGTCTCTTGGCCTGATAAAATGATCTAAATTCACCTCTGAGGCAGACCTAATACTTCAAGAGCCAATGTTTTCATGAAAAGAATTCAGGGAAAAAAATAAAACTGCTATATTCTAAATAGAGCAAATCTGGACTTCGATCCAACTCATCAAATGAAATAGAGATATAGATAGAACGATGGAATCTCTAACCTTAGAAAGCAAACCATCATAGGCGAGCTTGTAATTGCTATCCTCATGATCCTTCGGCACGACTCTCTCATCCACCCAAAACACATGCCATTTCGCCCAATTCACCGAATCCAAGTACGGAGCCTCCGTTAGCTTCCTACAGTCCAAAAACCAAACCCAATAAGCCCTCATCAAAGCCCAAAAAAAAGACCATTTTCGAGATCGAGATCGCATCGGCTACACCTACCTGAGAGCTTTGATGAGAGAGCCACCAGAGAGGACCACGGTGAAGGCTCCCCTCTCAGCTGCAAACTTCTCCGACAGCTCCGCGGTGTAGTTAGCCAGCGAGATGGCGACCTCCTCCTCGCTCCTGAAGACCAGGAGCCTCGGCTTCTCCTTGGGGACTGCTTCCGAGGTCATCGTGGATCGAGGCGCTCGGCGATCGCGATCGATAGGGTTTACGTTCGCAGCTAGGCTAAAGGCGAGCCTTTTAGATCTCAATGGGGTTTTGGCGGGAAGAAACGGGCTGCGGGTGAGAGAGACGTCAGGGATCGCCGGCGGCGATGGGCGGCGACGAGAGGAGTGAAGAGGAGTGGAGGAGATGGAGATGGAGATGGCCGAGGAAACCATGTTATAGGCGCGGCTCGGTGGGCAGAAGGTTCGAATCTAATGCTAACCTGCATTTAATTTGTCTCGATGTAAATGGACCGTTGCTGACGTGGTAGCGTGATTAGGCCCTGTGTGAGTGTGACGATTAATAATTGTTACATTTTAAGTGCCCTCTTCAGTATTGTTAACAAAAGCTCATCTTAAATAAAAGGTAAAAAACAAAACCGAAAAAGTGTCCACAAGATAAGCTCTCTTTTTAATGTTCTCAATCAATCACTGTTATCATTCTATTCATTTTCAATGATTCTGATTATTTCAGTTCTTTGATTTGGAAATTTGAATCCATGTTTTGCATTATTTTCCTATTAGGGCTTATGGTAAAACTAGTTTTATAACTCTTATACATCAAACTCGAATCTGGACCGTCCGATCGGATCGGACGGTCCAGATCCAGCAAGGGACTTAAGTCTCTATTCCCCCAAGCCCATCCTCCCTCCCCCCATTCCCTCACCCGTGCCCTAGACCGCTGCCAGCTCACCGCCGACGACCTAGGCCCGGCCTCCCTCCCCCTGTCCAAACTCGACCTTGCCCGTGCCCTAAGCGTCGCCGCCGTCCTCCATCTCACGCTGCCGCCGTCCACCCTTCATCTCGTGCTGCCGCCGTCCTCCCTTCTTCACCGTCGCGCTGCTTCTCCGCCGACCAACGTCGGCTCCGGCAACCAACCCTCCTCTCCTACCGAAAGATACATAGATCACAAAAGAAAAGAGACCATGGAATTCCCTGGTCTTTGTTGAACAGCATCTTGTAAGGGATCTTACATCCCTATTAGACCTCCATGTATGAGGCTTTAATCAAACATAACACTTCAATTCATCAATACAAAATTCCACACTTGTGACCCAACAGTGTCAAGGATACTTTTTTTTTTTTTTGTAATGAGCTTTATCAAAGATTCTTGCTCGAATGGTTTTTAAAAAAAAATTCCATATGAATGGCTTCATGTTTACTCTGTGATGCTTGTTAGAATCCTATTCTCTTTCATATTCTCTGGGCTTATGGAACTCTGCTTGGAAGCGAAGAATTATACCACAGTTGATTGGTGGGAATGATACCAATGTGTTTTCTTAGGATTCATTGATGGGTACAGAATTCAATAGCACAGAAAAAGTGGAATAAAAATCCAAAACCCAATAATCTTTCATGAGATTATTCTCTTCTCAAAAGAGATTGGCATCACCTTTTCTTGGTTCCTAGCAAAAGCAGAAGTAGAAGATTCTTCATCATCAAATTCACATCATTTTCTCTTTTCTTTTGTGATCTATGATCTATGATCATTCAGGCACAATGAACGTAGAGACGCAAGAAGATCTAATCATATGTACAAATATTTCACAACTTTCCTTCCATTACATGAAATATTTACACATTCTGTACATCAAAATAGCAAAGTGAGATATATTTACAAGTATGTATATGATCGTGGCATAAAGTATGAAGTGTTGCTTGAATCCTGCCTCCATATCTAAATATTTTCAGTGTCTATGATGTCTACCTATTCATTTGTTTTCTGCTGACATGAGCTAATTTTTGTTGGAATGCAATCTTCAATATATCAGGAGTAGGATTCAGTTGTTTTCTGCTGACATGAGCTAATTATTGTTGGAATGCAATCTTCAAAATATCAGGAGTAGGATCGAATCAGTCGGAAGCTCTGAAACGAGCATGCTTTCAAGAAACTCCCGAACAAGAAGCCGGTGGAGCTCGTCTCCTCAGGAGATTTAGGAGGGGGAAGACCATTCTGCTTCACCCTCAGGATGGTCTGGCTGATTTGTCTGCGTATCAACTCGATGGCCTTTGCATCCAAAGGGTTGCCGGACATCTCTGAAACATAGAAAGTGTCAACAGCCTTGCCATCCTTCGTCGAGATCTCTACTCTCTTGATGCACATGCCATTCTCGCGGAACACCCTGGTGATGTCTGAGAGAAGACCAAGCCTGTCATTTGTCCTCCACATTTGGCCAGATTGGTGACAGGGCCACATTACTACACTTGTGGACGGCGACGCGATGGCGAAGAAGGGAGGACGGCGGCAGCGCTTATCAAACGGGAGATGGAGGGTGGACGGCGGCACAATGGCGAAGAAGGGGGGACGGGGGCGATGCTTAGGGCACGGGAGATGGAGGGTGGACGGCGGCAGCGCGAGATGGAGGACGGCGGCGACGCTTAGGGCATGGGCGAGGTCGAGGGTGGACGGGGGGAGGGAGGCCGGGCCTAGGTCGTCGGCGGCGAGGTTTAGGACACGGGCGGCGAGGTCTAGGGCACGGGCGAGGGAATGGGGGGAGGATGGGCTCGGGGGGAGGGAGGCCGGGCCTAGGTCGTCGACGGCGAGCTCATGGCGAGGTCTAGGGCACGGGCGAGGGAATGGGGGGAGGGAGGATGGGCTCGGGGTGAGGGAGGATGGGCTGGGAATGGGGGGAGGGAGGATGGGCTAGGGGAAAATAGAGACTTAAGTCGTTGGCTGGATCTGGACCGTCCGATCGGATCGGACGATCCAGATTCGAGTTTGATGTATAAGAGTTATAAAACTAGTTTTATCTAGAAAATTTCTATATATATATACTAGTGGGGTCCCCTGCCACTTGGCAGGGTAACCGCCATCTCCCCTCATAACTCCCCACTAACCACCCCTAACTCCCCCTTCCCCCACTACCCCCTCCACATCAGCAGCCACATAAGATAAACCCTGCCACATAGGATGCCATTGGGACAAAAAAAAATGCACTTCTTAACCATCCTACTATATAAGGATGATAGGCTAAAATATGCGTTTTGTCCCTGAGGTTTATGACAAGTTTTTATCAAGTCCCTGACCTTTAAAAATTCCCGATTGAATCCCTAGACTTTTTGAATCAGTTAAATCCGATCCCTCCGTCCATGTGCCGTCCATCGGACTAACGGCGGCTCGATTGAACCGGCTCATAAACCGGTCAAAATTGGTTCTATTTAACTTAATTTTGACCTTTTGAATCAATTAAGTCCACCTAGTCAAAATGGTCGACCGCCCCCTCAACCGGTGCGGAGGTCGATCTTCGAGAACACCGAAGATCCTCGCAACTGGTTGAACAGGTAGTCGATCCGCGGCATCGGATACCTGTTCTTCACCGTCACCCTGTTGAGCCGCCTGTAGTCTATGCAAAGTCGAAGGGTACCATCCTTCTTCTTTGCGAACAACACTGGCGCCCCCTAAAGAGACATGCTGGGACGGATGAAGCCTCTGCTGGTAAACTCGTCTAGCTGGGTCCTCAACTCACTCTGCTCTGCTGGTGCCATCCTGAAGGCTGGGAGAGAGATCGGTGCGGTACCTGGTACTAGGTCGATCTCAAAATCGACCTCTCTGGGCGGTGGAAGCCCTGGCAACACCTCGGGAAACACGTCGGTGTAATTGCACATGATCCTGGGAAAACTGCGCTGCTGCACTCCCTCAGAACCGGACAGGGACAGGCTGGCCAACAAGGCTGAGAGCTCACTGCCACGCCTCCCTACACCACAAGCAAAGGAATCGACGGAGAACCGATGCCCCAACAACACAAACCGTGTCCCGTTGGGTGTCCAAGCAACCACCCTCCGGCGACCACAGTCGATGACAGCCCGATATGCTGCCAACCAGTCCATACCGAGTATCACGTCAAAGCCGGTCATGTCTAGCACCCGCAGGTCTAGACAGACCCGGAGGCCTCCAACCTCCAAGGAATAAGATCGGCAGACCCGGTCCACCCTGACCGCTCCGCCGATCGGTGAGTCTACAGACTGTGCAACCTCTAGCCAACTCGTCTCCAATCCTCTGAGCACGGATGGCTCTGCCGCTGCCTGCTGATACTGCTGCGGCTGCTGGCACTGTTGGTACTGCTGTGGCTACTAGAAAAGCTGAACGGTGTCCGGCTGCTCACGCACCGAATAAAAAGCAAAAACACGCCCCCGCTGGCCGCCTCCACCTCTGGAGTGGCCCGGTCCAGCCCCTGATCCACGCCCACCACTGCTCCCCTGCCAAGCACTGGACCCTTCGCCTCGACTCCCCTGTGGCACAGCGCCCCGTGCTCCTCGCAAGTGGCAGTCCCTACGGTAGTGTCCCAGCTGCCCGCATGAGAAGCACATGACTGACGCGCTATCAGGCTACTGACCCTGGCCTCCCCCTGACGGAGCCTGCCCAGACGGCCCAGCCGTCAGGAGAAACTGGCATAGCGGACTCGGCAACTGTGCATGGAACTGCTGTGGGCGCTGCAACCGCTGCTGAAAGCGTCGCTGATGCCACTGCTGGTGCCTTCTGCCGAATCCCCCTCTGAACTGGGGTCTCTGCGGTGCGCTAGTAGAGGATGCCGGTGGAACTGCCCGGCACCTCTAGTCTCGCAACTGCGCCTCTACTGCCAAGGTGCAGTCTAGAACTGCTGATACGCCCGGAAGCGGTAAGAACTGGTCCGTCGTCTGATCTCTGATCGAAGCCCCCACTCAAACTGACGCACCCTGGCTACTGGATCTGCTGCGACTGACCCCATGAAACGGACCAAGTGCGTGAACCGGGAGGCGTACCGCTGAACGGAGCGAGTACCCTGCAGAAGGGACTGGTACTCGCGAGACAGAGCGCCACGCGTACTCTCTGGAAAGTACGTGTCCAAGAACCACGCTCTGAACTCCTCCCACGTCGGCTCCTCTCCGCCACTGGTGGGCTGGGCGGTGCGCCACCAGTCACGAGCGTCACCATCGAGCTGGAACACCGCGAGGGTGACCCGAACCCGGTCATCCTCGGCGAATAGAGTGTCGAGAACGCGCGTGGCTCCTCGGAGCCAGCCGTCTGTCGTGGTCGGATCTCCAATCTCACCGCTGAACCTAGGCGGGTTCAGCCGCTGGAAATCCATCATGATAGCCACCGAGGCCCGCCCATCGACAGGAACAGGGGTCTCCTCCTCGGCGAGGAAGACCTCCGCCTGTGCGACCGAAACCGCTGCTGGTGATGGTGCAGTCCGTCTAGCTCTGACCTCCCTGACAGGTGCTACCCTGTCTGGTCTGGTGGGTCGACCAGGTCGTGCTCCACCCCGACCAACAACCGAAGGTCGGCCGCGAGCTCCCGATATCTGTACGATCACCAACAGCAAACGAGCTTTCACTCATTCGAAACCCAAGACAAAGCAGCACAACATAAAGCGGAAAAGCATAACACATCGCAAGGAGAGCATGCAAGGATGTTCTAGCCTTTCCTAGACGAGTTCGTGGTGGTTTTCGTCGACGACATCCTTATCTACTCCCGGTCAGAGGCGGAGCACGAGTGACACTTGGCGACAGTGTTGCAGCTACTTCAGAGGCATCGGCTTTTCGCTAAGGCCTCCAAGTGTGAGTTCTGGCTTGCACAGGTAGGATTCCTTGGACACGTGGTGTCGGTAGCAGGGATCTCAGTCGACCCCACCAAGGTCGAGGCAGTGGTACAGTGGCAGAGACCGAGGACAGTGTTCGAGGTCCACAGTTTTCTGGGCTTGGCGGGCTAGTACAGGCGGTTCGTGCGGGACTTCTCCAGAGTCGCCGGACCGTTGACCAGACTAACACAGAAGGCCGTCCCGTTCGTGTGGGATGATGCTTGCGAGCGGGCTTTCGTGCAGCTGAGGACCAGGTTGATCAGTGCACCGGTGCTGATCGTCCCCGAGCGAGGCGTTGGTTACAATGTCTACTGCGACGCTAGTGGTGAGGGTTTGGGATGTGTACTCATGCAGGAGGGGCACGTAGTTTCCTACGGTTCTTACCAGCTGAAGAACCATGAGAGGAACTACCCGACCCACGACTTGGAGCTAGCAGCAGTGGTCTTCGCCCTGAAGACCTGGCGGCACTACCTCTATGGTGAGAAGTTCTCAGTCTTCTCAGACCATAAGAGTTTGAGGCACGTTTTCACCCAACGTGACCTCAACCTGAGGCAGCGACGCTGGATGGAGCTACTGGAGGACTACGACTTCGAGTTGCATTACCATCATGGTAAGGCAAACGTTGTCGCAGACGCGCTGAGCAGGCAGGTGAGAGAGACCAGGGCAGCATTAGCAGGGCTATCAGCGTGGCAGTGGCAGGCACTCAAGACGGCAGGCCAGTTGGGGCTAGAGTTCGAGGATGAGGGATCCAGCGGCTTCCTCTACGCAGTACAGAGCATGACAGCAGTACTGGTTAGAGTGTTAGAGGCGCAGTGCAGTGACGCAGAGCTCGAGGAGTTACACACCTCAGCGGGCACAGAGGGCGCAGACGGAGACTGGACAGTATCGCCAGAGTAGCAGTTCCGAGGCAGAGTAGCAGTTCCAGCAGATCCAGTTCTTCGTGACGACGTCCTACGAGAGTTTCACCACTCTCGCTTTGCAGTTCATCCCGGCGGCACCAAGATGTACCAGGATCTTCGGCGACAGTTCTGGTGGCGAGGGATGAAGAGGGCGGTGACGGAGTTCGTATCGCGCTGCCTTACCTGTCATAAGGTTAAGGCAGAGCACCAGCGAACTCCGGGGTTACTTCAGTCGCTTCCACTAGCTGAGTGGAAGTGGGAGCACATCACGATGGACTTCGTGACCGGGCTACTGAGGTCTCCTAGGGGGAATGACGCGATTTGGGTCATCGTCGATCGATTGACCAAATCGGCGCACTTCCTGCCTATGCGGACGACAGACTCGTCAGACAGGTTGGGCAGTTTGTACGTCAGAGAGGTAGTCAGACTACACGGAGTACCAGTGACGATCGTGTCAGACCGAGACCCCAGGTTCACTAGCAGGATCTGGCGAGTCTTTCAGGAGGCTGTCGGCACACTCCTGACGTTCAGTACGGCGTTTCATCCTCAGACCGACGGGCAGTCAAAGCGGACGATCCAGATCTTGGAGCACATGCTACGAGCATGTGTCATCGACACAGGAGGCAGCTGGGAGGAGCACGTTCCCTTGGTGGAGTTCGCCTACAACAACAGCTACCAGTCCAGTCTTGGAGTAGCACCTTTCGAGGCGTTGGATGGTAGGCCGTGTCGTTCCCCAGTTTGCTGGACAGAGGTCGGAGAGGCTTCACTCACCGGTCCAGACATCGTCAGGAGGTCGTCAGAGAGGTTAGTACAGATCAGGCAGAGCCTTCTGACGGCTCAGAGCTGGCAGAAGAGCTATGCAGATCGGAGGCGACGACCATTTGAGTTCGCAGTTGGCGACAGTGTGTTCCTGCGAGCAGCACCGTACAGAGGGTCTGTCAGGTTTGGCAGCGGGGGCAAGTTGGCTCCGAGGTTCGTCGGGCCGTTCGAGATCCTAGAGAGGATCGGCGAGGTAGCTTACCGCCTTGATCTTCCTCAGCACATGTCAGCTGTGCACCCGACTTTCCACGTGTCGATGCTGAGGAAGTATCACCCAGACCCGTCTCATATCATCAGAGTGGATGACATTGAGCTTGAGGCAGACGCGACGTTCGTCGAGCAGCCTGTTCGCGTACTTGACCGGAGGGATCAGGTCTTGCGGGACAAGACGATTCCCTTGGTCAAGGTACTGTGGAGGCACAGAGGCGTCGAGGAGATGACTTGGAAGCGCGAGGCGCTTGCGGCAGGAGTATCCGCACTTGTTTCCTTCTCGAGGTACCTTTTGTCCTATCTACTAGTATAGCTTTTCCTTTTGTTCTGAGCCCTACATTTATCGAATTTCGGGACGAGATTTCTTTTAAGGGTAATAGGATGTGAGGACCCGTCCCTGTCCTCCTGTGGCTCGTTGTGGACCGCAAGGGCAATTTGGTAAATTGCACCTTGTCGGCTAGTTTCACACTCGCTCGCGTTCACACACTGACCATATTTGTGGAAATGTTTGCTTAGAATGGTTAGTGGGACCCGGGATCGAAGGATCCGGGCTTGGGCTTGAGTTTTGGCCCAAGTCTAGCTTTCTGGACAAGTGGGATCGATCCTCTCTGGCTAAGAGATCGATCTCCTTGTGCCAGAAAGTCAAACCCATTCTGGCAAGGAAGATCGATCTCTTCTCAAAGGGGGATCGATCTCCCTTATGTCGGTTCGTTTGTCTATAAAACAAACGAGATCGTTATCCTTTGATTTTTTTTGAGTTTTCCGAGATTTAAACTGCGTTCTTGCTGGATCTGAGCTCGCTTGAGGAAGATCTAAGGCCTAGCTGCTTGGATTTAAGCCGCTCTTACTCCGGTAGGGATTCCTACCTACTTTTATTTCGGGGTTTTGAGTTTTCCGATTTGATTCATGTTCTTTTGCTTAGATCTCTATGTATACATGTTTATTTCTCGTGTTTTCACCGGTTTTGGACTCGTTGGATCTTGATCTATCAGATCCCAGAGTTTGGTTGAGTTGGGATGTGTTTTCCGGCGGTATTCCTCGTCGGAAGTACGCCGGAGAACCCATTCGGATCGATCCCGTTTGAGGAGGGATCGATCCCTTATGGTATGTCACGCCCAGCCCGAGCGGGATCGATCCCCTTGAGAAGGGAGATCGATCCCTTGGTGGCTGGTGGCGGTGAGTCCCAGGTCACGAGGAAGATCGATCCCTCTGGAGGAGGAGATCGATCTCCTTTAGTTGACAGGGACGAGTTTTCCCTAAGTGCTAAGGAGATCGATCCCCTTGATAAGGGAGATCGATCCCTTAGTGGCTGAAGGGTGTTTCTAAGTGGGTTTTTGCCCTCGGGGCTTTGTATGACGGTTTTCTTTACTGTCTTAATACCTGGTACATACGATTAAGCATGCTAGCCCTATAATGGGGCAGTGGTGAACTAGGGGAGTGATGACTCCAGGGATTGTGTAGAATAAACGGGCGGGTAGCCCTGCAGCTTTCCATAGCTTTGCATGCCGGCGTGCGCCGAGGGCTTTATCTGCTTTATTTGTGAGTTGTTGTTTGCGGGGTTGTTTCCCGGTGCAGGTGTTGTGGTGGACTGCTGGCAGTTGGTGGTGATACCACTGCAGCAGTCCCTAGACCTTAAATATTTGTTCACCACCCCGGGCGGGCAGGGTGCCGTGCCCAGACCTTGTATTTATATCATCACATCCCTTTGCATGCTTACATGTATTTATTCTGCGCATGTTCATAGCATGCATTGTGTTGTGCACAAGTTGCATCTGTTTAGGGCGTTGCCGATCCGCGGCGTCCGGGTAGCCCAGATCTATCTGTTAGGACCGTTGCGGGTAGCTTGGTCCAGGACTTGATTTGTAGTATTCAGTCATTTTCGATGATAGGTTTAGATGACTTGAATACGGATGTTGCTTGATGTTTAGAGGTCGTTTCGGCCTCGAGCCAAGTCCAGGTGTAGCCTGTACCCAATCCTTCTTGAACTCTTGGGTGGCAGGTGTGACTACCCAGCGGTGCTATCCGCCGACAGTGCCCAGGATCCTATTGTGAGTTGGCAGTGCCGTTTCCTGCCTTACTGAGTGTGACCCAGTGTGTGACCAGTTCGCTGGAAGACCATGACTGAGGCTCTCAGGGGCATCCGGTGGGGTTATGGGACCCCTGTGATACACCTAGGCTTTGTTTGGGGGCGACACTGTTGTGTTCCCTCCCTTGTGAGTGTCGTAGTGTAGTGTCTCTGCTGAGCTTACTGCTCACTCCAACCCAGGCTGCGTTTTGCAGGTGCTGGCGCGAGCTCTTCTTCGGTCGCCCCTACCGGGCATGTGTTTGGTGACGTAGCGGCGTCTGGCGGTGCTTGAGAGGTGGCGATCTTACCGTTTTACCCTTTTTGTTATAGATAATCTCCTACGGGAGTGATAAATGTATAATTTCCCTGTTTGAGGTTTGTAATTGTTGTTAATACAGGATGATTATGACTTGTTAGGGTAACCACTACGATTATAGGAAAACCTCGCCAAAATTTTCCGCAGTAGGTTAGGTTCCGGTTCGCGTCGCCCGGCCCGGTTGGGCCTACGCGGATCGGGGCGCAACAGCCCCCTCGACGCTATCTTCCTCAGCTCTAACCTCCTCCGTGCTGACATCCTCGCCAACCTCGACGACAACCTCATCGCCTACATCCCTCCAGAGGTCGGCCGCCTCCGTCGCCTCACCGTCTTCGACGTCATCTTCAACCATCTTCCTCACTTCGAAGAAGCAGAGGAAGGGGGAGAGGGGGAGCCCGGCGACGCCACTTGACTTCAACGCCGAATCCGTCAGAGGCAGAAGAAGCAGAGGAAGGGGGAGAGGGGGAGCCCGACGACGCCACTCGACTTCAGTGCCGGATCCGTCAGCGCTAGCGAGGAGGGATCCATCGCCGGATCCGTCGGAGGCAGAAGAAGCAGAGGAAGGGGGAGAGGGGGAGCCCGGCGACGCCACTCGACTTCAACGCCGGATCCGTCAGAGGTGGAAGAAGCAGAGGAAGGGGGGGAGGGGGAGCCCGACGACGCCACTCGACTTCATCGCCGGATCCGTAAGCGCTAGCGAGGAGGGATCCGTCGCCGGATCCGTCAGAGGCGGAAGAAGCAGAGGAAGGGAGAGAGGGGGAGCCCGGCGATGCCAATCGACTTCAACGCCGGATTCGTCAGAGGCAGAGGAAGCAGAGGAAGGAGGAGAGGGGGAGCCCGGCGATGCCACTCAACTTCAGCGCCGGATTTGTCAGCACTGGCGAGGAGGGATCCTTCGTCGACAGGAGAAAGAGACAAAGAGAGAGAGGGGGAGGTGGGAGGAAGGAACCCATGTCTTCCCTCCAGCCGGCGAGTTCTGTCTCAGCCTCCCCTTCCCTGATCAGCCACATCCCTCCACCTCCAGCGACTCCTCTGAGCCCCGCTTGGGTTCCGCCGCACTGACCTCACCCTCCATGGCACCATCCCCTCACCCTCCGGCGACGCCCTCCTCCTTGAGTACGCCGACGCTGGATCCCTCCACACCATCCTTGTCGGAGAAGAATGCACCTCGATCAATAGGGGACTCGATCAACAGGGGAGAGAAGGAGAGGAGAGAGAGAGAAAAAATAATTAAAAAATAATTTCAGTTGGTCAAAATCAGTATAAATCGGTCAAAATCAGTCTTCTCGGCTCTGTTAGATTCGACTAATGGCATTTGGACAGAGGACTGTATTAGACCGGTTTAAAAAGTCGGGGGATTCAATCGAGAATTTTTAAAATACAGGGACTTAATAAAAACTTGTCATAAACCTCAGGGACGAAACGCATATTTAAGCATATATATATATATATATATATATATATATATATATATATCCGGATAGAACCGGTTCGCTGGGCTTATCCAGCGAACTCGGTTCTCGACCGTCCGATGGGATCGGACGGTCTATATCAAAATCACGAACAAACAAAAAACTACTTACCCAGGTCTTAGCCATCGATCGCCGCCCCCTCCATCCTCGAGCGAGCGCCACCCCCTCCACCCTCTCAGCTCCACGAGCGCGGTCACCGCCCCCTCCACCCTCGAGCAAGCGCCGCCCCCTCCACCCTCTCAGCTCCACGAGCGCGGTCGGCGCCCCCTCCACCCTCAAGCGAGCGCCGCCCCCTCCACCCCTCAGCTCCACGAGCGCCGTCGATCGCGACCTCTTCTCCACCCTTGAGCCCCGGCACAACTCCCGACTCATCTCCATGACCGCCGGCGATCCCGATCTAGGGCATTCACGACCTCCCACCTTCAACAGCAGCTGCTCACCACTCTCCGGCGCTCTAGTGGTGTGAACCCAAAACCCATCTTAGCTCCAGGTAAATAATCCAAAGCATAGTGTTCTAGCCAAGAAACCCATCCATGACCTCCCATCTTCTCTTTTTAAGCAAGAAGAGATGTTCAAGCTAAGAAATTTGCGGCTTGTTCAATGTTTTTTAAATTGATGATTGTTTCGATGGGTTAGATTTTACTGCTTCTTGTGAAAGCATAATGTCCAAAGCTGTGCATAAAAAGAGCTAGAAAGTCTAGCTTTTTGGCTTTAGCTAATCTTAGGTTGTTGGAGAACAAGATGCTTTTGATCTTGTTCGCATTAGTTGTGTTAATGCTTGGACTTAGTTCAGATCTAACATGATTCAGTTTATTGTAAGATGATAAACACTGGGTCAGCATTTTGGTCCATCAGTTAGGCCTTCCATTTATGTTCTCATGATACAGAGAACTTTGCTTGTTGGATAGGAAGATTCTTACGATAGGAGGAAACCATTAGTTTTACAGGAGTCTTCTTGACGTGGATGTTGATAAGAATATGATCATCCTGCTGATTTCATACTCAGTTGTTAATGGTACTTTTCACACTCAGTTATATTTGTATGAAAAATAAATGCTTCTTCTTGTAGTTACTCCCTCCAGTTGATATGGCCTTTGCTTTACAGGCAAAAATGCTGCTTCCATATATTGAGCTATATAATCAGTAGAATATTTGGTACTTAATCCAATTTGTGTTGTGCTTTGAATTTCTTCTTTATGGTTGTTCTTAAACAAGTATAATAAATGCTTATACTTGTTCTTAATCCAAGTATAATAAATGCTTATACAAATTGGATTAAGCCTATAAGAATATTATATAGCTCAGCAAGGGTCTGTGTCGGTACAACACAAATTGGATTAATCCAATATTTGGTACTTAATCCAATTCTTCTACTTGTTCTTAAACCAGCATTTAGCCTACAAGGATTTATGGAATTCTTCTTATACTTGTTTTTTTTTTATGATTTCGATTTCGGTATAGCATTTAGCCTACAAGAATTGAGAGGAAAATCCGGCACTCCAGCAGTAGTTTGAACCCAAAACCCTCGCCAAATTTCGCTTCGTTCATGGACGACATGTGAGTAAGATCTGTTTGATCAATGTTTTGGATTTTAGATGCAATTTTTGTGCTCTAACACACAAGCAGTTCTCAAGTTGGCAGTGAAACATTACATCATGTATCAATGGATACTGATGATGGCAGCCCAAGTGTTGAGAACTGTCACATGCCTCGTCCTACTGCTATTTATAAGGGTGTGTCAAAGGTGGATTCTAAATTAATACCAACAATTGGTATGACTTTTAAGACATTGGATGAGTGTGAAAGCTTCTACGGTAAATATGCGTATGCTGATGGATTTGATTTTGCTAAAAGTACAAAAAAATATCAAAATGTGAAGGACACTGGCGAAAAAGTAGTGTGCCAAAGAATCTTGGTTTGCTACAAGTATGGCAAGTGGGAGGATAGATCGACGGTCAAAAAAGGTGGCACGGTAAAGACTGATTGTAAGGCTATGGTTCGATTTAAGTTGGATATGGCTACAAGACAGTATGTCGTGGGAAAGTTTGTGGAAGAACATAATCATGGGTTATGCACCCCAAGTAGGAGACATTTTCTTAAAAATCGCCGAAGAATAGTTGAAGCAAGACAAAGTCTCTTTAAGGATCACTAGTCAGTGAACATCCGTATTTCACAAACAATGGGAATTCTGCGGAATGAGTGTGGAGGACATGATAAGATTGGTTTCACAAAAAGATATGCTTGGAATTTGAAGAGGGATATGAGGAAAGAGGTTAGAGGCCATGATGCAGATTTGCTTTTAGAAATTTTCAAAGGGCAGCAAAAAAAGAGTCCAGAGTTCTTTTACAAGATTCTATGTGATACAGAAGGCAAACTGACACATTGTTTTTGGATGGATGTGCAATCCAGATTGCAGTGTAGAAACTTTGGGGAAGTGTTAGCATTTGATACAACATACAACACTAATAAGTATTGTATGATTTTTGCACCATTTTCTGGAATAGACAACCACTTCAACACAGTCATTCTCGGAAGTGGCTATATAAAGGATGAGACTATTGAGTCATTTATATGGTTGTTTGAGACTTGGATCGAAGCAAGTGGTAGGCATCCCAATACAATTATAACAGATCAAGATCCTGCAATGAGAGCTGCCATCGAACAGGTTCAATCCCTCTCTCCTTCTCTCTTTAAAAATATAAAAGGATAATGATGAATAAATTTTATATCTCGCAAGTATACGAATCGGTGCAATCAGTATAGTAGCAAGACGAGTATCGTACCCACAGAGATTTACAGAGATTAATAGAGTAAAATGCTAAAGAATAGAAAAGAAAGAAAATAAGGAAGGGAAAAGAAGAGATATGAAGTCTCGAAAATAGAAGATCTAATAACGAAATAAGAAAACGATAGAAATATGATGGATGAATACTAAGGTTCCGATTTCACCATAACATCCTCATTCTATGCATTGAATCAATAAAGATTTCAGTTTAATTCCAAGGGCTCGTTATTCCGGTATGATAATCCGTTCGGCCGCGGTCTTCACCAAGTACCCCCAATTAACCCTAGTTAATGAACCCATAACTAAGTGTTAACCAAGAATCCATTAAGCTCTGAAGAACAATCATGAACCAAGAATACTCTTAGCTTGAACCCGGCCTCGACATAAACTCATTCATTCATAGATCCTGCAAGATTAGGGAATGAACCCTCGCCCAATCTCACATAAAACAATCTATAATACTTTTATTGGCCAGATAAAGGTATTTAAGATCTCAGTTATAATAATGAATGAAACAAGGAAAATAAACTGATAAAATAATCATGATCCAATAACATAGAATGATTCAGTTAGGGCTACATCGGTACCTTAGAGAAGAAACTAGCCACTCATGTTCACCATGAGGGCAACAAAACTAATGAAGAAATAAAGAAGAAATAAGAAAAGAAAACCAAGCCTGGAACCCTTCTCCTCGCCTCCAAACGCTGCTAAAAAGTCCTCCAAAAGATCCCTTTTGATAACTCTAAGTATCCTATTTATAGGCCTAAACTCGGGTTAAATCAAAACCGTTGATTTAATTCACTGGGAACGTCCGATCGATCCTCCTCGGGATGTTGGATCGATCGGTCTCATTGAAATCTCCAACTTCTATTTACGCCCGAGTCCGATCGATGGACGGATCGATCGAACTCTGCTCCTCTAAAAAGCATACGTTCTGGCAACCTTTAATTCCCAAGTCCGATCGATCGGACTATGAGTGTTGGATCGATCGGTTGAGTAAAAATCCACTGTTTTTGGCTTTTCCCGAGTCCGATCGATCGGACCATTGGTGTCGGATCGATCGGACCCCTTAGGAGGGATGGAGAGATCGATGGGACTTCGTTCAGCCAAAAAAAATAGGTTCTGTCATGTTTCTGCGTAGTCCGATTGATCGGAGGATCGCTCGGACTTCCAGCTTATTTACTGTGCTGCCATTCAGACTGCGCCATCAGTACTAAAATTGCCGTAACTTCCTCTAGAAAACTCGGAATCACGAACCGTAAAATTCTCCAGAATCTAGACTTCAAGAGCTTGCCAACCATATATGGCAAATAATCTGATTCTTCATGAGCAGGTACAGATTAATCTTTAAAGTTGATCCATGCACTCTTTTCAGCTTCTTTTCTCCTTTTTCCTGCATTTTCCAAACAACTATGTGAAACAACATATAGATATAAAAATAGGAATAAAGATGTTGATTAAAGATAATAATCTAGCAATCGAGATGGTTATAAGGCTATTTAGAGTGCACTTTCATGCACCCATCACACCCCCCAACCAGCTTATTGCTAGTCTCTAGCAATTCAAAGCGCATATAATATAATTAAGCACACCAACGGTTCAAGGATGTAGACATGTCTGATAAAAATTCTACCTTATCAAGTCAATAGTGTTTCATACAGTACAGAGTACGAAAACTTCTTATACTCATACACATACTACCAACACATGAAATCAACTTCTACACATCAAACATGCTAATCACCATCCAGAAGAACACATGTGACGTGACAAATAAATGTTATGTCCAGAAGCAACTTCTACCCACCATTAGTCCAAACACACTACTATCTTCATGACCAATCATCCAAACCTCGCACTTTAAATACAGCTTGCTCTTTCCTTCTCTTTTTCTTTTCAACTATCAGACACTTTGCCTTTCTACACGAGCACTCCCCGCTTCATGAGGCGCAGAGACCCGGTTACTTAACAAAACACTGAGTAGATTTTTTAGCTATTAGTGATTCTACCTTTTTACGCGAGCTCCCCGCTTCCTGAGGCAAGAACACCCGGTTACTCAGTAGATCACCTAATAGGTGTTTAGGCACAGCTTAATCAAGCTCCAGAACTTTTTCTCTTTTTTTTTTTCTTTTTTTTTCTGCATGCAATACTCAACACTAGCTTATGCTGAAATCATGGTCTAAATTGACAATAGCATGCTCATTCCTCTGGTGAGTATAATCGCCACTGCACATAAAGTGTTCGTGTGTGAATCACATGATATTCTACCTTCAGGTTATCATACATGCAATCAATGTATAGATCAATCCAAGTGCAAACAGCATGTATAGTAAGCATAAAAATTTCAACTCATGTACAATTTAACACTATTATACCCACAAGGTAGTATGAATAAGGTCATGAATGTCTAAACCCCCCAACCAGAAATCAACATTGTCCTCAATGTGTGCATTTATCCAATAAAAATATGTAGGAGGTGGCAATCCAAAAATTTCCAGAGAAGGAAGAGACAAGATACTGTAAATAAGAAAGAGGCCACCTGATAGAATAGCGAACATCTCCTCAAGGATCCTCAGGGTGGCTGAAAACCTGAAACAAAACAAAAGAGAAACATAAGACTGAAAACTAAAACTTAAACTTAAAAACAGGTTACCTTTGTGGGTTGCCTCCCACCCAGCGCTTTATTTAACGTCTAGGCAAGACGGACTGCAAAGCCTTAAGATTCAGCCAGGTTCGTATGGTTGTAATGCTTCAAGCGGTGCGACAACCTCCTGTGCTCTCTTATAGCTGTGCAAGTCATCCTGCACCATCTTCAAATCCGCTTTCAATGTAGTCTTCACTTGCCCTTGCCTGAAATTAGAGAAATCCAATGAATCTACAACATTTATTGAGAATCAATCAACAGAGTTTGAAGGACATGACATAGACTCAAACACTTTAAATTCAACAGTTTCACCTAAAACTGTCATGCTAAGCTTACCATCCTTCACATTAATTATAGTTTCAGCTGTAGCCATGAATGGACGTCCCAACAAAATAGGTAACTTTCTATCATTCAACGGTTCATCAATCATATCCAATATCACAAAATCAGCAGAGATAATTAACTTATCAACTTGTACTAAGATGTCTTCTACAATGCCTAATGGATATTTAATTGAACGATCTGCAAGTTGTAGAGACATAGTAGTAGGTTTTAATTCACCCACACCCAATTGACGGAACACAGAGTAAGGCATCAAATTAACACTAGCTCCTAAGTCAAGCATTGCCTCCCCTATTTTTGTATCACCAACAGTAATATTAATGTTAAAACTCCCTGGATCCTTAAGCTTGGGTGGAAGCTTCCTTTGTAGAACCGCGCTTGCCGTCTCTGAAACCATCACCTTTTCATGAGGTTCATACTTACGTTTAGAAGTACGTAGTTCCTTGAAGAACTTTGGAAAGGCTGGTATTTTCCTAATCACATCAAGCAATGGTAAGTTCACATTAACCTTAGATAGAATATCATAAATTTCAGAATATGACTTATCCATTTGGGCTTTCTTCAGGCGGCCTGGAAAAGGAATTGGCGGCACATATGGTGGAGGATTGCTGTGATGAACCTCCGGAACTGAATTTGCTCTCTTTTCATGATCAAACGCTGATGTGGCCGACGGTGGCCTCTTCGAGTGTTCCTCCTTTTCAACTTCCTCACTTGCATCATCATTTAACTCATCAATAACTTCAGCATTAATCTTATTATCAATAATCTTACCTGAACGAAGAATAGTAACTGCGTTGGCTTGCTCTGGTTGGCTTGGAAATCTGCCTGGAACATGGGCTCGTACAGCATCTGCAAGTTGTCCTACTTCCCGATGGATGCTGCGACATTCTTTAGTACCGCATCATGTTGAGCAATGGCTGCACCTTGTTGAGCAATGGCTGAATCTTGTTGTCCCATCCTTGAGTCTATTTTCTGCATAAAAGCTAACATAGTCGCTTTCAAAGACGACTTAACAGGTGGGTTAGACTGATTAGCAGAAGGCATACTATGATTAGCATTATTTTTCCATGAAAAATTCGGATGTTCCCTCCAACCTGGATTGTAAGTATTTGCATAAGGGTCAAATCTCGGTCTCGGGTTGTAAGCATTCATCAAATTAGCTTGTTCTTGCACATATTCAGGAAATTCACTACCAGAAGGACATGAATCAAACCTATGACCAACAATATTGCAAATTGAACAAACCTCAACCGGTTTTGCTTGTGTGGACATCATCGCGTCCATCTTCTTGTTGAGGGCTGCGATTTGCCTTGCCAAATCATCATTCTGGTTAAGCTCATAGATGCCTCTCGCCTTATTCCTTGTGTCTCTCTGCTGCGAGTTTGATCCTAGCATCTCATAAATTTCGTACGCCTCTAGTGGTGTCCTTTTGAACATCGCTCCACCTGCAGCATTATCTGTCATAGTCTGACAAGAAAGATTTAGTCCATCATAAAAATATTGCATCTGATTTTCTAAAGAATAGTTATGATGTGGACATTGCATCAAAAGCATCTTAAATCTATCCCATGCTTCATGGAATGGTTCTCCATCAGATTGCTGAAAATTTGGAATTTGCCTTCTCAAGTTAGTAGTCATGGCATGAGAATAAAATTTACTAACAAACTTGTTATAAATTGCATCCCAAGTAGTTAGTGATCCAGGAGGCAACGACATCAACCATCTCTTCGCTTTATCCTTCAGGGTGTAAGGAAAACATCGCATCCTCAGTTGATCTTCAGTAATGCCACCTAGAGGAAAAGTCTGAATAGTAGCATAATAATCTTTCACAAACGCTAGTGCATCCTCAGAAGGTAAATCATGAAATTCAGGAAGCATAGAAAAATGTAGATTTTTAAGTTCATAATTCCTAGCCTCAGTAGGTAACGCAATGCACGAAGGTGAGGTAGAAATAGTAGGCCTCGCGTACTCCTCCAAAGGACGTAAATTGTTATTAAGCGCCATCTCCTCTTGTTCCTCCTCTTGAACTCCTAGATCTGATGTGGACAGGCTGTCTTTGTTAGATCTTTTCTTTCATCCAATTTGATCTACTTTATCGTTCAAGGGCAAAAACTTTTCTTTCCGTGATCGGCGACCTTGCATTCACTACAAATAAACTCTAATCAAATCCCCGGCAACGGCGCCAAAAACTTGATGAATAAATTTTATATCTCGCAAATATACGAATCGGTGCAATCAGTATAGTAGCAAGACGAGTATCGTACCCACAGAGATTTGCAGAGATTAATAGAGTAAAATACTAAAGAACAGAAAAGAAAGAAAATAAGGAAGGGAAAAGAAGAGATATGAAGTCTCGAAAATAGAAGATCTAATAACGAAATAAGAAAACGATAGAAATATGATGGATGAATACTAAGGTTCCGATTTCACCATAACATCCTCATTCTATGCATTGAATCAATAAAGATTTCAGTTTAATTCCAAGGGCTCGTTCTTCCGGTATGATGATCCGTTCGGCCGCGGTCTTCACCAAGTACCCCCAATTAACCCTAGTTAATGAACCCATAACTAAGTGTTAACCAAGAATCCATTAAGCTCTGAAGAACAATCATGAACCAAGAATACTCTTAGCTTGAACCCGGCCTCGACATAAACTCATTCATTCATAGATCCTGCAAGATTAGGGAATGAACCCTCGCCCAATCTCACATAAAACAATCTTTAATACTTTTATTGGCCAGATAAAGGTATTTAAGATCTCAGTTATAATAATGAATGAAACAAGGAAAATAAACTGATAAAATAATCATGATCCAATAACATAGAATGATTCAGTTAGGGCTACATCGGTACCTTAGAGAAGAAACTAGCCACTCATGTTCACCATGAGGGCAACAAAACTAATGAAGAAATAAAGAAGAAATAAGAAAAGAAAACCAAGCCTGGAACCCTTCTCCTCGCCTCCAAACGCTGCCAAAAAGTCCTCCAAAAGATCCCTTTTGATAACCCTAAGTATCCTATTTATAGGCCTAAACTCGGGTTAAATCAAAACCGTTGATTTAATTCACTGGGAACGTCCGATCGATCCTCCTCGGGATGTTGGATCGATCGGTCTCATTGAAATCTCCAACTTCTATTTACGCCCGAGTCCGATCGATGGACGGATCGATCGAACTCTGCTCCTCTAAAAAGCATACGTTTTGTCAACCTTTAATTCCCAAGTCCGATCGATCGGACTATGAGTGTTGGATCGATCGGTTGAGTAAAAATCCGCTGTTTTTGGCTTTTCCCGAGTCCGATCGATCGGACCATTGGTGTCAGATCGATCGGACCCCTTAGGAGGGATGGAGAGATCGATCGGACTTCGTTCAGCCAAAAAAAATAGGTTCTGTCACGTTTCTGCGTAGTCCGATCGATCGGAGGATCGCTCGGACTTCCAGCTTATTTACTGTGCTGCCATTCAGACTGCGCCATCAGTACTAAAATTGCCGTAACTTCCTCTAGGAAACTCGGAATCATGAACCGTAAAATTCTCCAGAATCTAGACTTCAAGAGCTTTCCAACCATATATGGCACATAATCTGATTCTTCATGAGCAGGTACAGATTAATCTTTAAAGTTGATCCATGCACTCTTTTCAGCTTCTTTTCTCCTTTTTCCTGCATTTTCCAAACAACTATGTGAAGCAACATATAGATATAAAAATAGAAATAAAGATGTTGATTAAAGATAATAATCTAGCAATCGAGATGGTTATAAGGCTATTTAGAGTGCACTTTCATGCACTCATCAGATAACTAGTGAGATGACCCTCTTTTTCTTTAGAGGGGTCTTTGGAGGTGTAATTATTAATTCCTGTGACATGAATTTGTTAAATCTCACATAATCTGTGTCTCAACTTAGTTCTTTTAATTGTTTACCTGAATTTAGAAGACAGTATGATGAACACTTGTGTTGAGTAAAGATACCTTATCCTGCATTTCCTTTCTATTCAACAAACTATCATGTTACTTTCTACTGTTCCAATGAACAATTTTCTTTGCAAGATTCAATCTTTCATGTTTCTCTGTGCTCTAATACCTCTCTCTTTCTTCGAATAGGTTTTTCCCTTTGCTCTTCATAGGTTTTGTATTTGGCACATAACAAAAAAACTGACTGAGAAGTTGGGAGGGATAGAAAATAAAATTGAAGTCATTGAGAGAATAACAAATTGTATTTGGAATACCGAGACTGATGAGGAGTTTTGTGAAACTTGGGCAAGTATTATAACAGAACATCATCTCAGTGATAGTGATTGGTTGGCTAGCATGTTTGAAATGAGAAATCAATGGATCCCTCTTTATTTGAAGAGTTGTTTCTTTGCGGGGATGCATAGTAGTCAAAGGAGTGAAGGCTTGAACAGTTTCATAAAGACATACTCCTCTGAAAAAAATACTTTGATGGACTTTTGTGCATGAATGCTTTTTGAGGTATCTGAGTTTATTTAGAAGTACACAATTTGTGCTCAAACAATTGTGTTTGGAGTGAATGAATGCTAATGAGGTTTTGGTTACTATACTTGTGCTCAAACAATGGATGCTCAAACACTGATTTTTGGTTACTATACTTGCACTCAAACAGTGAATGAATGAATGAATGCTCAAACAATTTGTGCTCAAACACTGATTAAATTACAAAGATCATGATCACTGATTCAAGTTTGTTGGATGGTATAATCTTCTACATAAAGGAACAATCTTCTGTAATTACAAATCCTAATGTAAAAAAATGAAAACCCACAGCAGCCCAATTGCCTCAAACAGGGCCTTCATCAAGAACGACATCTTCGAGGCATTTTTCTCCATATTTTCTTGAAGAGAGTTCATTTTGCACATCAGGACCTTTTCCAGTTCTTTGACTTGATATTTCAAGTCAAAAGTTGAGTGCTGGACATCATCCACCCACAGGAAAAATCCACATCCTTGATCTTCGATGTTCTGGAATTAATAAAAAATTTGAGTATTATCTACCTAAAAAACATGAAATTTTTGTAGGATAAATGGTATAGCTTACACCTTATATTGTGGGCAGCCATAAAAAACTCTTCCTTTGCTATGAGGACGATTGGAATGCCGAATGATACATGGCTCTTGGCAATGGCAACGAATAGTGGAAACTGAGTTGATTGAAGAGGATGGAGATGACGAAGTAGAAGCTGCCCATCTATTGTTCGTCGTGGCCATGTTAATTCCTTGAACCAGCATATGACACCCAACCAAATCTCAATTAAACACCACCACCACCCACAACCAATCCCATCAAGCTATGGAAAAAAGACAACTTTAAGTAACTGGTGCGAATCTATCACATTCATTTCAAAGAAAAAACAAATATTATGCACCTGTTATATCAAATATGCAACATAATATGCAAATATTTTCAAGAATATGACACTGAAAGCACCGCAATTTGTAATATAATCAACTGATGATCTTCTGACAGATTTTCTCATGCAAATGTGTTCAACTGATATGATAAAACAATCATGAACATGGAAAGCCAATAAGTTCCAACAGAGAAGAATCAGACTCTGTTTCAATACTAAAATTCCTACCAATTTGGAATCCATTCTAATGCCAAGCCGTTTCCAGTACTGAGATCAAAACAGCAACTAAATCTTTCGGCTAGAATTTTATGCAACTGAAGTCTTCACCTCCAGCTTAAAAACAGCTATCATCTATTCTCCAGTATTAACTAACATGAAACATAGACAGACATGTACCATATAAACAGAGCAAAAGGCTGCAATATCTAATGTTTTGTTGTAAAGTTTATCATCAAACAAAGTTTGCCAATTTTTAAAAGTTACAATTCCTACTATCTATCCAAATCTAATGATACAAATTGAAACGAATGCCATTAGCTGAAATCTGGAACAAGAGTTGATAAATCAAAAGAATATGAACATAAGAAAAGACACTACTCTTCGCAAGTCCATGGCCTATAACTACCAGCTCCCAGAGTTCATCCATACGGATGACCATTGGCAGGTTTGATGTAGGTTCTAAAAGTACAAGACATCTGACTAACAACGCAAGCAAACCGACTAGGAAATCAATATAATGCTACTTCCCATAAATCTGATGCAAACTCAATCCTCAAATGTTGTAGAAAAGTAACTAGACTCTAGATCTCTGCCAACTTGAGAACTGCTTGTGTAGAGCACAAAAATTGCATCTCAAATCCAAAACATTGATCAGACATATCTAAAATCCAACCCATCAAAACAACCATCAATTTAAAAAACACTGAACAAGCCGCAAATTTCTTAGCTAGAACATCTCCTCTTGCTTAAAAAGAGAAGATGGGAGGTCGTGGATGGGTTTCTTAGCTAGAACATTATGCTATGGATTATTTACCTGGAGCTGCAATGGGTTTTGGGTTCACACCGCTGGAGCGCCGGAGAGTGGTGAGCCGCCGCTGTTGGAGGTGGGAGGTCATGGATGCCTTAGATCGGGATCGCCGGCGGTCGTGGAGATGAGTCGGGAGTTGCGCCGGAGCTCGAGCGTGGAGAAGAGGTCGCGATCGAGGGGTGGAGGGGGCGGCGCTCGCTCGAGGGTGGAGGGGGCGCCGACCACGCTCGTGGAGCTGAGAGGGTGGAGGAGGCGGCGCTTGCTCGAGGGTGGAGGGGGCGGCGATCGATGGCTGAGACCTAGGTAAGTAGTTTTTTGTTTGTTCGTGATTTTGATATAGACCGTCCGATCCCATCGGACGGTCGAGAACCGAGTTCGCTGGATAAGCCCAGCGAACCGGTTCTATCCGGATAACTACCCTTTTATATATATATATATATATATATATATATATTTATTTATTTATTTATTTATTTATTTATTTATTTATTTATTTATTTATTTATTAATTGAGCCTCTTATCCCAGTGGGGATTAGACTCCAGGACTAATCTGTTACAACCACCGGTGATAAACACCTGAGCTAATCAAGAGCCGTGACCCATCAAAAACAATTACCACACAAATATATACATAAAATGGCAAACGGTTTTTATTGTTATATTACAAAAAAACCCATGTTTTATTTATATTTAGATTTTTATGGTAAACAATTACAAGGTTAGGGGGGGGGGGGGGGGGGTCCTAAAATGAACTGATGGAGCCCCGGTTCGAACTAATTTCCAAGCATAGAGAGTGCAAAGGCAGCAGTAAGAGATTTTTGTGGGTGTTGGGGGCCGGATATATATCAAAATATATATAAGCGTATTGTAGTCTTTTTCTCCTCTATAGTGGTACTAAAACATTTGAGGGGCATTTGGTTGCTTGCATTAGATAATGCATGTATTAGTTAATGTAGCATTTTGATCCAAACCAGTGTTTGATTGGTCACTGCATCAGTTCATACATGTATTAGCTAATGCAAAAAAGGCACCCCGTTGTTTTCCCCCGTTCTCTCGTCACTCCCCACCCCCCTCGCCCCCTTTCCCCGTCCCCGACCTCTGGTCTCCTTCCCCTCTCTCCCTCCCCTCTTCATCGGAGTCCAGATCCGGCGAGGAAGACTCGATCTCCTCCTTACCCTTTCTTTCCCCGTCCCTGAGCTCTGGTCTCCTTCCCCTCTCTCTCGGAGGCCAGATCTAGTCCAAATAGGCCAGATCCGTGAGGAAGATGCCAGATCTGGCGATCGTGACCTACCATTCCATTCTCTCTAACCGGTGCTGACCTCCCCCTCCCCTTCCTCCGCACCACCTCTTCCCAAGCTCCCTCTCTTATGCTGCTCTCTCTCTCACCCGATCACCAACATCCCACAAAACCACTCAACGGCCACGCCCATCGCCGGAATCCACGACCCAGCTGCCACCCCGTGCACCTGAAGCCACCCCGCGAGGATCTGGGAAAGGATTCAGAGGAGGGATTCTCGGAATCCACGGCGGCTCCTAGACGACGGAACCCGCTGATGTGGACGGCAGATTCCACGGATTCCATCCCATTCCGCGGATTTCGTGGCTGCCAAACACACCCTAATATGATTCTACCTTGTTTAATTTTTTATAATATATTTTCATATAGTACATAACAAATATTAAATATAGAATATGATCTTTTGCATTATAAAAATATTTTAATTACTATAGTAAGATGGTTAAAAAAATGAAGAATATAATAAGAAAAGAATGTTGAGGAATGAATATTTTAATGATGTAGGGAATGATTTAGGGAATCTAACGTATGTGTCGTAGATAAGAGAGATGTCAAATTGGAAAGTAGTATATTTTGGAATATATTAAAGAAGATGAGAAGCGAAGCTATGCGGATGCCCTAGGTATCTCTTGGAAATAAATGCTCTTGTAGTTATATAATATTTCAGCCATGTACATTGCACATGGTTGAGGTGATCATGTATTATTGGCTTACGTGATGGGGACTAGTGGATGTGAGTAGATTTGAACCGTTGAATGTGACCATGTACGATGCACATGCCTACATGGCATGTACCCCAATCACTTCTCGTTACTATATAGTGCTTAGAAAAAAAAAGACGTAAGATTGAAGCCAGGCCAACTATTCATCTTACTAAGATAAGCATGGCCAGAAATCCATCAAGCTAAGCACAAAACTCTCCTTTTTTTGCCGAATCTACACAGCCAGGACGGCTACAGCATAGAAGCTACTGGAGGGCTCAAAAAGTTGAGACCTTTCCTATTTCAAGGTGCAAAATTTAACCAAACTTGATTAGCTAATCCATCTGCAGCTACATTGTCTTGTCTTGGTATGTAGATGAACTGAACTGCCATGAAGTGTCCAGCATCCCAAAGGATATCTTGAATGAAATCAGTACATTGTGCACTCGGAGGTAGAAGACCGTTCAACATCTCAACTGCAAAACGAGCATCACTCTAAAGGAGCAGACGACGAACACCTTGCTTCATGCTTTCTTTCATGGCAAACTGGATAGCTTGGAGCTCAGCATGTAGGACAGAATCAGCAATAGAGATAGATGAAGCTTCCCATGTCACGCTGCCATCCTCTTTCCTACAAACAACACCAAGACCAGCTACTCTACGCATAGATCCCATAGAGGCATCTGCATGTACCCGATGGCCCTCCCAATCCAAAGTATGAACAACAGATTGCTTCCTCTTTCCAAAAATAAGCAAAAATTCTCTTAGCAGTCAATTAATACTTCTAACAATCTCATCCACTATAAGATTGGAGTTTTCAAACACAGCACAACACCTGTTCTTCCATAGAGCCCATAGGGTATAACTAATAGCAGCTTTCAACAATTGACACCCACCATTGCTACTAGTCTTTTGGAGCTAGTTAAAAACAGAACTCCATGTTTAAACCTCCTGTCTTTGTAGAACCTTTTGCAAAACTTGTGTAGCAGCATGACAATCGAAGAAGATTTTCTGAGCATCTTCTATCGCAAGCTTCCAGGTTGCACATGTCCTATCATTTACCAAATGGAGATGCCATAACTGAGATAAGAAGGAATCTTACTAATGTCCAAGTCCCCATAGGAAGTGCTTGATTCTGGGCTAGCATGTGTCACACCTCGATCCAGCAAACCCATCTGGTCCGGGACGTGAGAGTATGAGATCTACTCAATCCATCACTGGCGTGCTTCTAATAAAATAACATATCTAAGTTAAACAATTGATATAGGGTCAATATTATAATCTTTATATAAGACAAAATTTCGATACAAAACTTATCCTCAAATGTCTTACGTAACTATTTCAAAATCGTTACAGAAGGAAATTATACATTTATATAATTCAAAAAGAGTAACTGAACCCCAAGTCCTCAAACACCTCTAGAGGTCGACGCGCCACCAAGAGCCTGTCCAGCTGGTGCTACGGAAGAAGAGTTGGCACCCGCACCTACAAAACGCAGCCCAGATAGGAGTGAGCGATACGCTCAACATGTTTCTATTCTACGTCACACAGAAAGAAAGGGAATAGTAAAGTTTCAGGTTCCAACTCATCTTTAGGGGACAAACACACGTTACAAACTCTGCCTACCACAGAGCACGCACTTTGATGACCTCCACCATCAACAGTCGTCCATCTCAAACCAAGTGCTCCAGCGCTGAACAACAGGGGTAGAACACAAGGAGATACTTAACTTCCCCTACGGAAACTGAGACTAAGACTGAAACCTAAGACGACCTCTACACCTCAATCAGAGTAATTGTAGTCAACTAAAGAAGAGCCTCGATAATATAGATTATCATACAATTTAGTCCTAGACCTTCCTACATAGCCTTGGTTCTACGGCTAGATCCGAGCTACCGAGCCCTCGTATCGGCGAAACCCCAATTCACCAAGGTTTTAACCTAATGCTTCTAATACAAACAAAAGTGTATGCAATGTTCACGCGCACATAATTAAATCAGAACGTGCAACAATATGCCAAGCAATATACATGCTAGTCATAGCATCCCTGCTAGCCCTAAATGATGAACATATACAAATAAGCATTTAGTTCGCACGTCGGAACCATATGCCGCTAACAACCAATACAAAATCAAGTTTCGACATTACGATGACATAACCAGCCGTCTGCCGAAATTCCTACAACGGGGACACAACCTCGGTCAAACCGATAACAACTTACAACAGTAAAGCAATACATGTATGTTCATAGTTATCTATAACATGCGATCATTGATATAAAATGAAAATTTCACAATCAACTAAAATATGCGTTTCATCCCTAAGTTTTCTGACAAGTTTTTATTAAGTCCATATTCTTTAAAAATTCCCAATTGAATCCTTGAGCTTTTCGATCTGGGCTCAATCATGTCCCTCCGTCCACTTGCCCCCCACCAACTAACGTCGGCTCGGCCCAAACCGACCCCAGACCGATGGCGGCGGCGCCGAGAGGGGGCAGAGCGTGCTATATGGGTGGTACGAGCTCTGCCTTGTCCTAGGACACGGGACGTTCGGGAAGGTGCATCTGGCGAAGAACATGAATACGTGGAGGAGCATGGCGATGAAGGTCGTGGGGAAGGAGAAGGTGGTGCGCACCAGGATGATGGAGCAAGTGAATCGGGAGATCTCAGTCATGAAGATGGTGACCCAACCCAACATCGTCGAGCTCCATGAGGTCATGGTGACACGCTCCAAGATCTACTTCGCCATGGAGTTTGTGTGGGGCGGGGAGCTCTTCTCCCTCGTGGCAAGGCTGGAGCGGACGCCAGAGTCGCTAGCGCGCCACTACTTTAGGCAGCTCGTCTCCGCCATCGACTTCTGCCATGGCCCGCGTCTATCATCGGGACCTCAAGCCGGAGAACCTCTTGCTTGATGACAGCCATGTCCGGCCAGACAGACTCCTCCACACCACATGTGGCACACTAGCATATGTCGCGCTGGAGGTCATCGGAAAGAAGGGGAATGACGGGGCCAATGCTGATCTCTGGTCTTGTGGTCATACTCTATGTGCTGCTCGTCGAATTCCTGCCGTTCCAGGATGACAATTTCATCGCTATGTACAAGAATATATACCGCGACGACTTCCGGTGCCCACCGTGGTTCTCCTCCGACGCCCAGAGATTGGTCACGAAGCTTCTTGATCCAAACCCCAACGCGCGGATCACCGTCAAGGTTCAAGAAATCATTGGTCCCCAAGGAGGTGGCGGACTGATTCTCCTCCGACCATGTCCAGCGAACACCTCGAAGTTCACCATCTGTTACTGCCGGCGAGCCACAACCCCCTCAGAGATCTACTCCAGCTTCGTCATCGCCCTCATCGGGCACCTTGACGGGAAAGAGAGGAGAGAGAGAGGAGAAAAGAGATGATGAAGAAGGGGAAAAGTCAAAATTAAGTTAGATTGATCCGACTATGATCGGGTCGTGAGCCAGTTCAGCCCAGCCACTGTTAGTCCCAGTCCCATGGACGGCACATGGACGGATGGATCGGATTAAGCCGATTCGGAAAGCCCAGAAATTCAATTGAGAATTTTTAAAGTCCATGGACTTGATAAAGATTTGTCAAAAATCTCAGGGACGAAAGGCATATTTTAGCCTTTCATAATCTATGTCTACGGTTAAATCACATCCAAAACACGCGTCAAAACCTTCAAGAATCCACTGATAATAGCATGCATTCTTCCTACGTCATTGGCTATCTATCATGAAAGAAACCCAATCAAAGAACTATGAAAAATCCCTATTCAAGGGCTGGCGGTTGATGCGACAGTCGATGTCACAGTCGACATTGAGGTGAGGCAAAAGCTGGCGGTCGATCAGAGCATCGACCCTGGGGAACCAAAGTTGCATCTGAGACTCATGGTCGATGCGACGGTCTAAGCGACGGTCAATCGTGGAGCCTGAGTAAACAAAGATCTATGAACGGCGCACGGATCGACCTTGAGATGCTAACTGGGGATCTGAGGCCCACAGTATACATGACGGTCTATGCGACGGTCGACCGTGGAGCCTGGGTGAGCAGAAATCCGGGAAACTCTGTTCTGACACAGCTTGGGATAAAAATTCGTCAAAAAGCATACATAAATCTGAAAAATATGAAAGTAGTTGGAATTGAAAGGTAACTTAGGGATCTACAACTTTCTTGTTGAAGATCAACTGAGATCATGCACGTCAAGCACAAACATAGATGTTCTAATTAAACCAGAATATCCAGAAATTAGATAGGAAAAATATGATTAAATCCTTTATAAATCTAAACTAAATCCTATAAAAATTAGAACAGTTATTAAGCATACATAGTAGCAGCAGCTAACACAAATAAATCAAAGAAATAACTAATCAAATAACCTAGAACACCTAAACAAAGGTATAGGTGAAGAATCCTATCTTACTACGCTAATCCACCGCTAAACCACTGTCAAACCAGCTCCTTCAGCGTCATCGACGAACGCCGGAGCTCTCTCTCTCTCTCTCTCTCACGGCTTCACTCATGACAGGAAGGAAGAAGGAGAAGAAGGGACGCGAGAGATAAAGGAAGGAAAAGAAAGAAAAGGATGAGGTCAAGGGGTATTTATAAGATCCTGTGTCGACCTACTACAGGATGACTCAGCAAGCTAAGAGATTTAATCTCAACCGTCTGTCTCGATCTTTCCCGATCGAGGTCTGATCTTCCGATCGAGAGCGCCTATAACGGTCTAATGAATCAAACATATCAATCCAAGGCCGTAGGTGCACTACGCGGGTGTGAAACCGACCGCCAAGGTGGAATTTATCAAATTTCCCTTGGGGTCCAAAACAACGATGCGATCAACCAATCACAAAGCAAGGCCAATCGAGCCAAACCACAAAACCATACCCTCGACCTAGCGCGGTCGGACCGAGTTGGAGGTTCGAGTTCTTATAACAGGTGCCTTCCAAATGTTCCAACACAAAGATGGGCTCTCGCATGTATAACCACGCTAGTACTCAAGGAATTTATAGCAAGAGGAAGTGGTTGGCATACCAGTAATGTCCCAAACCCATCTTGGATGCTCAAAATCAGTAGCAGAACAGATTGGCATAGTGAAAACCTCCGTAACCATCAAGGAGTGAAACAAGGGAGTAACTAAGTTAGGGTTCCTATTGCAATTACTGCCTAGAAGGGAGCTCACCTCCATGGTTGCTAAAGATTCATTATAGTAGTAAAGAGAAGGGGTAAGGGATAGGGGACCACCAAGAATCCACCAGTCATCAAGAATTTTAATATAATTAGAGACAACAACTAGCTAACGAAGTCCACCTCTAAACATACCAACTGTTCTGCAAGTTGTTCTCTAGATAGTTGAGGCCTTAGCAGGAGGTTTGGAAGATGGTAGGATAGTAGATGAATGATACTTGGATTTAACCACCATACTCCAAAGAGAGACTTCTTCATTAAGTAGTCTTGCTGCACCTTTCATTCTCAGAGCCTGTTGCCAAAGGCATAGATCCTTAAAACCAAGGCCTACTTCCATTTTGTGTTTACATACCTGATCCTAAGAGACTCTCGAGAGACCTCCCTTGCATCCCTGCCACAGGAAATCCCTTGCAAGGGCTTCAATACGACGGAGAATAGATAGGGGGATGGGAATTGCAGATATAGCATAGGCTGGATCTGCCTGTATAACTGATTGAATTAGTGTGGCACTCCCAAACTGCGAGAGCTTCCTACATTGCCAAGACTGAAGTTTGGACTGAACTGCTTCAACAAGATAATTAAAATTAAAGGTGCGCAACTTCTGAATATTGAGAGGAATACCCAAATATTTCCATGGACTATGCTTTTCATTGAAACCTAAGTGTTTAATCACTCGAAGCCTTCGACGGATTGAAATTTTGGGAGAGAATTTAACACTAGACTGCTCAGGGTTGTCCATTAAACTAGAAATATGAGAGAACTTTTTGAGAATATTAATCACCTTCTGAGCTTCTTCCCTTCTTGCCTTGGTGACAAATAATACATCACCAACAAAGAGTAAATGATCCACTTTCATCCATCCACGGTCATATGGGACACCATCCAAAGCCAAGAGAGGTTGCTTAAGAAGACAGGTGAGCACTTCTTGAACCAAGATGAAGAGGTAAGGGGGAATGGGATCCCCTTGCCTAAGTCTCCTCTTAGATTTGAATAGACCAGTTAGTTTCCCATTGAAAATCAAGGAGAAGCGAGGAGTGGCAATGCACTCAGAGATCCAAGCAATCCACTGAGTAGGAAAACCCTTGAGAAAAGTCCAACTTACTGAGTTGAATGCAGATTGAAGGTTGGCTTTGATCACCATGAGGAGACTTGAAGCTGAGGCTATTCTAATTGTGTGCATCAACTCCTGGGCAACACTAGTGTTATCAAGGATTGATATACCATACACATAAGCATATTGTTCTTTACTAATCAGCTCTGGGAGAAATGGCCTCAAGCGGTTGGCAAGAATAGAGGTGATAAGTTTATAAGCTACATTACATAAGCTTATAGGCCTGAAGTCTCTGACACAACGAGAGTTCTTGCACTTTGGGATTAAGACTAGAAAGGAGTCATTCCAACCTAGAGGGAGATGGCAAGTAACAAAAAAGTCTATAATTAGGGTAACCAGATCATCTCCCATAGTATCCCAATGAAGGAGGAAGAACTCTGAGGTGAGTCCATCAGGCCTGGGACATTTATCTCTACCCATCATAGATAAAGCGGATTTGATTTCACCAGCAGTCACACGTTGAACTAATGCTACATAGCCTTCCATGGATAGCATTGGCAAGACAGGCAATGGTATGCCATTTTTGCAATCCTTGTGAGCCCATAGCTTCTTAAATCTTTCTATGAATGTATCTGCAACTACTTCTTGAAATCAATGTTCTTTCTTCATTTCTGATCTCACTAACAGAGTTATAACAAGTAGTAGCAGAGACTTGCTGATGAAAACTTCCAGAGTTTCTATCCCCATAACAAACCCAATCCAGTCTACTCTTCTTACGTTGATACTTATCCTCTTGTAGCTGTTGTGTCACCAGCTTCCCTTCCAGAGATTGCATATGAGCTTCTTGCTGAGGATTTAAAGGGGAGAGCTCTTCCATCAGTTAAAGTTCTTCTAGTTGCTAAACTAGATATTGTTGAGTATTAAGCAAATCTTGGCAATCAGATTTGTGCCATCTCTTCACCACACCCTTAATTTCTTTAAGTCTGCCCTTGAACACATATTGCTTTGAGCCTCTCCTTGGTCTACTCCAAGCACGAGCCAAGACCTTTTTAAACTCAACAATGGTAATCCAGCAGCCATTAAGGCGAAAAGGAGAAGGGCCTGGGCGAGCAAGCTCTGGAGCTAGGATTAGAAGCAGTGGCCTGTGATCCGAGCCGTAGTACCTCAGGTGATGAACCTCGGTAGTAGGGAAGTAAGTGCGCCAGTCACCATTATTGGGAGCTCTATCTAGCCGTTCCAACATATGCGCTCCACCACCTCGGCGGATGCACCAAGTAAAAGAAGGGCCACGAAAGCCCAACTCAATTAGCTGGTTAGAGGAGATAAAACTGAGATAATCCTGAACTGACCTTGAGTAGCAGAAAGGCCTACCTCTTTCTTCTCGGATGGCGACATTGAAATCACCTAGCATTACATGCAGCCAACCCCAAGCATTGATCCTCCTCAGGGCATATATGCCACAACTGCAGTCTCTCTCGCCAAAACCTCGCTCCATAGACAACACTAAGGAACCATTGGCCAGAAACTGGGGAAGTGATGACTTCGTATATTGCTTGGTTATCGTAGCTCACAAAGGAAACTAGACCGACTAAAATGCACCAAATAGCTAAGATGCCTCCTTAGCGGCCATTGGAAGGAAGAATGTGCATGGACCATTGTGGGCCGAGTTGCTGAGAGACTAGAGGAAATTGTTCTTCAACTAGCACCACATCGATGAGGAAAAGGAAATCCAACCGACGACCAAAGATCAATCTATGGCAAGAGCTTATAACGCTCCTATATCCTAAACTACAACAATTCCAAGCTACAATCTGCGGCATGGATAACTATTAGGAAGCAGATACACCCACCGCGGTGCTTGATCTTGGTCTCTTCGAGGAATGACCAACTGGGCTTGACACACTTTTGCCTTCAGTCATCTGAGTATCACGCACAACGAGTTCACCATCAACATCATGGTAGGCCGCTTCAAGATCCCCAAACGATGGGGTATCACCTAGTAAGAGATCTTGGCTAGTGTCTGGGACTTCTAGCACTGATTTAAGGGTGAGAATCCCTTCTTGGTGATGCTCATGTAGCACGGAAGGTTCTAGCTCCATGTTATTAGGTGCAGAGCCCTCTAATAATTGTCTGCCTGATTCTGCTGGTCTATAGCCTCTTGGCACCACTAGTGGTCCCTGGCGATGGAGATTCCCATGATCCCGCGCCTACCAACCGGCATCCAAGAGAGAGAGGCTGGAGATATCATCATCGGTGACCATAGCCCTTGAGTCCAGAGTGGTGAACCTAGACAACCCTCATTTCCCTTTTGTAGCTCCCAGGTTGGGTCGGGCCAAGGAGCCTTCTGGTTTATCTTGGACAGGTGTGCGGTGATGTGAGCTCCATTGGATAGGTGAGCGGCTAGATGAGCTATTCGACCCCGATCTACTGTGGTCCCCTGAGAGACAAAGCCTGAGCCACGCCTCCCTGATGTCAGAGCCCCCTCTCCAGGTGTGTCCCCGGCATCTTCCAGCTCAGCTACCAACGGTCCAAAAGTACCATGCATCGTCTTCCTCGCGGATGGCGATGGTGATCTCACTGGTGGTGGTAGGCGGCGTCTCGGCGGTATCGTGTGCCATTCTCCATGTTCACCTTACTCACCAATAACATTCCACTGCATGCAGTCCTCCTTGACAGCTAATGATGCAGGACCAAGCCCAGACCTGATCGAGTCCGATCCAGAGCAGCTCCCGAGGCGATCCGGATGCGTTCGGACTCCATTCGTCCGACTCAGATCTCCGTACAACCCCGACCGTCGGATTGGCATAACTTTCGCTCACGACGTCCGATCGAGGCTTGCGACCAGTCAAAAAGACCGGCTCGACGAGCCTGTCAAGAATCATCGAAGATCGAAGATCTCTCCATGACCTTGACCTCCGAATCGCCAGATTCCTTTTCCTTTGGCTTAAAATTCAGTTTTAGTCAAAAACTTTTCTTTTTAGACAGTTTGTTCAGGTCTTGCTATTTTTAGCAAATTTCCTATTTCTAGTAGGTTTTCTTCTATTTGAATTCCGGGTTTAGTACTTGAATTAGGTTAATTATGTTTGAGTCCATGTATGAGTTGGTCTGGTCTCTCCTTAAACCTATAAAAGGAGGATTTAGGGTTGGTAAGGGTCAGCTTTGATGATGAATAAAAATTAGGGTTTTTGGTTTCTCCCTCTTGAGAAATCTGGTTGTCTCTCCCATAGTGAGGCTCACGTTTATTCTGCGCCAGAGTGGTACCAGAGCCATCCGAGTTCCTGGGAAGAGGATCATGCGTCGAACCAGAGCCGCACGTGCTCGCCGGTCGCCTAGCGTATCTCCACCTCCGCCCAGAAGGCGTGGGCGACCTCCTGTTGGTGATGGCCCTCCTCCGTGAGAACAAGGGGTCTTGCAGGCGACCATCGTGGATCTTCAACAACAGGTGGCCACCCTCCAACTCCAGTTACAATAACAAAACCGAGAACGGACGCCCTCGCTGGAAGAAGAAGAGGAGTTGTCTTCGGACGAGTCCTGCTTTCAGAATATGTACGCCGACCAACCCCCTTTTCAGCGTGGTGACCAGCGGGATCGTGCCATGGATTACGGATTCAAGGTGGACATACCTGAGTTCGTGGGAGGATTGCAACCCGAGATTTTCATGGGCTGGCTTCATCAAGTGGAGCGTATTTTCGAGTTTCGGGAAGTTCCTGACGACATCAAGGTGAAGTTGGTGTCTATCAAGTTGAAGGGACGAGCTTCAGCATGGTGGGAACAACTGAAGAGGGTTCGTGAGAAGCAGCAGAAGGACAAGATCCGAAACTGGGAGAAGATGAAGAAGAAGCTGAAGGAGCACTTCCTTCCGCTTGGATATACCCAGTCCCTCTTCCAGAAACCACATACGCTTCGCCAAGGTACGCGATTTGTTGAAGAATATACTGAGGAATTCTATCAGTTGCTTGCCAGGAACGACCTTTTGGAGACGGAGGAGCAAATGGTCGTCAGATACCTCGGAGGGCTGCGACTATCTCTCCAGGACGCGCTGAGCCTTCATGCGTTGTGGACGGTGTCTGAGGCCTATCAGCGGGCGTTGACGGCGGAGAAACAGCAAGCGCGGGCGTCTGCCATGGGACGGACTCCACGACCACCTCCAGCACCGCTGAACCCGACCCCGCCAGCGAACCCGCCGAGTCCATGGCCCGTTCCCCCAAATCCGGCATCGGGATCCACCACCTTCAGGTGTTTCCGTTGTGGAGAAGTGGGCCACCAAGCTTCGGACTATAGCCTACCTGCTAGCCGACCAGGGAAGGCTCTGCTCATTGAAGAAGAAGCGGAGGAACAGGCGGACCTAGCCGAACCCATCTTCGATGGCTATGGTGATGAAGGGGAGATTCTGTATGGTGACGGCCAGGAGACCCTAGTCCTGCAAAAGAGTTTCCTGACGCCCAAGGAGGAGGTCGACAACAACTAGCTGCGGACCAACATCTTCCAAACGACGTGTACCATCGGCGGGCGAGTCTGAAAGATGATCGTGGACAGTGGAAGCTGTGAGAACGTCATCGTGGATGAAGCGGTGACCAAGCTGCAACTGGCAACGGAGGCCCATCCAGTTCCGTACCGACTATCGTGGCTCAAGCGCGACAGCGAGGTAAAAGTCGATAAACGCTGCCTGGTTTCCTTTTCCATTGGTTCCAACTATCAGGATAGCGTATGGTGTGATGTGGTGACCATGGATGCTTGCCACCTTTTGCTGGGCCGGCCCTAGCAATATGATCATTTTGTCGTCCACGACGGTCGGAGGAACACCTACACCTTGCGGATCAAGGAGAAGCGACTGACCCTAGCGCCGAGACGGGAGGAGCCGTGGCCCAAGCCCAAGGAAGGCCGAGTTGTGACTATGCTGTCACGTTCACAGTTTCTGGAGGAGGTGAAGGAGCAGCCAGTCATCTATGCGCTGCTACCAGGCGAACCAGAGGCGAATGTGGAAGTTCCCGAGCTCGTGAGGCCCCTCCTGGCGGAGTTTGCTGATCTATTACCTGAGGAGCTGCCCCTGGGACTACCACCACTACGAGACATCCAGCATCAAATAGACTTGACTCCGGGAGCCATTCTACCCAATCGTCCAGCCTACCGGATGAGTCCGAAGGAGATCGAGGAACTGAGGCAGCAAGTGATGGAACTGATGGAGAAAGGCTATGTACGGGAAAGCATTAGCCCGTGTGTCGTACCTGCTCTCTTGGTACCCAAGAAGGATGGCTCCTGGTGGATGTGCATCGACAACAGAGCTATCAACCGGATCACCATCAAGTACAAGTTCCCCATACCAAGACTGGATGATATGCTCGATCAACTGGCAGGTTCCAAGCTGTTTTCAAAAATAGATCTCAAAAGCGGATACCACCAGATTCGTATCCGGTCGAGGGACGAGTGGAAGACAGCCTTCAAGACTCAGGATGGACTATACGAATGGATGGTGATGCCTTTCGGTCTGTCCAACTCGCCCAGCACATTCATGAGGTTCATGCACCAAAGTCCTAAGGCCGTTCATGGGCCGTTTTGTCGTCGTCTACTTCGATGACATCCTTATGTACAGTTCTTCTGAGGAGGAGCACTTGAAGCATCTGCGGGCGATCCTCGAGGCGTTGCGACAAGAGCGGCTGTTCACCAACTAGAAGAAGTGCACCTTTCTAACTGACAGGGTATGTTTCCTTGATTATATTGTCTCTTCAGGTGGTTATATTGTCTCTTCAGGTGCCATTAGCGCGGATCCCAACAAGGTGGAGGCAATCCGAAGTTGGCCCTCGCTGCGGAGTCTACACGATGTCCGCAGCTTCCACGGGCTGGCCTCCTTCTACCGGCGCTTTATCTACAACTTCAGTTCGTTGACAGCCCCCATCACCGAGTTTCTTAAAGCGCGGAATTTTTAATGGACCGAAGAAGCGGAAGAGAGCTTCCAACTAGTGAAGCAGAGGATCTCGGCGGCGCCAGTTCTAGCACTGCCAGATTTTGAGAAGGTCTTCGAAGTCAACTGCGATGCGTCGGGAGTAGGCATCGGCGGCGTGCTCAGCCAAGGGGGACGGCCAGTCGCATATTTCAGCGAGAAATTATCAGGTGCCACCAAAAACTACTCTACTTATGATATGGAATTCTACGCTATTGTGCAGTCCTTAAAACATTGGAGGCACTACTTGGTGCAACGGGAGTTCGTGCTACACACCGATCATGAGGCTCTCAAATTCCTCCATAGCCAACACAAGCTCAACCGGTGACACGCGAAGTGGGTTGCCTACCTGCAGGAGTTCACTTTCTCCCTCCAGCACCTGGCGAGAACCGGGTTGCTGATGCACTGAGCCGGTGTGCCAACCTACTGACTACACTGCAGGCACAGGTCGTGGGTTTTGAGGTGTTCAAGGACCTCTATCCGGATGATCCTTCTTTTGGCACCGTTTATGCTGAGGTCAAGGATGGGCAGCGCGCGGACTTCAGCTTGCAAGATGGCTTCCTATTCCGGGGACTACGTCTCTGTGTACCTGACTGTTCTCTACGAGGCCAGATTCTGCAGGAGTTGCACCGAGAGGGCCACTTTGGGTGAGACAAGACTATGGCTCTTGTGGCTCGCGATTATTATTGGCCCAAGTTGCCAAGGGACGTCGCCAGATACGTGGAGCAATGCCAAATCTGCCAACTGTCCCGGGGATCAGCTACTAACGCAGGATTCTACATGCCCCTTCCTGTTCCTGAGGCGCCGTGGATCGACGTCAGCATGGACTTCGTACTTGGACTGCCTCGTACTGCTCGCGGTATGGATTTCATCTTTGTAGTTGTCGATAGGTTTTCTAAGATGGCTCACTTTATAGCCTGTCGGAAGACGATGGATGCCGCGCGGATCGCTCACCTATATTTCCAAGAGGTGGTGCGGTTACATGGGATTCCCAGATCAATCACCTCTGATCGCAATGTCAAGTTCATGAGCAACTTCTGGACGTGCTTATGGCAGAAGTTGGGTACCAAATTGAACTTCAGTAGTGCCTATCATCCCCAGACTGATGGCCAGACTGAGGTCGTCAACAGAAACCTCGACAACCTCCTGAGGAGCCTCGCAGTAAGCTGACCGAAGATGTGGGATGCAGCTTTGAGCCAAGCCGAATTCGCCTTCAATCGGTCCAAAAACCGTTCGACCGGCATGAGCCCTTTTGAAACAGTCTATGGATCTAATCTTATGGGGGTGTTGGATATGGTTCCAATTTCCAAGCCTGGTCGAACCAACCTGCGAGCTGAAGACATGGTCGAGCATCTCCAAACTATCCAGGATCAGGTCAAGTCTCAACTGGAATTCACTAATGTCAGGTATAAAAGTGCTGCGGATTGGCATCGTCGCCATGTCACCTTCAACGTCGGATATGAAGTGTGGGTCGTCTTGACTAAAGAGAGGCTACCAGCAGGAGAATATTCCAAGCTCGGAGATAGGAAGATCGGACCGTGTGAAGTCCTTCAGAAATTTAATGACAATGCCTACAGAGTCCGGCTTCCACCCCACTTGTAGATTTCGGATACCTTCAATGTGAAGCATCTGGTTCCATATAGAGGGGTTCTAGGTGATTCAAACTCGAGACAAGTCCTTTCCAACCCGGGGAGGATGATGCAGGACCAAGCCCAGACCTGATCGAGTCCGATCCAGAGCAGCTCCCGAGGCGATCCGGACGCATTCGGACTCCATCCGTCCGACTCAGATCTCCGTACGACCCCGACCGTCGGATGGACATAACTTTCGCTCACGACGTCCGATCGGGGCGTGCGACCAGTCAAAACGACCGGCTCGACGAGCCCATCAAGAATTATTGAAGATCGAAGATCTCTCCATGACCTTGACCTCCGAATCGCCATATTCCTTTTCCTTTGGCTTAAAATTCAGTTTTAGTAAAAAACTTTCCTTTTTAGACAGTTTGTTCAGGTCTTGCTATTTTTAGCAAATTTCCTATTTCTAGTAGGTTTTCTTCTATTTGAATTCCGGATTTTCTACTTAAATTAGGTTAATTATGTTTGAGTCCATGTATGAGTTGGTCTGGTCTCTCCTTAAACCTATAAAAGGAGGACTTAGGGTTGGTAAGGGTCAGTTTTGATGATGAATAAAAATTAGGGTTTTTGGTTTCTCCCCCTTGAGAAATCTGATTGTTTCTCCCATAGAGAGGTTCACGTTTACCCTGCGCTAGCTAAGGCATCCGGGAGCTCTTTGAGTGTTTCCATGGGAGTCGCCTGGTTCCTCACCACCAGAGATGCCGCTTTAGTACATTGAGGAGCACGATGACCAAAACAATCACAATTAGCACATATAACCATGTTTTCATAAATGAAGGGTTGTTCAAAGCTAGAGGGTCCCTTGCCCACAACATCTCCCAGGCGCACCGGAACAGAGGTGTCAATCTAGACGCAAACCCTCGCATAGCGACTCCTATCAACGAAGGTTGTTGAGGCATCAACAGCCAGTTGATCACCAGCTCTAGCTACAACGGACTTCATCACCTCTCTTTCAAAAAATTTAAAGGGGAGGTTTGGTAGTCTCATCCAGACTGGCACAAGTTTGAAAGGCTCGGATGATGGCCGGAAGCAATCTCACCAGCGGATGAGTGATAGAATCTTCCCATCTACTATCCAAGGTCCGCCGGAGAAAGTATGAAGGAGGTCTTCTTCATTGCCAAATTTAAACGCAAGACGTCAACCGCCTTATCAGTTACAAGAAACAACTCATTGGTACGCCATAGATAGGATAGACGCCGGCGGAGACACTCCACACCGACTTTGCCCCCCACGAACCTAGCAAGCAATGTGTGGCTCAACCTTTTTGCGACCACGCCACAGGACCTTAGGATCTACGATAATAGGGTCATCTCGATACAAACGCCTAATCTTTTGCAGGCCCGCGGACGGGGTTCTATCTTGCACTGGTGCTCGCTGGCTAGCCACTCTAGCCCATGAGGTTTCAACACATGCTCTTGTCACCACACCATTCCAGGCATTAGCTGGTGGTCGTAGAGCAGGGATTAAATCCGAGGGATCTGGTGTGGTGAGCACTGGAGGGTGCACAGGGACGAATGCAGGGGGCTCTCAGAGGCGCTGAATATTCTGAAAGCTATCCAAGCACAAAACTCTTTCTGGTGATCCAAAAATATGTGTCAATGGTTGTATCAAAAATTTATGATGCAATTGTCTTATTAGGCATATTTCGTCCTAACTATCAAATATAAACTCAGCGTTTTTCCCATTAACTTTAAGTTTTCAAACCAGTCAGTGAAGTTAAAAGTGACTCGGATTCATCGAAGTGGGTTAAATGGGTCCTGGGATCGACCAAACACTCTTGGCACCCTCTCGGACGCTCTCGGCCAATTGAGTCCACTTCTTACATGGTCTGGGCTGTAGTATTACGGCCCGGCCTGACCCGGTCCGTGTAGGTCCACCAAAAGCACGCATCGATGGGGGATTGTTAATAAAGATCTCCCGTTGGATCTGGATTTTTCTCGCTAGGGCTCACGAGTCCTTCCAGAAGTCACGGCGGCAAAGCCACCTTGCGAACCCCAAACGCCAGACACCTCGCAAAACCCTCGAAGCCACTCTTAAAACCCTTATCGGGGTCGGCCTCGCCGGAGTGATCGAGATGGCGACCTCGGTGATGCTCAGAGCCCTGCGGCGGCGCGATCTTCCGTCCTCTCTATCCTCTCTCGGATCCGTAAGCCCTTCTTTTTTTTTAATTGATTCTATTTTTCAAGATTTTTTCTTCACTATTTTGCGTTGGGATTCAGATGAAAAGATGCGTTTGTCATGATTGATTGTTTTTTTGATGCGTTTATACTCATTTCACATCAATAGTTGCATTTTGATTTCTTATATATGGTAAATCATGATCAGTTATTAGGGAGCTATGTGAAAATGGGTGTCTTATAGGCTATCGGGATTCTCAGATGGTTTGATTCTTTCTAAAAGACGGGTTTAGATGATCATGCCCGGACTTAGCTACTCAAGTGTGGATTGCACATCTGTTTTAGCTGAAATAGATCTCTAACTAGTTCAAGGGCCTCATTATGACCAATCTGTTGTATAGTTGGCTCCTCGAGAGCTCTTTATATGGCTTCACCATTTGTTATCATCTGTTATCTAGATCGTTCTTGAATTAAAAACTATGCTGCTTGTTGGCACTATTGCCTTCATGATTTAAACACCACATGGACGAATCACTTCGTAATTAGAACGGGACATGAAGGTACTGTTGCTTCTTTTATTGCCAACAGTTCAAAATTGGCACCCTTCTTTCTACTAGACATTTATTTAGTTCATCATTATCGGAGTATTAAAGTTTCATACGATCATATCTAAAATAGGCATTTGAAGGGGATAAACTAGAAGACTGATGAGGAACAAGAATGTTAGAAGGCCATTTTCCTCATATGAAACATATAGAGAAGTTAGCGCACTTTTTAAGATGTGACTATCTGATCTGCATGACTAAGCTGCTTGATTGGTCTAAATTCCATCCCTCTTCTAATATAATTTCCTACTCTAACATGAGACACTACTGGAAAGTAATAGAAAGCATGCGGTTAAGTTTCTATAAATGGTAGGGGAAGGAATAAATCTTATTTGTTTCCCTGAACATATGTGTAGCCTATCTATACAATTATTCTTTCTGTTGTCGATGTTTCTCAATCTACATGACTAAGGTGCTTCATTGGTGTAAATCCTATTCTATTTTTTTACATCTTTTTCCACTACACATTTTTTCAATCTACATGTTGTGGTGCTTTCTTTGTTGCTGACACTTGAAACTGTCTTCTCATCTCGGCCGGCATCACTATCTTGTCCACTTTAAAAAAAATGTGCTGTGTGGACTTGCTTGAGGTTTCGTTTTGCGTAACTTAGTTTGTAGTAAATTTAACAGAGTTATGAATTTGTTCTTGCTAACGGCTTTTTCTTCAGCTGTCTAGCAATGCGAAAACATTCTGGGCTACTTCAAAATGGTCAAGTATGGCTAGACCATTCAGGTAATACGCTACGAATATTGATATAATGTTCACATGTAACTGCTGCTTTTTCTCCAATTGGTTTTTCACTTTATTTGTTTTTTTGCCCCAGTTCAAAACCTGCTGGAAATGATGTAATTGGAATTGATTTGGGCACTACAAATTCGTGTGTTGCTGTAATGGAGGGAAAGGTCATAACTCGGTCTATTTTTACATACAACTCCAGGTTGCTCTTTGCTTATCTTACCTTTTTCCGGGATGTAATTCCAATCTCTGTATACATTTGCAGAATGCCAAAGTAATAGAGAACGCTGAAGGGGCACGGACCACTCCATCTGTTGTTGCTTTTAATCAGAAGGGAGAACTACTTGTTGGAACTCCGGCTAAACGACAGGCAGTGACCAACCCAACCAACACTGTTTTTGGAACCAAGCGACTGATAGGACGCAGATTTGATGATCCTCAGACGCAGAAGGAGATGAAGATGGTCCCCTACAAGATTGTCAAAGCTCCCAATGGAGATGCATGGGTTGAAGCAAATGGACAACAGTACTCAGCCAGCCAGATTGGTGCGTTTATTTTGACCAAGATGAAAGAAACAGCTGAAGCGTACCTTGGAAAATCTGTTTCAAAGGCCGTAATCACCGTTCCAGCATATTTCAATGATGCTCAGAGACAGGCTACAAAAGATGCTGGGAGAATTGCGGGCCTTGATGTACAAAGAATTATCAATGAACCAACTGCTGCTGCTCTGTCTTATGGTATGAATAACAAGGAGGGTCTCATAGCGGTTTTTGATCTTGGTGGAGGTACCTTTGATGTTTCAATCCTTGAGATATCAAATGGTGTATTTGAGGTGTGTTTCTCTCTGTTATTTTAAATCGTGGCTGATACTTCTTGAATGCTTTGGTTCCAAAGTCCTGTTCTGTGTCCTTTTGCAGGTTAAAGCAACAAATGGTGATACTTTCCTTGGTGGAGAGGACTTTGACAATTGTTTGTTAGAGTTCTTGGTGAGTGAGTTCAAGAGAACTGACGCAATAGATCTTTCGAAAGACAGACTAGCCCTACAGAGACTTCGAGAAGCAGCTGAGAAGGCCAAGATCGAACTTTCATCAACATCCCAGACTGAGATTAATCTGCCTTTTATAACAGCTGATGCATCAGGAGCGAAGCATTTGAACATAACTCTGACAAGATCAAAATTTGAGAGTTTGGTTAATAGCTTGATTGAGAGGACGAAAAACCCCTGTAAGAGCTGCTTGAAGGATGCTGGAATATCCACCAAGGAAGTTGATGAAGTACTTCTTGTAGGTGGTATGACCCGGGTTCCTAAAGTTCAAGAAGTAGTTGCAGAGATCTTTGGAAAGAGCCCAAGTAAGGGAGTAAACCCTGATGAAGCTGTCGCAATGGGTGCTGCAATTCAGGGTGGAATCCTACGCGGTGATGTAAAAGAGTTACTTCTATTAGATGTTACTCCCCTCTCTCTTGGTATCGAGACACTTGGTGGTATCTTTACGAGATTAATCAACAGGAACACTACAATTCCCACAAAGAAAAGTCAGGTTAGTCTGTGATTTGTTTCTTTTCTGAAAGACTTCTTGATCATTTTCTGCCTCTATTGTATAGTGCTAATTGTTTCTATGGTCTAGCTGTATCCTAATTATTTGTGTGGTGTTATCTTATGATATATATTTTTGTCATTCTGTTGATTTGTGCAGATATCGCACTGCAATTTATGATTGCCTAAGCTAGTGAACAGTATGTAGTATTCATTCTTGTGTATTGACTAAAACCCTTTCTTTCCCTTTTGTGACTGCTGGCTATTATCAGGTGTTCTCTACAGCGGCGGACAATCAGACGCAGGTCGGTGTTCGTGTGCTTCAAGGTGAGCGTGAAATGGCTTCCGACAACAAACTCCTGGGTGAGTTTGAGCTTGTTGGGATCCCACCTGCACCAAGGGGATTGCCTCAGATTGAGGTCACCTTTGACATTGATGCCAATGGTATTGTCACCGTCTCTGCCAAAGACAAGGCTACCGGAAAAGAGCAGCAAATCACAATCCGATCCTCTGGTGGTCTCTCCGATGATGAGATTGAGAAGATGGTCAAGGAAGCTGAGCTCCATGCACAGAAGGACCAGGAGAGGAAAGCTCTGATTGATATCAAGAACAGTGCTGACACCTCAATCTACAGCATCGAGAAAAGCTTGAATGAATACAGGGATAAGATCCCTGCTGAAATTGCATCCGAGATAGAAGCTGCTGTGGAGGATTTGCGGAAGGAAATGGCAGGGGACAGTTATGACAATATCAAGGCCAAGCTTGATGCAGCAAATAAGGCGGTCTCTAAGATTGGGGAGCACATGTCTGGTGGTGGCTCTAGTGGTTCTGCTACCGGTGGATCTCAGGGTGGTGATCAGCCCCCAGAGGCAGAATACGAAGAAGTGAAGAAGTAGGCTTCTGATAGGTTTTGTGAACGTGCTCGCAATTTCTGAGATACAAAGCCCTCTCTTAATATTTTGTTAGAGTTTACAGGTTTCCTATTGTTGTCGAGTCAAATAAGAGGATCATTTTGGGTGCCAGTGTCTATTTATATCCGGTAGAATTTCTTAATTGTCGTATGAGCTTGTAACTGCCTTAAGTTTGGGTTGAAAGCCTCTTTTCCTCTTTTACTGAGTAACTGAACACAGATAAACCCGAGGTTTCATGGCTGCTGTGATTAGCTCCAGAGGTTTGCAACATACTTTTCTATCACACTAACAGTTACCTTGTTCTGGGCGAAAAAGTTTTCAGTGACATTTGAGAACTGATACTTTTTGTGTGATTTGAAGCAAATTTTTGGCTTGTTGAGAATGAAAGTTTGAATGGCTGCTCTGATTTGTTGTTATAACTTTTTTACTGCTTCAGCTTCTTGAGTGCTTTGGACTAGACTTGGATTTATTAATTTGATTTTAACAACTTTCCTGCTTTTAACTCATCATGATGTTTGATTACATCAACAGACAAACTTTTTGTTTCTCTCACCCCATGCTTGGTTCATGAATCTTGAGGTTCGTCTGGGTGAATTGTGCACCGTGTTGTAACTATTGTTGGTGGAGGAACGTCTCATTCCAAGCAAGAAACATGATGTTCTTAATTTTAACCCTTTTATGAATTAACCTAATGAAAGTTAGAATGCCAAGGTATAGACCATATCTTAGAGCCAGATCTACCTTTTGAACCACCTCATAGCCGTCACAACATAGCCGCCCGAATGGCGTCGAGGGATCTGTCAAATTCTCTCACAAGCGCCTGCCTGCTACAATTGCTTGTTATGAGTTATCGTGTCAAGTTCCGAAGTACGCACCCATCCCCCAGCCGCTTCATCTGCTCTGGCAGAGGTGATGTTAGTATGTATAAGATAGTAGAATGTCAAATAGATGGGAAAGCTCTCTCTCACTGTTGACTTTTCCTCCCATGAGGATGACGGCATCAATAGAATCGATCTTTTAGAAGAAGGATCGATCTCTCTTTGCAATTTATCAAAGGATCGATCCATCTTTTCAAGAAAAATCGATCCTATTCGGTAAACAAAAGAGACAGAGAGCACACTTTTGTAAAAGTCGATGTAGGATCGATCTTCCTTGGGATTTTTGGAATCCATTGATCTCGTGCATACAAGGATCGATCTTTCCCTTGAGTAGGATCGATCCTTCCCTATTGGATGGGCAAATCCGAGGGCTCAAATCTAATCCGAATTTGTATTCTTTGGAGGCTATAAATAGAGTGTTTTTAGGGTTTCTTTTGTGTGGTAGAGAAGTGGTTGAGAGGAGTATTGTGAGAGATGTGAGAGTAGACAACCCTAGAGAGATATCTCTTTGTCTCTGTTAGGGTTTGGGTTTCGTAATCTCTCTTTTATAGTGAAGATTTCCTCTGCTGACCGTGGTTTTTTTTTCCTTCCAGTTGTTGCTGTTAGGTTTTTCCACGTAAATCATTGTCTCAACTTTTTCTTTTTCTTTGTGGTTGGTTGTTTCTCTTCCGCTACGACATCTATGTCATTATCTGACATATCTCCGGCATCGCCGGGACCCCTCAGATTCCCCAACACTCACTTCATTTTCATAGGAGAGCTTGTATTTCATATTTATAATACATCCATACATGTATGATATATTGAAACAAGGTACATGATAAGGCTGAATCATTTTTAAACAGATTTGGTTTTATCTGGTACGCCCTTTCAAGTACAACGGCAAAGCATGGACGTTGAGCTTGGACGATAATACTTGAAATCTAGTTGACACCAGGGGCATTGTAAAGATGTCAGCAAGTTGAACGTTTCTAAAAATAAATCTACAGTATGTATATAGTCTTTCACTCGATTAACCAAAAAAAAAAAGAAAAGAAAAAGAAAGACAATGAATCCAATAGGACCATTGTTGATGTCAAATGCCACTACCACCAAGGCACCAAGTCGTGTCTCCAAATCTTCAGATCCAAATCTTCAGATCCAAATCTTCAAGTGTCATGACTGACTGATGACTGATGATTGATGACTGATGGCTGATGGCTGATGGCGTACTGGATAAAAAAGAGAAAGCACCACTCCCCCCTTGTATGGCAAAAAAAAGATCTTCGCTGCTGCTGCTGCTGCACACTGCACACTGCATTGGTGGGAGGACAGACAGATAGCTCTGGAGCTCAATAATTCACCATTTACTTTTCTCACATCGAATCACCACCATTCTTTGCCGGCCGTTCATGGGCGGCTTGCCGGAGATATGGTTATGGTTATCCACTATATGAGTCACTGTAACTGTGGCCACCCGTACTAAAAGTTATTCCAGGTGGCCATGGATCTCTCGGATGGATTCATAGAGAGATAGAGGAGGATCTATTGAAGAGAAGAATGTGACTACTGTCAAAAGGAATGTCCTCTGTGCTTGTTGAAAACTACTAGAAAACGGTGGGAATCCTGTAGAGCTGATGGGTGAGCAAGCTTTGTGGGGGATGCAATCACATCAATAGTTAAGAGTGATGTGCTACCAAGAACGTTACAGTACACTGGTTTATATGGCACCTGGGATGTTTCCATTAGCGCAGGTTACAGTGGTTTCAGGGATGACATCCCACAGGTAGGGTGGGAAAACTTCCCACCAGCCATCTGGACGGTACAAGGGTAAGGGCCTTTGAGGTTTTTGAGAAAATATTGAGTAGAATTTTGACATCATCACAGCAGCCCGTATCAAGCTCCACTTTCCTAACAACACGCGGCACTTAAGTAGGTCAAATGATTAGTACCCGGTGATAATTAATAAATTGTTTTTTTGGGTCTAATCTTCATATGGTTTTGAGATCCGATCTTCAAACCTCCAAATTTAATTTCAAACCAGATAAAGTGAATAATTTTTGTTTATTTGGTGTTTGTTTTTAAATAGTTAAGCCTAAGACCACGAACAACATCCACGCACTTACAAACCCCACAACGGCCCACGCCGCCAGAAGACCTACAAGAACCCCTCTCATTCATTACCCCTGATTGTTTATTCAATTTCTTATTCTTTAAAAATTAGCTGTATAAAATAATCTAAGGTTGATTATTTTTTTTTCATTTTACGTGGACTGATTTTTATATGGATTTCTGGGGTTTACCATTAATGATAGATTCTACGGTTTTAAGGGCATATTCTGGTTATCTTCTCTTTGCTTTCGTAGTAGTCTGTTTTCCATCACTTTCCATTGTGACAGATAAGATTACATCTTTTTTGAAAGAATGCAGTAATAAATTCGAGGGGAGAGTATGTATGGATGACTTGTCCCAATTTTATTGCACAAGTATCCATCTTGGGGAGTACAGAGGTCAAATCTGTATATTATATCATAAATTAGAGATGTCTATGGAGATATTTGCTTTGCATTAATGTTTAATTAACCCATCGCTAACTTCATGACATTGAGTTGTTTTTTTTTTTTTTTTTTTTTTTTTTAAGATTCACGCCCGCAGGTCTACAATCTCGTTAAAACGTGGGGCACAGTTCACAAATGCAGGGGGACATATCCCTATCATCACAATTGCAAACAAAACTCATGATCACTTTCCTAGCTTCCTTTGCTAATCAGTCAGCACGATCATTACATTCTCGCGGAATGAAACAGAGAGAAAACACCTCAAAGCACCGGGTTTCCCACCAAATGTTCCTGGTCAGCACTCCACAATTTAGAGTAGTTGGAATATGGCCCTCCACCACATTTACGACAAAGAGAGAATCACTTTCGATAAAGAGCTTCCGATAATTCCGTTTGCTGGCCTCACGAACAGCAAGCAGGATTACCTCAAGTTCTCCCATGAGAACTTACCTAACATGGCGAGTAGAGGAATCAGACATAGAACCACATCATCCTCGTCGGAGCAGACGATACCCAACCCTACAATTCCGTGGTGGAGATCAACAGTTGCTTCTGTTTGACTTCTACAACCATCCTATCTAGAGCTCTGAGAACACACATCCCCCTTCAACTTAGCATAGTTGTACTCCCTAGCTTGCCATAAGATAGATCTTGTAAGGTCCCTCTCATCATAGTTATCATCACCAAACATAACCTTGCACTTGTCCTTCCATAGGTACCACAAGCAGTAAGTAATCAACGACTTATACATAGTACCCTCATTCGATTTGGATGGTCTGGCCGACAAATGAAAACATCCCTGCAGACATTGGGGTGCTCGATCACCCAATGTACCATGTTAAACAGCTTTGGCAAATCGACTTCCCAGAAAAATATGCTCGAGGGTCTCGACCTCAATCAAGTAGCAGGGACAAATCTTCTCTGAAGTTAGGTGACAATTTCATAGGTCAAGCCTGGAGGGGACTTTTCCATGAAGGACTTTCCATAAGAAGGTCTTACCATAAGAAGGTCTTAACCCTTGAGCCGGTAGGGGCTTTTCAAACACTCCTCCATAAATCGAGATCTTCATCATTGGCCTTCTTTGAAAGGAGTCTTTCCAGGGTCTGGTAGCATGAGGTTGTGGAGACCTTTCCTGAGCTATTGACAGCCCACCTCGGCGCTACCTCATGTGAGGGCCCGTTCCTCTGACCTGGTTCGACCGCGTGGGTCGAGAGCCGATTTCCTTTTAGTTTGGTTCCGCGTCTGGCACGATCGGACGATCGTGTGGCGGTTTGGACCCTAGGGGCATTTTGGTAAATATGCCCCATAGTGGTCGGTTTCACACCCGCGTTGCACCCACGCCCTGGATTGATGTATGTGGTTGTTTAGAATGGTTAGGTGGATCCGGGATCAGAAGATCCCAGCTCGGGCGCGCTGAAGCTTGCTTTTGGGCAGCTTGCGGCCCTTGAGCAATCGATCAGACTCGTGAGCGAGTCGGTGGGCTTTTGACCCGTTGGAGAGGTTCGGCCCGTTAGTGGCCTGTTAGTGGGGGGGGGGGGGGGGGGGGCAGTTGGAGCAGTTGGCTCCACCTCACCCCTTTTCCCCCGTTCTTCTCCTTCTTCCTCCTGCTCCCTTCTCTTCTCCTCCTGCCAACGTCCCTTTGTCTCTCTTCTCCCCTTCTCCTCCGGCTGGGCTAGAGCTTGGAGGGCTGAGCATTGCGGAGCGGATCTTCACGGCACGACTGGCTGGACGCGTGGAGGAGCTTCACTGCTTGCCCAGGTAGGTGTTCCTACCCCGATCTCGCGATCGGGTTCTACTAGGTTAGGTTGTATGTGGTTTTGCTGTGGAATACCTCGTAGAATGCTTGTAGCTCTTTGCATATGTGGTGTGCTTCTTTCCCTTGTATTCTCACACTGTGGATCCGGGTTTTTGCCGGTCGTTTTCCGTATTGTCGAAGCTTAGTCGGTTTTTGTCCATTTTCCACCTAGATAGGAGATTTCGAGATTTAACCGTCAAAAATGAAATTTCTTTACATCATTGGATTCCTCATAGTCAAATACACTTGCCAACAAAGTTTTGTGGTTTTCAAACATGTTTTGATCCTTGAAAACCTAGAAATAGGATTTCTGGCGTATTGCGTCGTGAGCTCGACGGTCGATCGGTGCATCGACCGTCAGCCTCGACTGTCGACCGATGTATCAACCGTCAGGCTTTAATATGCTTACTCTGGGCCTGACGGTCGACCGTCGCATCGACCGTCGGGCTCTGTCGGGATTTTGGCCTCCCACGGTCGATGGGTCGATCGACCGTGGGTTCTCTCTCGTTTTTATCCCGCCTCACGGTCAACCGTCGGAGCGACCGTCGCATCGTCCGTGAGGCTCTGTCTCGTTTTGGGCTTCCCACGGTCGATGGGCCGATCGACCGTCGCCCATGTGGCATTCCACGTTCGGGCGTCACGGTCGACCGTCGGATCGACCGTGACATCGTCCGTGGCCTCACGGTCGATCCCCGGATCGACCGTGACATCGTCCGTGGCCTCTTGGACTTGGCTTTCTGGCTTTTGTTGGAGGGATTTGATTTGTGTTTAACATCTAAACGTGTTGGGATGTATGCTTGTGGATTTTATGGGGTTTTCAAGGGATTTCCATCGGTTTTGAGGATCGATTCGAGTGTTCTTTCCTTTTGAGAAAACCTATGATTGTTATTACATTTAATACCTGTTTAGATGTTGTTAATTGCTTAATGGTGTGCTAGCTAATGAGGAATTGTAGAACCTTAGCCTCTTGCTGGCGAGTGCCGAGGGCTATTGTATATCTGTTGGACTTGTAACTGTTGATGTGGCATATAGAGACATCTAGGATAGATGTTTGCCCAAGCTCATGCATTGCTTGCATTAGAGGCATTTGAGGTTAGGCGGGCGATGGTTTGGGTCGCCGATCCGAGGCTCTCGGGTAGTTCGGATCTAGCCTTAGGGCCGTGGCTGGGTAGTCAGGATTATGGTGTGATTGTTGATCTGAATCTCTGTGGTTGAGGATTGCGATAGTTGGCTTGAATCAGTGTTTGAGGTTTAGAGGTCGTGTTGTCTTCCAAAGCCAAGTGCTAAGGATGGATGTTGATGCGTCCCCGACGTGTTTCCCCAAGGCTTGGTATTCCAGCTTGGGTAAGGGTGATCCTGCTTGTTACTGTTCCTTGGCCTCCTAGTAACTTGTTCAGGAGAGAGGTTTCATAACAAGAGCCATTGGGACATCAACTGGGTTATGGGACCCGTGGCATCCATTAGACTTAGGCTGGGAGACAACACTGCTGTTGTTTTCCTCCTTTTAGTGTGCCGTAGAGTAGAACCCTACTGAGCTTATCGCTCATTCCTACCCGGGCTGCGTTTGCAGGTGCAGGCGGCTGTTCTTCGTCCGTGGAGCCGGCAGGATCTGCCTTTGGCGGCGCGAGTACCTCCAGAGGCGTCTGAGGTTTTGTTGGAGGATATGACTGTTGTACCTTTTTGATATATATATATATATATATGCATGTTGTAAACCCTTGAGGATTTTGGAATCATGTATTATATCTGTCTCTTGGGAGTTTTGTATCGAATATAAACTGTACAACTTGATGATGTATTATAATTGAATCTGTTTGCCTCTGGATTATAAATTGTTTAAATTTATCCGTCTTTCCGCATCTGTATCGCGCCAATTGAAGATGAATAGTGATAGGAACCCTCACGCCTCGGCCCGGATGGATTTTCTGGGTCGGGGTGTGACACCTCATCTTAGCTTAAAGGGAGCTCTAGGATGTTATTGACCATGTCTTGATGGAAGAACGAATGGAGAATATCCACATCCTAGGTGCCGTTAGTAGAGAACAGATGTCGAACGCTCATCGTAGCCCGCTGCTTATCACCCTCAATCAAGCATGGTGTGCTAGTCATTGGGCCATTCCCAAACCACCACTCATACAGGATGCTTGCTCGACTACGGGGGCCAGGTTCCCAATGTAAACCTTTCTTTATGATGCTAGAGGCCTGACAAATAGATCGCCAAAGCACAGAGACTTTAAGAGGAAGTAGAATAGAACCCTAGCGAGCTTATCACTCACTCCTACCCAGGCTGCGTGTACAGGTGCAAGCGCTAGCTCTTTTAGCGTACCTCCAGCCAGACAGACCTTTGGTGGCGCGCCGACTTTAGGAGGTGCTCAAGGATCCTGAGGGCCCAGTTGTGCTCTTACAGTTTTTGTTGTACAGTTATAAGTTGAGGATTATATTAAATGTATATTTTCTTTATTTCAGCAATTTGATGTATTTATTGTATAATTGAGGAACAATCGTACCTTTGAATCTTGTATCATGCAATAGTAAATTATTAGATTACAGTTTTACCCTTAGATTAATTTTGTTTCAAATTAACTGTGAAATTTATAATGTATCGTGCCAAATTAGAAGTAAATAGTAGTGGGTTTTGTCATGTTTCAGTCCGGATGGGTTTTCTGGGTCTGAGTGTGACAGATAAAGTCCCCTATTTCAAGAAATTTCACCACCCTCTTCATCCTTAGAACCATCTGCAATTGCCCCAGGTCCTTGAGCCCTAGACCTCCATTCATCTTGTGCTTACAAACTCTCTCCCACGCAACAGTTGATAGCCCTCCACGTTTGCTTTGCCAAAGAAAGTTACGATAGAGCACATCGACCTTTTTGAGAATTGAAATAGGTATAGGGATGGGGCCATCACGAAAACCGGCATTGCTTGGATAACTTACTGGATAAGAATAGCCATGTTGGCCTTTGCCTTTACTGGCACTCTCTACTTAGTAAGATTACTTTGTACTGCATCTAGGATGAAGGTAAAGTCTTTAGCCAATAATTGTTTTACATCAATTGGCACCCCTAGATAACGCCACAGGCCTTTCTTCTCGGAGAAACAAAGATTATCCGCCAACCTCTATCTTCGTAGCGGGGAGGTCAAGGGCGGAAATTTCACCCTCGACTTCTCCGCACTCACCTCCAGCTCAGACAGACAATTATATCTGTATAAGGTGTTGAGAAGCTTCCTGGCCTCCTCCCTGCGAGCAACTATGACGAAGAGGCAGTCATCCACATACAAAAGATAACTGATCTTCAAGTTGGAGTTGGGGAAACTCACCCCTTTCAACGCAATAAGTGGGATCTACAAGAGCTTAGAAAGGACCTCCTGAGCGATTATGAGGGAGTAGGGAGAGATTGGATCACCTTAGAGTAGCCCACGTGCCGCCGGGAAGAAACTACACACTCGACCATTGATGAGCAGTGAGAATGTTACAATCCGACCCAAAAAAACCCATCCGGACCGGGGCGTGAAGGACCTAAACCTCTTCACTTCAATTCTGGCGCAATTATATGACAAATATCACAACTAATTTGAACAATTAGATCTGGGTGTAAACTGTAATTTTAACATTATACAGATGATCACTAATTCAATTTATACATCTGGATATGATACAACGTTTAGTGATACAAAATTTATCCTCAATCAAACATGCATACATAGATATAAAAAATTCTTAAATAGGGAAATTATACATTTAATAATATCTATTAGGATAAACTGGATCCCAACTCCTCAAACACCTCCAGAGGTCGACGCACCGCCAAAAGTTTATCCAGCTGATGTTGCAGAAGAAGAGTCGCCGTCTGCACCTGCAAAACGCAGTCCGGATAAGAGTGAGCAACAAGCTCAGTAGGGTTCCACTCTACGTCACACTAAAAGGAGAGAGGAAACAACATGTCACACACTGACGCGAAAAACCCATCCGGTCCGGGGCATGAGAATTCCTAATCTACTCGATCCATCTGTGTCGTATTTATAATAAAATAAAGCATCTAATTTAAACAAATGATTTGAGGCCAAAGCTGTAATCTCTAATATTAAACTAAAGTGTACTGATACAAAATTATCAAAACTTCTCGAATATAGAAATTATACATTTAACATAATTCTCGAAGGATATCTATAAACAAAAGTGCCAAAAGTACAATAGGGTCTTCAGAAATCTCAAATGCCTCCAGAAGTCGACGCACCACCAAAAGCTGGTCCGTTAGGAGCTATGAAAGCACTTGCGTCTACACATGCAAACGCAGCCCGGGTAGGAGTGAGTGATAAGCTCAGCATGATTCTATTCTATGTCACTCACAAAGAAGGGAACTACAAACCGTGCCATCTCTCTCTGCCAAACCTAAGGCATAGCTTACTACATTAATAGAAAAGTAAACCACAACGAGGATCACGCTGGCTCTGAGCGCTCCTCAAAGTGTGCCCAATGAAGAATAAACAGGGATTTCAGTCACATAGAATCTGGCTGAGGATAGGCATTGCATAACCCATTCGATCCAACAGCCTGGGAAGTTCAGCTGGTGAAGAGTTCTTCGAAGGAAGGCCCAGCTGACAGAGTCGTAAGCCGCCTTAATTTCAACCTTGACCGTCATGAGAGCTTCTGACTTAGGAGCATGTTGAAGAGAATGGAGTAACTCATGGGTAGCGCCAATGTTATCTTGGATGGATCAGTCTTAGAGAAAAGCGGATTGTTCCGGGTTGTAAGATCATGAAGAAAGGGTTTTAACCTTTTCCATCAAGATAGAGGAGATGAGCTTATAACAAACACTACATAGGCTTATGGGGTGGTACTCTTATGATTCTTCTCGGATGCTTGCACTTAAGAATGAAGATATCATTCCATTCCTTGACAAACATTACATACGTTGCTTATGGGGTGGTACTCTTTGATTCCTTTCGGATGCTTGCACTCGAACCTTGAGTCAAAACCGGTTGTTGGGATATAAAAAATACTCAACAATTTTGAAAAGGTGGTACTAACTCAGTGAGCTAAGGGTTGAAAAGTAGCCGCGTTGTTTATTTTGAATAAATCATTTCATGTTAACTAAATTTTTTAAAATTGTCCAGCCCCATGGAGACAAGCAAAATCAGCCTCTTTTAAGTTTGAAACTAATTTCAAGCCGAGTTTGGTAAAAAATCAACTCGGTCAAGCCAACTTTATTAGTTAATACTCAAAATGATATATTATATAACTTTGTCTGCCGCTCAAGAATAATCCTTTGAAGAGCCAAAGAAATGAATTCTGTTTAGCTGATACAATCATCGCTCACGTACCATCATACAGCGATCTTTATCTATTTGAATCTCATACAATGATTCGTATATTTAATAAAATATTGATTGGAATTTAGATAGTAAAGATCTATATCATTAGATGATATTCAATACAAACTAAGCTATTAGTATGATTGTATGAGCTAAACAAACTTCAAAGAAACAAGCTACTTGCTTTTTTGTTTTTTTTTTTAATGAGTTAAGCTGATTGGCTAGATTAGTAGAAAAACTCTATTTACATCAAATTTCAAATCGGAGGACCGTGGCCTCCAAGCTACTTGCAGTTGGTGTTTGATGAAACCGTGACTCTCCATTGTAGTTTTCCTTAGAATAACTTATCAATAACTAATTGGATAAGATTGATGAGTTCATGGAGACATGACAACAGGAATACTATTCCCATTTGATGGATGAGTTATCTTTTTCTGATTGAGTTTAGATATACCTATGCTAAAATAAAATAAACATTGATAGAAGTCTGTGTGAAAAAAAAAAAGAAATGTAGCCATAGACTTGTGGGACTTAGCACGATTATATATTTTTTATCTCTCTTATGATGACATACACTGATCCTTAAATTATAGATTACTTCGTAGGCGGTAGGTTTTTATAGAAATAATATAACCCTCGAGCTCAACTGTTTATTTTTAAAAAAGGAGACTATGGTGTAATTATTGGCGTGCAAACCACCAGTAGTACCACTAACATTACATCTACAGTACAACAAATTTAATTATCGTACACAAAATAATATAGTTAAGTGGAGTTGTCCAAGTGTTATGCACACCCGAAGACATCATAAATGATTCACAATGGTAGCGGAAGAAATTTAACTAAAATTAAGAAAATGGAATAATAAGGTTTTCCTTATCACTATCAATTCTTTTCAGGCTATGCATGCAGTTCATACATATTATACATATTCTTTCTAAGACTTGAATGTCTGAGTAAAAATATATAAACACTCCATGTTCCTATTAGTTTAAGCTGTTAGGTCGAGTGGCACGGCTCCAAAGCTGAGATGAAATCTGTCACTCACGGTCATTTGGATTTTTGGGTTAAATTGTTGAGTTTGTGAAGCCTATTTGTTCCAGATTATGATGCGGACCTGATCATGATGCACTACGTAAAACTGACGGGGTCCAGGGTAGCGTCCGGCGGGGAACGACCTGTTGATAGGGGTAGTTTATGTAAACGGATTTGAGATTTGCTAATAGGGGTAGTTTATGTAATTTTTCTATACTCTATGTGCCGAAACCCTAGGATATTAGGGTTTAAATAGGTGGCCGTCATATGTAACATGTAATTGGCTCTTTGCCTCTGAGATAGTGAAAACCTCAAGCGACTCCGTGGACGTAGCCCTATTCTGAGGTGAACTACGTAAAAATCTTGTGTCTGTGCGTTCTTCTTCTTCTTCTTCTTCCTCCCTACTAATCCTAACAACTGGTATCAGAGTCAGGTTGAGTGGGAGCGATGATGGAAGAAGGAAGGGTGAAGATCGAGAAGTTTAATGGCCAGAACTTCGGATTTTGGAAGATGCAGATGGAGGATTACCTTTATCAGAAGGATATCTATCAACCTCTTTCAAGAAAGAAGCCGGACGATATGTAGGATGATGGATGGGCGATCCTTGACAGAAAAGATCTAGGTGCAATCCGTCTCACGTTGGCCGCATCCGTGGCATTCAACATCTCGAAGCAGAAGACGACTACAGATCTGATGGCAGCCCTCTCGAAGATGTACGAGAAACCTTCTGCGTCGAACAAGGTTTCTCTGATGAAGAGATTGTTCAACATGAGGATGTCTGATGGTGGTAGTGTGGCTCAATATGTGAACGAGTTCAACACGAATATTACTCAGTTGGAATCCGTAGAGATAGTCTTCAATAGCGAGATCAGGGCTCTAGTGATCTTGTCTGGATTAACTGAAAGTTAGGGTGGCTTGGTAATGGCTGTGAGCAACTCATCTATGTCAGGGAAGTTAGATTTTGATGATGTCGTTGGTGTTCTTTTGAGCGAACAGGCACGCAGGAAATCATCAGACTTTCGGAGGAGACATCTGGAATTGCATTGAATACAAAAGAAAGAGGTAGATCATCAAAGAGGTGGAGCAAAAATAATCATAGTAGATCGAAGTCTAGAAATAAGAGTAAGTCGTGACCTTCCCAAGGAAAGGGAGATGGTTGCTGGCACTGTGGGAAGAAAGGTCACTTCCGGTGAGATTACAGAGATCGCAAGAAGCAATCAGAGAACGTTAATAATACGGTAAACGTCTCTGATGATGGTGTTGATGCTTTGATCCTTTCTTTAGACAATCGATCTAAATCTTGGATTATAGATTCTGGTGCTTCTTTTCATGCTACCTTGAATATGAGATTTCTAAGTAATTATGTGAAGGGAAATTTTGGTAAAATTTACCTTGATGATGATGAGCATTGTAGTATTGTTGGTAAAGGTGAAGTACAGATGAAGCCTTCAGATGGGACTGAACTGAAATTAACGGATGTAAGGCACGTTCCAGATCTAAAGAAAAATCTTATTTCAGTTGGTCAACTCGCAGAATCAGGGTTGAAGACAAGCTTCACCAACACTTCATGGAAGATCATCAATGGAGCTATGGTTATTGCTCAGGGTAAGAAAGAAGGAACTTTTTATGTCAATTCTGGTACTAACTATTCGATCTCAGTTGCATCATTAGGTGTGGATGTGATGGGAGCATATGGCATTACAGACTTGGACATATGAGGGAGAAGGGAATGCAGACGATGTTCTTGAAAGGGAAACTACCAGACTTGAAATCAGTTGATTTGGATTTCTGTGAAGACTGCAAATATGGGAAGCAAAGGAAGGTCAATTTCTCAACGGTTGGGAGGAGGCCTAAGGTAGAAAAATTGGAGCTTGTGCACACCGATGTTTGGGGTCCAACCAAGGTATCTTCTATTGGAAACTCACTCTACTTTGTCACTATTATTGATGATGCTACTAGAAAGCTTTGGGTCTAGCTTTTGAAACAGAAATTTGAGGTAATGATGTTTTCAAGAAGTAGAAAGCTTTGGTTGAGAATGAGGCAGGTACAAAGTTGAAATGTCTCAGATCATATAATGGAGGTGGATATTGTAGTGATGAGTTCGAGGAGTATTGTGCAACAAATGGAATCAAGAGACAGAAGATTGTTCCAAGAACTCCACAGCAAAACAAGGTCACAGAGAGAATGAATAGAACCATCATGGAGCGTGCCAGAAGTATGAGAATTCATGTTGGATTGCCAAAATAGTTTTGGACAGATGATGTGAGTACCGCAGTTTACCTGATAGACAGAGGCCCTTCAGTTGCATTGGACTATGGACTACCAGAAGAAGCTTGGACATGAAAGGAGGTAAACTTGTCACATCTTAGAGTTTTGGACCGCACTTCATATGTTCATGTTGACTCTACTGATAGATCCAAGCTAGATCCTAAGTCTAGAAAATGCAGTTTCATTGGATACGGTGTTGATGATTTTGGTTATCACTTTTATGATCATGAGAATAGAAAAATTATCAGAAGCATGGATGTAATATTCAATGAAAAAGTTATGTATAAGGATTGGAATAATCAGGTTGAAAAAGACGTGGAACCTGATTATGTTGAATTAGACGAGATCAATGATGGTGGTATGATTAAATCAAAAGCAATGGAAGAACATGAAGAACCTCATACTCCTCCTATTGTGGTTAGAAGAATGAGAAGAGTCATTAGACCTCCTTCACATTACTCTCCTTCTTTGTATTATCTATTGCTAACTGATAATGATGAATCTGAAAGTTATGAAGAAGCCTTGCAGGTCGACGCCGAAAGGAAGTGGAAGTTGGCCATGGATGATAAGATGAATTCTCTTGCGGCGAATCAGACATGGGATTTGGTTGAGCTGCCTGAAGGGAAGAAGGCTTTACACAACAGATGGGTCTACAGACTGAAAGGAGAGAGTGATGGATCGAAACGATACAAGGCAAGGTTAGTTGTGAAATGTTTCAACCAGAAGGCAGGTATTGACTATACTGAGATATTTGCTCCTGTCATTAAATTAACTACCATAAGATCTGTTTTGAGTATTGTGGCCGTAGAGAATTTACATCTTGAACAATTAGATGTAAGAACAACTTTTCTACATGGAAATTTGGAAGAGGACATTTACATGCATTAGCCATAGGGATATATTACAACAAGAGAAGAGAAGCTTGTATGTAAATTGAAGAAAAATATGTATGGTTTAAAGCAGGCACCAAGGCAGTGGTATACTAGATTTGATGGGTTTATGAGTACCAACGGGTACAAGAGATGTCATTCTGATCACTGCCGTTATTTCAAGAATTTTAAGAGTTTCTATATTATATTGTTGTTCTATGCGGATGACATATTGGTTGCAGGATCCGACATGAAAGAGATTTCAAACTTGAAGAAGGAGCTCTCAAAGGAATTTGAAATGCAGGATTTAGGTGCTGCAAACCAAATCCTTGGCATGAGAATTAGCAGAGTTAGAGTAAAACGAAAGTTGAAGTTGTCGCAGGCTGAGTATAATGAGAAGGTACTTAAGAGATTTAATATAGATCATGCTACTCCTGTTCGTACACCATTGGCAGGTCATTTCAAACTATATGTTGCACAAGGTGCGATGATAGAGGATGAGTGGGAGTGCATGTCCAAGGTACCATATGCATAAGCAGTTGGGTGTTTAATGTATGCTATGGTCTGTACGAGACCAGATATTCCTCATGCAGTGGGAGTAGTGAGCAGGTTTATGACCAACCCAGGCAAGGAGCATTGGAGTGCAGTAAAGTGGATTCTCATATATCTAAGAGGTACTACAGGTATGGCTTTGTGCTTTGGAGGGTCAGATATTAAATTGCAGGGATATGTTGATGTCGATCTAGCATGTGACATGGATAGCAAGAAGAGCACTATTGGTTATGTATTTACATTGGGTACTGGTGAAATTAGCTGGGTTTCAAGATTGTAGAAGATAGTTTCTCTTTCAACAACAGAAGTTGAGTATACAACAATGGCAGAGGCTTGCAAGGAGATGATATGGCTTCAGACTTTCATGAAAGAGTTAGGAAAAGAGCAAGTTGATTGTAGGCTATTCAGTGATAGTCAGAGCGCAATTCATCTTGCAAACAATTCAGCATATCATGTTAGAACGAAGTATATCGACATCAGGTATCATTTCAGATGATCACTTCTGGAAGATGGGAAAGTTGTTCTTGAGACATGAGTGTTTGTTTACGATGGGAAAGTATATCCACACCAGTGAAAATCCTGCAGATATGCTAACGAAGATGGTTACGATAGAGAAGCTAAACACTTGTTCAGTTTCTCTTTGTTTTCAAGTTTGAAGTTGGAGACATGAGTCGCTGTGAGTGTTTTTTTTTTTTTGGAACCAAATGAAACTGATTGAAGCAGGTTCCTTTAAATCAGTCTCCAAGTGAGAGAATTGTTGAGTTTGTTGAGCCTGATTGTTCCGGATTATGATGTGGACTCAACCATGACGCACTACGCAGAGTTGACGGGGTCCAGGGCAGCGCCCCGGCGGAGATCGACCTATTGAAAGGGATAGTTTATGTAATTTTTCTATACCCTATGTGTTGAAACCCTAGGATATGAGGGTTTAAATAGACGGTCGTCATATGTAACGTATAATTGGCTCTTTGCCTCTGAGATAGTGAAAACCTCCAGCGACTCCGTGGACATAACCCTATTCTGGGGTGAACCACATAAAAATCTTGTGTCCGTGCGTTCTTCTTCTTCTTCCTCCCTACTAATCCTAACATAAATTACTACAATTTAATGTAAGGCTAGCTTCTTGGCTCATCATCTAAGATAAAAATAAATCAGTTGTATTAATAATGGTGTTAAACTCACATTGACTTAACTTTTTAGTTAAGTGATTAGAGCTCTTTGGTCATATCCCTCATTTACTGACTTAAGTTTGTAGGTTGATTTATTAGAGTTTTTTCAAGTGACACCGGTAATTGGTAAATCTTATCTCTACACACCAATTGCGGTGGTGTATCATATGTGTGTGTGGTGTGTGTGTGTTGTGGGGTGGGCGGTGTTGGTTAGGCGACCAAGTATAATCAGATAGATCGTCACATCTCTTGACAAAGACTAACTGTCTGCCAAATGCACCATTAGGCGAAGGACAAGATATTAGCTTTCCTTTTCATAAGATGAAATCATGAGATTAGGTACTGATTGAGCCTTAGCAAGCACGTGATCAAAAGATAGAGAATTTCCTAATGTTGAGCCTTAATTTTAGATCTCTACATTTCATAACTAGTTTCTAATTAGAAGGTCACTATTGCTTACGTTTAGCTTTAGAAACTTTTAATTTTGGGACTCTAATTAATTGTTGTTTTCTTCTCTTGCGATCAATTTCTTGGAAGAAACGAGGAAGCTAGTTTTCTTTGTTCAAATTTTAAGCACTCAGGACCTTCTGTTATGCAAATACAATAATCAATATATATATATCCATAATAAGAAATTATGGAATTTCCCAATGAGGAACGAGCCCAACTCCTTTTAATACAATATGAACTCTTTTCTTTTTTATTTCTTGTTTAGTAGAAGATAAGAATCTGATTGAACATATAATTTAAACATTATGGAATGAAGCTCCCAAAATAAGACTTATACCATGAAAAATAAAATAGTGATGCTTAATAATTAAATAATCTAGTAAAATGAATCATAATAAATAAAAAACCGTTAGAAAGGCGTTGTTGAAAGCGTCTGTGGAATAAATCTCAATCTTTGTTATACGGTTCAAGTCCGGAGTTGGTAATGTATGAGGTGGATGTAGTTGGTAATGTATGAGGTGTATTTAGAATCACCAAATGTCACGACAAGGTACAAAATTTGCAATCTTTTATAGCTCCCCATCTCTCCATTGTTTAATCCAACCACATAATTATGGGTCTTTACTCTTGAATCCAAGTCTTCTCACAAAGACAAGAAGGTAAAGAGCAACTGGGAAATGGAGCCGAGGGGGGGATTGTCACCATCCTATAACCCCCGAATAAGCAAGATAGTTCGGAAAAGACGATGGGAACCAACGGTGGACCTAAGGTGGGGCGGAGAGCCTGCTATGCAGCGGCGGCGGCCAGACTGCGTCCAAAGACCTCAATAGTTACAGAGGAGGAGATGACAAGGTTAGGTCCCCTCTATTCTGATGACATTGTACTTGATGATGATTTAATGGAGAGATGTGCTAGAAAGTGGAGGTTCTCTTTATTTGGCCGGTTTTTAGGCCGGAGGATGCCATTGGGGCTTCTGAAGACCAAACTCTCTTTGCTCTGGAAGACCACTAATCCTTTCAAAGTTATTGATCTAGCTAAGGGTGTGTATGTGTTTCATTTTGAGAATGAATTGGATTTCCACCATGTACTAACCATGGGCCTTAGTCTGTAAATGGAAGAATGCTCTCTCTTCTCCGGTGGAGGGAAGATTTCTGCCAGGTTGCAGAGGATTTCACCAAGGTGCCAGTGTGGGTGTGATTGCCAGAGCTTCCTATAGCCTGGTTTGACAGGGAGGCGGTGATGAAGAATGTGGCCTCCATTGGATTGCCACTGCTAGTTGATTTGCTCACTGAGGATGTTGATCATGGGAGATATGCTAGGGTTTGTGTAAAGGTTGACATCTCTCAAGTGATCGAGGTTGGGACTCGGGTGAGGACTAGAACCAGCCCTAGATTCGTGGATTTTATCTATGAAAATGTTACTATCTGTGAGAGATACACCAGGATTGGGCATGGAGGAGGCTCATGTAAGTCACGGACGGCTGCTCAAAGGGAGAAGATGGGTGATTCGGTGTGTCCTACTGAAGAAATTAAGGGTGGCGTCTCCGAGATGGACGAGGATGTTCCTCCGGGCTTTCAGGGCAACATTCCACAGAAGGGGAAGGATGGGGAGGAGGAGATGGTACCGTGCGAGGGTGTCATCCCACCGGAGATACTCGCTACAGCGGCTGGAGAATGGCATGTGGTCCAAAGATTCGAGCGAGGGAGCAGGGGCAGCCAGCATGGCGTTGGGGAGCATGCGCCTAGTACGAACGACGTCAGCCAATTGGCACCAACCGATAAGCAAGCGCCACGTGGTGGGTGAAAGGGGCAGAAGCCGTTAGACCACGAGCAGGGTGTCCAGAGAAACGATGACGTTGCATCGCCGCAGAGGAGTGGAGAGGAGGGTAGGGCTCGTATGGAGTGGAGGGCTACCAGTGGTATGTTGAAGGCGATGGAGGTTTCTAAAAAGAGACATGTGTCTTCACCTGAACCTTTGGTTTTTAAAGCCAAGGGACCGACTGGGCCTGGGGCTAAGACGATTGGGCCACGGACCAAAAAGAGTGGAGAGGCTTCTGGGTCGGGCTATCAAAACATGGCTATTGGGTCGGGCTCTCAAAACATTGATACTTCGGTGGGTTTGGGGAGTAATAGATTTATATTGCTAATCATGTCGATCCTAACCTTGTTTTGATGATGTCAATATGTGTATGATGATAAACAACGATTTCACATTTATATCCCTTAATTTAGAACTCGTTAAATTCAATGTTTAAGATGTTTTTGTGCTCGTGGTCGATGCACGGATTGACCGCGGAAGTTGTTTGTGTGTTATTACTTTAGCTAAGTATTGGCTTCGAGGGAAATTGTTTTTTTAAAGGCCGGCGGACGATGTGGTGGATGATGCACCGATCAACCACGGACTATGTTGACTTTATTTGAAGAAGCGACGGTCAAACGAGGCATTGACATTGAATACATCATTTCCTCACAGAGGCTGATGGTCGATGCAAAGGTCGACCGCGATGCTTGAAGGCTGATGCAGCGGTTAATTTGAGCTATATTTTGAGCGCGACGGTCAATGTGGCGGACAAAGCAAGGGTCGACCACCAGCGTACGCAGAGTAAAAAATATAGTCATTGGAGAAAAACAAAATAGTCGTGGGAGCTATTTTTGAAGGCTTTAAAGCTCAAGTATGAGAGGGAAGATGCAGTAAACTTATGTAAGGACCAAGGGGATTATTGGTATACATTTTAGCAAGTTTATTTTCATTTTCATCATCCTTGAGAGTTTTAACCTTTGTAAAACTATTTTAAGTTGTGAAGTAAACTTTGAGAGAATCCAAGAGAGACTTGGAGGATACCCAAAAGTTTTGGGAGAGGATTGTAAGGTTTCTAAGCACTCGGAAGCTTATTGGAAACCTTCTAAAAGAATTTGCAAATAATGGAACCTCAAGGAAGACCTTGAGTGATGTGGATGTAAACTAAGAGTTGGGTCGAACCACTATAAACTTGGTGCACTCACTCTAACTCTCATCTCATTCTTTATTTACTTGTTTAATTTATTTTTCATTTCATTTACAAGCATTGAAGAATCTTAAACTCCTCCCACCTAGGTTTCCCATTTATCGATTTTTATTAAAAAGGTCCAATTCACCCCTCTCCCCTCTTGAACTTTCAATTGGTATCAAAGCATGGTCTCTATTTTTGAGGTTTAAGAACCCTAGATCCTATTTCGATATGGAAAACATAGTATCAATCCACGTATATGCCACCATACTTCAATGGAACAAACTATATCTATTGGAAGAATAAAATTGAGATTTTTTATCCAATTGATGGATTATGAAGTATGGATGGTCATTGAAGATGGTCTTTTCATTCCGAAGAAGTCTATTAATGAAAAGCAAGTTCCTAAAGTTAAGAGTGAGTATACCCCAACCGATTTGAAGAACTTAGACATTAATGCCAAAGTCAAAAACTATTTATTTTGTGGCTTAAGCCCTAATGAGTTCAATAGAATCTCGGCTTATAAATCGGCTAAAGAAATTTGGGACAAACTTGAGGTCACCCGTGAAGGAATCAACCGAGTTAAGGAGTCTAAAATTAGCATACTTGTTCATAATTATGAATTATTTGCATGAAGGATGATGAGATAATTAGTGAAATGTTCACTCGCTTTACAAATATTCTTATTGTACTTGAATCTTTTAATAGAGTATATGCTAATGATGATATTGTGAAAAAGATCCTTAGGTGCCTACCTAAATCACGGGATCCCAAGGTAATGGCAATTGAAGAAACAAAAGATCTATCCAAGTTATACCTTGACTAACTCATGGGCTCTCTCATGACTCCTGAAATGAACTTAGAGAGAGGCAATGATGAAGGAAAGAAGAAAAAAAATCATTGTTTTCAAGTCCTCACATAAGGAATCATCGGATTCAAGCGATGAAGACAATGATGAGGAGATAGAAAAAATCATTAGAAGAATCCAACGAATCTTCAAGCGCCAAGGAAGAAAATTCTTCAATAAGAACACCCCCAAATGTGAAAAAGAAATCCTTCTTCTAACATAAATGAAATTATTTGCTATGAGTGTAGGAAACCCTGAGACTGCAAGTCCGATTGCCCACAACTTAAGAAACCTTCAAAGAAGGAGTTTAAAAAGAATAAGTCTCTAGTGACAACTTAAGGAGAAAGTGACTTGAGCTCCTCCTCCTTCGAGGATGAACAAGTTGCCAACTTTTGCTTGAGAGCACTTGAAGATGAAGAAAAATAAGATGATGAGGTAAATAATGAGCTTGTCTTTGATGAATTATTTGAAGCTTATCATTCCTTAGCTAGTGATTTCAAGTTTTTTAAGAAAAAATATTATGTTAGGGGAAAGGACTTGAAGAGAATAGAAGAGGAAAAACTAGATACCATGCATAGAATTGACATCTTAGAAAAGGAAAAGGAATGCATATTTGAGACATCTAGTAATGATCATGCCTCAATTAGAAAGAACTTAAGGATTCTCAATATGAATGTACTATATTGAGAAACACTACCTCTGATATGCAAAATGAACTCATCAAATTGAGAAAATCCACAAATGACCTTTCTCTTGAGAATGATGATTTGAAAATTACTCTTTCAAAGTTTATAAAGAGTAAGAACAAACTTGATGAGATCCTTGATAGCTAAAAAAACTTCTTGAATAAGGAAGGAATTAGCTATAATCCTAAGAAGATGAATAATGTTAAAAAGACTAGTTTTGTAAAAGCATCTACTTATCCTCATAGAATAGCAAATGCACTTACTTGTCATTATTATTGTAAAATAAGACATATTGCTCTTAATTGCTATCTTATGAAGCATGTTAATGTTAACACTTGTTGGATACCAAAACATACTTCATTTATGTACATGTCTAGAACTAACGTAAATGGACCCAAAAAGATTTGGGTACCAAAAATCAAGACTTGATTCGTTTTTGAAGGAATGCTTGAGATCCAAGTTTAAGACGAATTCAAAGGAAAATAGTGGTAACTTGCTAATGGATGCTCGAGGCATATGTCTGGGGATAAGAATATGCTTTCAATCTTTCATGAAAATGGAGGTATGCAAATAGTTATTAAAGGATACATGATCCCTCCATTGGTATTCGAACTTGCTACTCCCTTTACAAGATTTCTGATTTTTTAGCCTTTACTTTATCAACTTAACTCAAATGTTTTAAGGAAGCATAATACGATGAATGGTGTTATTTTTTGGATATGCATGATGAACTTCAAGTTATTTCAAATGTGCATTGTCAAAAGTATTTTTCCTATGGTCTCTAGGTGTAGATGTTTTGAATGAAATATCCATTTAATTGATTTAAAGAAAAAATACCTACATTTCATCTCTTGGTGTTTCTAGTTGTCAAACTTGTCTTTTGGTTTTAAACTTTTGTTGTTTTTATTTGAAAACAAATAGTTGGAAATTTTGACTTTGTAAGCCTTGAAATGTGATCTTTGGTAACTTGATGTTTGGAATGGAAAGATGTTTTATGGTGGCTTATGTTGGAAACATTTAATGGTTGGAAATTTTGAATCCTATATTGTTTTTGAAATGCAAATAAACATCAATTTCTTGTTTAGCTTGTTTATATGTGGATATTGTGGAAATGAGATTGTGTTGAAATTATGGGAGCATCTTTGACATTGGATTACAAGGCAAGCTTGGTACGTTTTAATGAATGCCCAAAGTAAAAATGCTAAGAGGAAAATGTATTTTTACTATCAAAGTCTATTAAATACGTCTCATACCTCTAGCACATAAAATTTGATTGAATTAGCTTTTAATTCATTTATGGCATGGTTTTGGTGCAAAGCGTTCTAGTGTTTGTGAAGTTTGATAGCTTTTCAATTTTAAAAATATTTTAATTTGATTTCTAAAAGTCCTTTCTAAACTTGATGGTTGACCATGATTCTAACCTTTTTTTTACCCCCTCCTATACTACTTTTTGACGATGTCAAAGGGGGAGAAATATTGTGATGCGAAAAATCGAGCCATATATTTTTTAAATATTGTGGTTGACCATTAGCCTTACTTATTGATCTTTTTGTTTTAAAAGTTTTGAAAGTTTTGAAAGTTTTGAAACTTTATAATGTTGCATGTACAAGAAGCATTTGAATGTTTAATGAAAAATTTCTTTTCTGAATTGAATGATACATATTTATATAATTGAATGTTGTATGATCAATGCTCAAATGATATATTTCTTATTTCTATACAAATAGGTGCATATGTCAAATTTTGAATTTTCATACTTTTAGGATTCTAATCAAGCTTATTATATCCTTATAGTGACATATGACCTATATGCATCAAAAGATTTCATTTTAGAACACATTTTATGTGAAAAATGGATGCATAAATTAAGGGAGAGCCTTTAATGTTTATCATCACAATTGAAAATGTTGCCATCATAAAAAAGGGGGAGATTATTTATCCTAACCTTGTTTTGATGATGTCAATATGTGTATGATGATAAACAATGATTTGACGTTTATATCCCATAATTTGGAACTCGTTAAATTCAATGTTTAAGATGTTTTTGTATTCGCGGTCGATGAGGCAGTCGATACACGGATCGACCGCGGAGGTTGTTTGTGTATTATTACTTTAGCTAAGTATTGATTTGGAGAGAAATTGTTTTTAAAAATGTTATAGGCTGGCGGACGATGCACTAATCGACCGTGAATTATGTTGAATTTATTTGAAGAAGCGGCAATCAAACGAGACATCGACCCCGAATACATCATTTTCTCACAAAGGCTAACGGTCAATGCAAAGGTCGACCACAAAGCTTGAAGGTTGATGTAGCGGTTGATCCGAGCTATATTTTGAGCGCGATAGTCGATGTGATAGACAATGAAAGGGTCGACAGCCAGCGTGCGCAAAGTCAAAAATATAGCTGTTGGAGAAAAGCAAAATACCCATTGGAAGCTATTTTTTATGTCTTTGAAGCTCAAGTATAAAAGGAAAAATACAGTAAACTTGTGTAAGGACCAGGGGGATTATTGGTATATATTTTAACAAGTTTATTTTTCATTTTCATCATCATTGAGAGTTTTAACCTTTGTAAAACTACTTCAAGTTGTAAAGCAGACTTTGAGAGAATCCAAGAGAAACTTAGAGGATAGCCAAGAAGTCTTGGAAGAGGATTGTAAGGTTGCCAAGAACCTAGAAGCTTGATGGAAATCTTGTAAAATGATTTTCAAGTAGTGAAACCTCAAGGATGACCTTTAGTGAAGTGGACGTAGACCAAGAATTGGGTAGAACCACTATAAACTTGGTACACTCTCTCTAACCCTCATCTCATTCTTTATTTACTCTTTAATTTGATTTTCATTTCATTTTCAACCATTCAAAAATCTTAAACACCATCTACCTAGGTTTTCCATTTATTGATTTATATTAAAAAGGTCCAATTCACCCCCCCTGGACTTTCAAATCATCCCAGACATTTCGAAGGAGGTGGTTGCTCCTGCCAAAAAGCGCTCGGAGGTGAATATAGTGGTAGAAGATGATGAAAAGTTTAAGTGCCTGAAGGATACTCTGGAGTCTAGGGAGTCATCATCATTCTCTTTGGGATGTGAAAGAGTCGGAACGCCTGTTTACTTGGCTCTTGATGAGAGAGAGGAGGATCACATAACCATAGTTGAACTTTGTCTGAAATTGGTGAAGCTTGGTCAAAAGAAGAGGAGATGTGCCCATCCAACATATGAGCAACTGGCGATTGAACCCACAGTGATCAAATGAAGGCCAGTTTTTGGAATGTTCATGGTGCTGGTCCGAGGCGGGTGGTTAGGACTTGTTAACGGCTTCTTGTTGACCATGTGGTTTCTTTCATCTTTTTGGTGGATGTTCTGGTTGAGAACAATAAGTTTGTTTGGGTGAAAACGAAGCTTGGGGTTCATTTGGGAGCTTATATTTTGTCGTGTAGACGGTGACATGGGGGTATTTTAGCCGTTTGGAAGAAGGAAATTGGTTGAGTTTCCTTCACTCACTGATCCTTCCAAGCCATTCATGGTGTTGTTTCCTCCTATCAGTTAGGCCATGTGAGGACCCGTTCCTCTAACCTGGCTCGACCACGTTGGTCGAGAACTATTTCATGTTGGTTCGGTTCCGCATCGGGTACGATCAGATGATCGTATGGCAGTTTTTGACCCAGGGGCATTTTGGTAAATATGCTCTCTAGTGGTCAGTTTCACACCCGCGTTGCACACAAAGCATTGGATTGATGTATGTGATTGATTAGGACCTTAGGGGTGCTTTCGATCGGAAGATCGGAGCTCGATCGGGAGAGATCGGATCGGACGGCCGAGATCAGTTCTGATCTCTATATATACCCTTGTTCTTCTCTCTCCCCCCTTGGGCTGCCGGCTGGTGCTTGGAGCTTGGGGCAGTGGATTTTCGGCGTAGATCCACGAGGATCGGAGGCGGGGATCTCGTAGATCAGCTACTTGTCTTCACAAGTAGGTGTTTCTACCCAATTCCTATCAATTGGTAACCCTAGGATCATCTTTTTGTGTTTTGTGGCTGTTGGTTTTGTTGGAATGCTATGATTTTCTGTATTCTAGTTCCTTGACATGTTTAAAAGCTAGCTATGGTTTCAGTTCCGTATTCTTTCGAACGAATTCAGTATTTTTATCGGTTTTTCGACGGGATTGGACTCAGATCTGATATTTCACGATCTGAGTTTGGTTTTTATTGCATAAATGAATTCCCCACCACCAAATAGACGTCCTTGAAAGGTTTGAATGGATTCCATCACTGTTTGCTAGATCAAATCCAACAAATTCAGTTTTTCGTCAGTTTCATCAATTTTTGGATAATTTGATTTAATTTGATGGATTTGATCATCCAAAGTTGGATTTCTTAGTGTCATTAGATTCCCCACATCCAAATGCATATGTCTACCAAATTTGGTTTTATTTCGATACGTTTTGATAGATCGAATCCAAGAAATTGGATCTCAGATACTATTCAACACTATTCACTCTTCTCTGCGAGTATGAAGGATCGATCATTTGGATGAAATGATCGATCACTTCCATTGAAGTGCTCTGCTCCATTTGAAGAAGATTGATCTTCTTGGGACAAGAAGATCGATCCTCTTCTTGACAGAGGGTGTGTTTGAGGATGATCGATCCTCTTGTGCTAGAGGATCGATCCTGCTTCCCCAGACAGAAGACTACTTTGGAGATGATCGACCTTCTTGAATGAGAAGATCGATCCTCCTTTCCCAGACTGGACACCCATTTTGGGATGATCGATCTTCTAAGATGTGGAGATCGATCCCTTTTGCTCAGACAGAAAACCCCTTTGTGGATGATCAATCTTCATGGGCAAGAAGATCGATCATTTGTTTGTTGATGATTGGCTATGATGAGAAAATCGATCTTTGTGAAGATCGATCTCTTGTTTGCTGCCAACATATTTTGATCCGAATTCGATATTTTCGATTTCTCTTCGATCCGGTTTCCTCGCGGGGTTTTCCCGATGATAAGTAGTGGTTATCATAATATTTTAATCGGGATTTTAACAGGTTTATCCTTGGATTACGTCATGAATTGGATTCCGAATCGGTTATCGATTTCTATCGATTTAAAGCAATTTCTCGATAAGCATTCCGTACCTATATGTACATACATATATATATACATGTAGTTTGTGATTGCTCTATCGCTTTATGGGTAACCGGGGGAGTGACGACCCCCGGGAATGTTTTGTATAAATGGGCCGAAAGTGTCTCTTGCATGCTTAGTATAGATTTACTGCTTTGATTAATAGCCCTACTGATTGCCGGCGTGCGCCGGGGGCATAACCCGTTGTATTGGTAGAATATATATCTTGTCAGTGTGGTTTGTTGGCTTGGCCGGGGTTATATCCCCTTGTAGCAATTTCAGTTGACGGTTGCGGACGCCATTGTAATGCCGAAGTTGGCTTCGTAGCATTGTTAGTATTGTTTATATGTATTTGAGACCCTTGCTATACTCACCTCTTTGGCTAGCTGTAGGCTACGCCTAGCCCTGTATAATTGATGTCATATTGTTGCATGTCTATATCTCTTTACCTGTGCCTGAGCATTGCATGCATCTTGTTTGCATTAGAGCATAAGGTTTGGGTGCGGGTGAATAGGGTCTTCACCGATCCGAGGCTTTCGGGTAGCTTGGATCTAGCTCTAGGACCATGGCTGGGTAGCTAGGTCTAGGGCGATTGTATTACCGAATCTTTGTATTTTCGAGGATGGGTCTAGTTGGCTATCATCTATTGTTTGAGGTATAGAGGTCGCCCAGAGTTCTCGTCTCATGCTCAGTATTGATTTTAAGGGAAGTTACGTGCTGCCATGGGTCCTACCCTTTTGTTGTTCAGCGCTGGGCGCTTGGTGGTTGAGAGGGACGGCTGTGGATAGTTGCGGTCACAGAGCGCGTGCCCTGGGGTAGGCGATGGACGTAGCGTGAGTTTCCCTTAGAGATGAGACAGAACCCGGGACTTTGTAGTTTCCCCTTTTTCCTGTGCGACGTAGAGTAGAGTAGAACCCTACTGAGCTTATTGCTCACTCCTATCCGGGCTACGTTTGCAGGTGCAGGCTTCGGCTCTTCCTCTACGGGTCCAACTGGATCAGGTCTTTGCGGCGCGTCGACTTCCGGAGGCGTTTGAGGTCGTGGAGGGACATACATACCTTTGGCAGCTTTTTGGTTTGTAGTTATCTTGAGGATGATGTACGGAACGTTTATATATATGAAATCATGTTCCCTCTTTGATTGAGTTTTATTCCACAATGTAATATTTAGTTTTACCTTCATGCCCTTGGAAGTCTTTAAGTTTAAATTTATTCCGCTTTGTGTATTGTCGCGCCATATCGGATGTAAATAGTGTAAGTTTCCCCTCACGCCCCGGACCGGATAGGTTTTCTGGGTCGGGGTGTGACAAACCATGTTTTCATTTCTGCAGTTTATGGTGCGACAAGGGCAGGGGCACGTTGGGAGTTGTGGGAGGCTCTTACTAAGGTAGAAGTGAGTGGCTTACCACACCTAATTGCTGGGGATTTTAATGCTTTTATTTCCTCTGAAGAGAAACGAGAGGGTGTGGCCTTTACTTATGGAGAAATAAGCAGCTTCTTTGGACAGCTTTCAAAGGAAAACTACTTCTGAGGGAAGCACTTTGGCAGCGGTGTCATGTGGATGATAGGTTGTGTCTGAAGTGTGGAGGTTACCCGGAAACTATAGAGCTTGCCCTATTTCAATGCCAGCATAGTCGTGGTGTTATCGATTGGTTGTTAGTTGACTTTGGTGTGGGCAACCGGAGTATGGTTCATTTGATTGGTGTTATCTCAAGATCATCTACTTTGCCGAGGGTCCTAAAACTTAAAGCTTATGTTAGCTATGGACTTTAAGTATCCTGGAATGGTTGAAATATGCGTATTTTTTAAATTGTAGGTGACTAGATTGAAGTGCTTGCTGGAAGGGCCAAGAGATTGGCTGAGAAATTTCTGTTAAATTGTGGTAAAATGTGATATATATGCATTCTGTAATTTGTAGTGAGCCAGATGCAGAAACATGGATTTTTCGTACCGATGCCTCGCGTGACTTGGTGACTGGGGATTCCGCAGTAGCTGTGGTGGAATTGAGTAGCCGAGGGGTTATTAACTGGGTTAGAGGAGAAGGTGCTTCTACTGGGTCTTCTTTTCAAGCTGAGATGTATTCAATTTTGAAGGCATTGCAGTTTGCCAAGGAGAGAAATAGAAGGAAGCTTGTTATTGAATCTGATGTGTGGGATGTTGTCGACATGTGGAATGGGTTGAGAGCTTGGCTGAGAGACACGGAGGACCTCGCTAAGCTGATTTAGAAAATGATTATTGATTAAGAATCGGTTTTTTTTTTTTTTTTGTAGAGATTCAAATGTAATTGCTGACAAAGTAGCCAAATGGTGTAGATATGATAGCACCAGCTTTGATTGGCAGCAAAATGATGGGTTGAGGCCCTGCATTGTTTACTTTAAATAAAACATAACCTTCGGGCTCAATTCATAAAAATAAAAAAATTGGCACCAACGCAATGCTATTGGTTTTAAGGAGCATTTTCTTATTTTCGAGAACCATGGATTCCCACAAGTTGGCGATGGGAACCCGACGTTCCGTTCTCTGTGGAACACTAAAAACAATCTGTTGAAAATAACTTTTCTATCCTTTGATAATAATAACCACCGTTAGATTGTATTAATCTTTATCGTCGGATCAACTAGCTTAGTATAATACCTAAAGCTGGTGGTTGTGTGTTGTAGAGACATGCTATGCATAGTCAATTAGTCTCCATGAGAGCTTATGGTCGTTTAGTTTGTATGTTTATCATATTTCCATGTATATTATGTATATCAAATACATGCTCCCATTGATGTTCTTGCTTCCTTATTATTATTATTTTGAAAAAGTGAGCCAGACATGTAAATCCTGGAAGCTGATGGAGCCTGAGAGCGGGGGCACCAACCCTGCACCTGGGGACGTTGTCGGGGGCGGGAATCGAGCTGATCGGACACCGCAAGAAGCGCGCGCCCGATGGCAAGCAAGTGGCGCTAACTCTGGCGGATGTAGTGGTGCACACGATGGAGGTGGCGACTGGAGAGGGAGTCTCTCCTACGCGGAGGCAGCGGCTGGGCTCAAGCCTAAGTCATCCATTGTACGCCGGAGGAGATGGCTAGGGTGGGCTCGCTGTATGCGGACGAGGTGGTATTGGACGATGAGCAGATGGCCCCCAGCCTAAAGCGATGGAAGTTCGCGTTGTTTGGACGGTTCCTAGGAGGTTGGGTATCCTTGGAGGCATTGAAGCTCAGGCTGGCGAGCCTATGGTGGACGGCTGACTGGTTCTAGGTGGTGGATACGGCCAATGGGGTGTATGTTTTCCGGTTCACCAATGAGAGGGATATGCACTACGTTCTGACCGGTGGCCCATGGTTGGTGAATGGCAGGCCGTTAGCGTTGATCAAATGGATCCCGGGTTGTGTGCCTGATGAATCTTTCTTCCGGAAGATTCAAGTGTGGGTGAGGTTGCCACAAATTCCTCTTAACTCGTACGAGAGGGATGTTGTATTGAGGATTATAGCGTCTATTGGACTACCCCTGGAGGTCAACATGCCAACGATGGAGGTGGCCAGAGGACAGTTTGCTCGAGCGTGTGTGGAGGTAGACATTGATAAGCCAATCAAGCTTGGGAACATGGTGACCAGGAACGGGGTCTCTAGGTTTGTGCACTTCCACTATGAAAACGTCATCATCTGTAGAAGGTGTGCACATATTGGGCACCGAGCTTGGGCGTGTAAGGTGGCAGTTGAAGAGATATCTGGTCAGGGGAAGGGCGCTGAGCCGGAGGTGGTCATGGAGGACACAGAAGGGATATCTGGTCAGGAGAAGGGTGCTGGGCCGGAGGTGGTCATGGAGGAAACGAAAGGGGGCCCGGCGGGTGCACGGCCGACCGAGAGGGAGAAAAGGGGGGGTTGTGTGGGCTACAGGCTGGTGGGTTCACGCCGGAGCATCCACGTGATGAGGCGGGTCGTCAGATCTAGGCGCCGACAAAGTTTGCGGCCGTCGCCGACGAGTGGCACATCGTCAGGCGTGGTCCGAGGGGTCGTCGGGGAGCGCGTGCTGCACCCCGGGGAGGAGGGCACAGACTGGCGAACGCGCAGTACCTGTCAAGGCTGAGGACAAAGGGGGGATGGGACAAGCGTACCTTGGGATGATCAACACCGAATGCGTGGCATGATGAGAGGGAAAGCAGCGATCGTGGACGGTGATCCGGGGCCGAGCTCCGGGCGTGGTGGAGGTCGTACTGACGAGGGGCGTCGTCACCCAGACGCTGTCGGCGGCGGTGGTAGTGGGTGCAGAGGGGAGGCCTTGGTGGCAGGCCGAGGGAGGGACGCTGTGCACAGCGAGTGGTCAGGGAGTACTATAGGAGAAGGGGAAGGTTCGAGACAGGGGACACGTGGGGGGTCACCAAGGAGGTGATGGTCGACAGGTGTCGGCTAATGGCATTGTTTATGGGTATGAGCATAGGCTGGCCAGTGGAGTGTGTGGTGGGCCTGGAGTCTCTCGGAGTGGGCCGGAAGGTCAGCATGCGGGGGTGGGCCAAGTCACCCAAGGTATTAGGCATTTGTGGAGGCCTACGGTGGTGGAGGAGGGCCTGGATAGGCCGCCGGGCTGGTGGCCGGGGTGGGGGAGTTATAACCGTGTGGATCCGTTTGTTGAGCCCCGGTTTCCCGCAACTCACCCCCCGCCGGCCTCTGACGCTGGCCCGATAACGTCGGAGGAGGAGCTGGAAGCTCAGCATGAGGAGGGAATGGGTAAACTGCTGGGTGCACTACATGCGGATACACCAGTCTTTGAGCCACTCTACTCTACGGATGCCACGGAGGAGGTAGTGGATGGGGCAGAGGAACAGAGCCCGGGGATGGAGGCGGTCGTGGGGGGCATGGCCATGTTGCCTAAGATGAAGAAGAGATAGCGTCAGAACAACACGCCGGACGAGAAACCGGTGCATGAAGTTGTTGGACCATGAACAGGCTAATTGCATGGAACTGTAGAGGAGCGGGGCCGGGAAGGGTGGTGCGGGCCTGCATGAGACTGGATGGCGAGTTCTCTCCCTCTATAATTTTCTTAATTGATGAGCTTGTTTCTGCTGATAGGTTGCAGTGGGTTCGGGACAAACTAGGGACGAATTGGCACTCTTACCTGGTTCCTTGCAGAGGAAGGGAGGGGGGGATCCTGGTGTGCTAGAAGGCCAATGTGGGGAGGGTGTTCATTTCCCATATTTCGAGCCAAGTGGTGCACAGGCTAGTTACGTTGGATAAAGATGTACAATGGGCAGTATCAGCGGTGTATGGCGCCCGGCAAGCTGGAGGGCGACGGGAAATTTGGGAGACGCTGTCTCGCCTGCGCTCCACAGAGCTCCCTCATATAATTCTTGGTGACTTTAACGCTATAGTATCTGCAGATGAAAAGCGTAGTCGGGTGCCTTTCTTGTAGGGACACTCGGAGAGGGAATTCCTCAGCTTCATTTGCGCAAACGAGCTGGTCGACCTGGGTTTCAGCGGTTCCCGATTTACGTGGTCGAACGGGCAAGGGGGGCGCAGGAAGGTCTTGGAGAGGCTGGATAGGGTGTTGTACAATTCTCAGTGGAAGGACTTGTATCCGAGGGTGTCGGTGAGACATCTTGCACGTATTGGGTCTGATCATGCCCCGCTGCTAGTGCAACTGGAAGACACCCAATGGAGATCTGGGTCGTCTACCTTTAGGCTTTAGCATACCTGGCTGCATCTTGAGGCGTTTGCAAAGCTGATAAGGAGAGTCTGGAGCCAGGACTATGCTGGCAATGTGCAGTATGTGTTGTCTGATAAGACGTGAAAAGTACATAAATCACCCTTTTAACTTGGCCTTGTTAGTCTCCGAGCAAGGCCTTACTGATGGATTTTACCCTATTACAGGTACAAGTGCCCTCAACGAGGATTGGATCAAGTTCCGAGCTTAAATGATGTCATTTGGGCCAGTTTTTATGAAGAAGATCGATCCTTTATTGAAGGAGGATCGATCCTGTGAAGTACATCAAGAACAAAGCCAATCAGGACAAAAAGGATCGATCCTATGTCATGAGAGGATCGATCATTTTTGCACATTTTTCCAGTGACAGAACGCAAATTCTAGAGGATCGATCTTCACACACTGGAGGATCGATCTTCATCGGGGCGCAGCCAGAATTCAAGAAAGAAAAGATCGATCCTTTCCTATAGGAGGATCGATCCTTCACGGGACCAGCGATCACACGAAGCGCATGATCTATCCCCACCCTATGAGGATCGATCCTTTTGTGCCAGCCGAGCAAAATCAATGGTCCAGATCTAATCCGAGTGGGGGAGGATTGTTTACTATAAATAGACCCCTTAGGGGGGATTTTAGGTCTTCTCTTAGTCCTCTCTCCAGCCCTTCTAGGTTTCTTACCCAATTGAGAGGAGGACTTCTTGGAGGGAATCCATGGGAGGGGAGCTTCATCAACCTCCATCCATGGATCCAACCAAGATGAGTAGCTAACTTCCTATCTCTTGGGATTTCCATGTAGTTGTAGGATTCTTTTGTAGTTTTCCTTGGGTTTTTGATGTGTAATCTTTGGGATTGATCTATTGTATGGATTTGAGCATTATTTCCTTATCTTTGTACATGGATTTTATATGTTGAATGGATGAATGCCTTTCTTTGGTATGAGTTAGGACTTGTGCATGATAGGTGTTTGTTGTTATGCCCCAATGAGTTGGATGTGCTAGAAACACATCCAATGACATTGGAAGGATTACTAGCCCTAGATTAGAGATTAGGGATGCTAGAACCATCCCTATCTCTCTAATCAAAGGATCCATTCTATCTTTCTCTTGCATTGGATTCGAGGTGCTAGAACCATCTCGATCCAATGCCCGATTTCATGCAATATCTTTTTCTTGCGACGAATCGATCTTAATCGAAGGTTCGTTAGCGACGATAGAAGCTAATCACTCATTCGTCGACTTTGTGAATGTGATTATTTCCGGCGGATGATCCTAAACCGACTTCCGTTGAGCGATAAGTGAGGCTAACCACCCGCTTGTCGACTTCTTGATTTCGATCGTCCCAATTGGATTACACACCTCAATTCCTTAGGAGGCTACATTAGAACCTACAATGAAATGGAGATCCCAAGACCTCTCTATATTAGTAATATTTCTCTTCATTTAGTTAATTGCTTTAATAGACATTAATCCAAAACCCAAATCATTTTAGCTAGTTGTTTGAAGTTATCTATCGAGTATGTTAGTCAATTCTCATTTCCCTGCGGATCGACCCGGACTCCCGCTAGCTACGTAGTAGTTAGTTAGGATTCGGTATAAATTGTAATCTTTGACGCCCTAGTCACTTTTAACGACGAGTGGTTTGGGCGCGTCATTGTCGTCGAAGCTAAAGGCCATCAAGAGGACTGTGCAGGCCTGGGACAGACGCGGGGACTTTGCGGATGTTTTTCGGGTGGGTAAGCGGGTGGAGGAATGCCTCGAGGGTCTCTATGAACAGGAGGATCGAGGTTTTCTTTCTGAGCAGGTGGAGGAGGAGCTGAGTGGGCTGGAGGAGCAGTGGAAGAGAGTGTTGGTACTACAAGAGAGGAAAGTTTCCCAGAGGGCGAGAGAGGTGTGGGTTCGTGCCGGCGATCGCAACTCAGGCGCTTTTCATCGCTTGGTGGCATCGAGGTCTCAGAGGTGGAAGGTGAAGGAGCTGGTGGACAATGTTGGAGTAACTGTCAATGATGAGGAGGAGATGGGGGTGCTGTTTGCTAGATACTTTGACCCCATGTGGTCCCCTGCGGAGAAGGTAAGGGAGGTGGAGTTGCCTGCTTTGCCCATGGTGGATCCTCAGCTCCACCATATGTTGATTACTGAAGTCAATGAGCTGGAAATAAAGGAGGTGGTCTTCTCTTTGGGGCGGCGCAAGTGCTCTGGCCCGGATGGCATACCAGTTGAGTTCTTCACTCTCTACTGGGATGTAGTTGGTAAGGACCTGGTGCGGGTGGTGCAGCAGGCTTTTCGTAATTCTCGGCTGCCACCCAACTGGAATGAGACTATGATCACTTTCATTCCTAAGTGCAAGCACCCAAGGCGAGTGAAAGATTTCCGGCCTATGAGCATGTGTAATGTTGGGTATAAGGTCTATACCTCTATCCTAGCTAGAAGATTGAAAGATCTCCTGGGTGATATTATCAGCATGGAGCAGTCCGCCTTTGTCCCGGGTAGATCCATACATGACAACATTGATGCTGCTATGGAGGTGATGCACTCTACACGCTTTGCCCCAAAGACGAAGAGCATGATGGTGTGCAAGATCGATCTTCGAGCAGCCTATGATAGGGTATGGTGGGATTTCTTAGAGGAAGTCATGAGGGTTATGCGCTTTCTGGAGGTGTGGATTGGCTGGGTTATGGCTTGCTTTAAAAGCCCTCGGTTTGCTTTCATAGTTAATGGTAGAGTTTGCGGCAGGGTAAAATCGCGGTGTGGACTTCAACAAGGTGATCCTCTCTTGCCATATATGTTTCTGATTGTGCAGGAGGCTCTCTCCTAGTTGCTCAAGAGTGCGGGCACTAAGCAAGAGGGGCTTAGCTTCAAGAATTCGGCGTTTTCCATATCTCATCTTCTGTACGCTGATGACTGCCTTATCTTCTCTAGAGCTACATGTGTGGAGGCGAGGAAGCTCAAGCAGAAGTTATTGGCCTTTAAGGCATTGTCCGGCTTGGAGATAAATCTGGCAAAATCTACTATGGTGTTCTTCCCAACGGTCCCTAAGGATCGGAGGGTGGCCCTCCGAGGAATCTTGGGTATGGCAAAGGCGAGTGGTACTTGGCAGTATCTTGGAGCCCCCTTGAGTGGGAAGAGGCTGAAGGTAAGTGATTTCTCTAGCATGTTGGACAAGATGGCTGCTCATGTTCTCAAGTGGCAAGGAAAGCATATATCTGAAGCGGGTGAGGTGGTGCTGATTACAGCGATTTTACAAGCAATACCGGCATTTGTGATGGCCACTACGCGTATTCCTTCCTCAATCATTAAGCATATTGAGAAGATATGTCTGGATTTTTTATGGCAAGGAAGGCGATTGGGCTTTGGTATTGTTGTGTGGCACAAGGTTTGTTTGCCTATAGAGGATGGGGGTCTTGGACTGCGAAATTTGGAAGTTTGGCAGCGGGCTTTGAAGGCTAGGAGAATGGCAGCTCTGCTACAGAAGGAGGACTCTGTTTGGTCAGGGATGGCGTGGGCTAAATATCATTGGCAGGGCCGCTTGCCACCGGTCAAGGCGAGGAGGTCGACCTCAGTACACTAGAAGCACCTATGCGAGGCGGCGGGGGGGCTTCGACATGGACTCCGGTGGACGCCAGGGAAGGAGAGCAAGGTCAGCGTGCTGAAAGATGCATGGTTGTTGGACGAGCCATTGGAGAGGCGACCGGCTCTATTTGTGGGGAGTGGTGACTGCGACGACATGCTTGTTGGGGAGCTAATGACAGACGGCGGATGGCGTATGGATCGGTTGGCGGAGGTGCTGGGTGCGAGCATGGCAGCGGATGTGAGCACCATGGCGGTGGATGGGGAAGGAGATCGGTAGCGATGGACCCTTGATCCTAAGGGGAGGGTAACTACTGCGTCGGTCTACTCCTCTGCTCTGAAAAGGAGCTTCCCTGAGGTATGCCGGGCGGACGATGAGGACTGGAGATCCCTCTGGCGCTTGCAAGCGGCACCGTGGGTGCGGCACTTCTTATGGAAAGCGTGGCATGGCAGATTCCCTGTCAGAGAGCTCATGTGGTGCGCGCGTGTGTGCTCCAAGCGCGAATGCCCGAGGTGCGGGGCAGCGGAGGAGACGATAGATCATGCACTGGTGATGTGCCGGTTTGCGCAACAAGTTCTTCAATGGGTTGCAGGGCGCTATGGGGAGGAAAGGGGCTGGAGCCCGGAGGAGGTTCGTGCGGTCTTGGTGGGTTCGTCGTCCTCACCGGGCGCTAGCATGCTCAAGTCCTACATCGCCTTTGGGGTGTGGGAGGTCTGGAAAGGCAGGAACATGATTCTCTTTGGGGACAGTGGGGAGGCAGCGGAGATGGTTGCACGAAGAGCTTGTCGCTTGGCGGAGGAGCAACTTAGTGTGCCGCGGCGACTCGGTGGGGCACGGCGCATACGAGAGGATGGAGCTTTGGTTGTTCAGGGGGACGCGTCGTGGGATCCGCGCTCGAAGGCGGCTGTGGTGGGCGTCGTGACAGTGTAGGAGGAAGGTGGGCTACAGTGGGCTTTGGGTGAGGAGGTCGTTGCCTCCTCTTCTCTGGAAGCGGAGTTGATGGCGATCTCTCTAGCGGTGCGTGTAGCGGTAAGCAAAGGGAGGATGAAGGTGGTGGTGGAGTCTGATTGCATGGCAGTCGTTGACATCCTCAATGGAGGGCGGCTATGGGCGGATGATGTAGCGTTGACTGTGAGAGCGATTTGGTCTATCGCTCTCTGCTGTGAGTATGTTCTGTTCATACATGTTCCTTGGTCATGTACGGGGCGAGCTGATGCTCTGGCAAAATGGTGTAGGGTTAACTCGGCGGGTTTTAACTGGGTCCAGGATGATGGATCCAGCGGGGTGGAAGGGATCATGTAATCTATTTTACATGTAAGTCATTGGCTCAACTTCTCAAAAAAAAAAAAAAAAAGTGAGCCAGACAGGCTAAATAAGGTTACAGGAGATAAGCAAAAATAAAAAAACAAATTACACAACTATAGAAAAGTTTCCCGAATAATCAGATCCAAAGCAAAACCCAGGAGCGGCACCAAACATTCTTGTCCCCAAGCCAGCCAAAACGACTGCTCTCATTGATGTTCTTGCTTCATTAATATGCACTGGCAAGTATGTATCAAATCCTATCATATTTACTTAGTCTGTGGACAGGATCAACCGAAACTCTGAATTCATATATATGCTTAGAGTCAATGATTGGTCTACGGATCGGATCAAATTGAACCCGGCATATTCATATTCCGAGGATCAATACATTATATATATATATATATATATATATATGTGTGTGTGTGTGTGTGACGAGCATTTGGTCAACTGGTTATTTTTTTAAAGGGTTAATTACACACACACACACATATATATATATATATATCCTTGAAAACTAGGGGTGTACAACGGGTCGGGTCAACAGGTTAACGGGTTGGATCGGACCCGACAAGTTAATTTTTGAGGGCCTTATGACCCGCCCGTTAACCTGTTAATTTATCAACAGGTTAACGGGTCAACAGGTTAACATGTAAACAGGTACAGGTAACCCATTAACCCGTTATTAGTATCACATGAATAAATATAAAGTTTTAAATTACAATCTATTAATCCAAAATTCAAACAACATAAGCACGTAAATTTAAGTTGTGCTACATGAAGAAATATAAAGTTTCCAATATAAGTTTCAAGTTCCAATTAACTTGGAAATTAATTAGATATAATATATATATACTTGTAATTTATAAATAGTCTTTATTCTAAACGGGTAAAACGGGTTACCCGTTAAGCAAAAACTTAAACACCCATTACCCGATCCGATATTATTGTAACGGGTCGGGTCTGACCCAACCCGTTTACGACTACCTTATGACCCGTCCGTTAAGGTTCGGGTCGGGTTAATTTTTCGGGTCGAAACGAAAACAGGTTACCCAACTCGTTGTACACCCCTATTGAAAACCTTCAATAGTATGAATTTATCCCTCAAATTCCAATATTTACATATTTATGCCTGAAATTTTTAAACAATTCACATAATTAATTAATTATCCTTTTGTCATTCCTTGTTGGGTTAATACACCTAGCCGGGTTAAAACTCAACCTAAGCATAAAAAGACCTAAATGTCATTGTACGAAACACTAGATACATATCTTACTTTTTCCTCCCCTGCTATGGACATCCTTACGAGAGACAGAAAGAACAGAGAACGAAGCTCGGAAATATCATAAACCTCTTGAAAATTTGGGGAATTTGGCCATAGCCCCAAAACATGGCCGGCATTTGTCCCCAGCCCCATGATATTTGTTATTAGCCCCAAGCAAATAATTTTTCGGAGTAAAAAACCCAAAACCCCTAGGAAAAGACCAAAATACCATTTTTTCCTTTTTTCCTTTTCTTCCTACCCTTTTCTCTCTCCTCTCTTTCCCCTCTTCTCCGGCGACCGTCAACGAACTCCAGCGCCGCCCTGACCTCGTATAACGTCACCCAGGACCCCGACAACCCTCCTCACCCACGAACTCCACCTTGAGCTCCTCCCTCCAACACTGGCGCCTCCATTGTCCTCGCCTTGCTCCACCCTCTACTCTTACCGACCTCCTGAAGCTCCCCTGCGGCAACCTAGCGCTGGAACCGCTGAGAACCGCCACCTCTGGCCTCCCCCATCTTCGACATTCATTAGCTCCAGCCCCTAACCCCCCCCCCCCCCCGATCTCTTCTTCTTCATCTCCTTCTCAGATCCGGCGATGACGTCCACCTTCCTCACGGTTGTCTTCCTCTCTTCAAAAACCGCTAGCGCCGCCACCCTAGGTCCACCGCCGACGGCTGCGCCACCAAAGATCCAACCCAAGGGATGGAGTCCTTAGCCCACAACGACTCCATCCCTACCAGTGTTGGCTACCGGTCATCGGTCATCCCTCCTCGCTATTGATCAAGGTCGGAGCTCTCCCAGCCATCAGATCATATTTTGAAATGAATTTTCATCATTTTAACTATATTTTAATCTTTTTCAATGCATTTTTATCTTTTTAAATGTATTTTTATCTTTCCTGCATTTTCATCTTTTCAACTTCATTTTTATCTTTTTAACTTTATTTTTACCTTTTTAACTCCATTTTCATCTTTTTAAATGCATTTACATCTTTTTAAATGTATTTTCATATTGTTAAAGTCATTTTCAACCTTTAAAATTCATTTTTAACTTTTTAAATTCTTTTTATTTTTTTAAATACATTATTATCTTTCCTACATTTTCATCTTTTTAACTCCATTTTTACCTTTTAAACTTTATTTTTATCTTTTTAACTCCATTTTCATCTTTTTAAATGCATTTTTTTCCTGCATTTTAAACTTTTTAACTTTATTTTTATCTTTTCAACTCCATTTTCATCTTTTTAAATGCAAATTTATCTTTCGTGCATTTTCAACCTTTTAACTCCATTTTTATCTTTTTAGCTTTATCTTTATCTTTTTAGCTTTAGTTTTATCTTTTTAACTCTATTTTCATGTTTTAAATGCATTTTCATCTTTTTGAATGGATGTTCATCCTTTTAAATGTATGTTCACGCTTTTAAATACATTTTTATCTTTTTAAATGCAGTTTCATCTTTTTAGATGCATTTTTATCGTTTCTACATTTTTATTATTTTAAATGCATTCTCATCGTTTTAAATGCATTCTCCATCTAATGTCTCTTCAATTCGCTCCACTTTTCTTTTGTAATTTTCTCCGTCTGTTTTCATATTTTCCCTATTTTTCCACCCCATTTTCCCTATTTATTCCTGATTTTTCTCTCTCCTCTTCCTCTCTCCACCCCTGGGTCGGTTCAGCTCGCCTCATGCCGACAGCAAGCCATGACTTCATCGTTCCAGCTCACTATTGGCTCAAGCGGTTCGATCGCGAGATGTAATAGCCATTCACCACTCCGCCCACTCTACACCTCGAAACCACCAGCAATCACCTCCCCTCATCACCCCGACCTTCATGCAACATCCAACGCACTTCGCACCACCTCCATCGACGCCAACGATCTAAACCCAAACCCACCGCTGATGAGATACATCATTACCGCTCCGTTCTCCTTCCCCAACGTTGATTAAGATATGGATCACCGGATCCCAACTCAGGCGACCATCCACCACCCCGTCCATCGTCGCTGCACCGCCACCACCATGCCTAATAAAAACATTTAGCTATCAGTGGCATTTCAGTCTTTTGTTAATACACCAGCCAAATGAACATATAAAATGGTGTTATAACTTTAAAAACATGTCAAATGGGTTTTTTTCAAAACCGTCGAATACCGGGTTTTTTTATTGTCAATTATCCATATAAAAAAAATTAGGTTAGTACCCGATGCTATTTGGATATTTGTGGAGGACTAATTAGAAGATTGGCGCCACCCGATTAACTACGACACGAATGACGCCGATTTCGGCGGGGGCCGCCACGGCGCCACGTCGCTTTCCCGCGCGACTACCGAGTCGCTTTCGATTCTGACGGGGAGACTCGGCGTGGAAATTTTCTAGGGCATTCTAGTTATTCCCAAACTCACAAGGGCCTTACTGGAAATTTCCACCGCGCGAGGTGATGCCGCCCGCACCGTCACCACTCCCGCCGCTCCGCTGAGTGACGCGTGCGCTGCACGTCAGACATCGAAAATCCAACCGCCGTGTTTGAGCGGTGGAATGCCACGTGACTGGGCCGGGCCAACTATGGACCCCCTCTTGGGATCAGTGGAGGCCCATAGTGGAGCCGCATGGGCATCATGTGCGGCTCTCCCCCATATATAAGACCCGACAGTATGCTGCCAGCCACATCTGTGGGCCCCCTGGTCCGTTCTCTCTCTCTATCAATTTGTTGTTTTCCGCTCCGTTACACGTCGCGCGGTGCTTTGTTAATCTCACCCCCCCATCTCTGGCGGCGCTACCCCTTCTATATATATATATATATATAATATAATCTCTCTCTCTCTCTCTCTCTCTCTCTCTCTCTCTCTCTATATATATATATATATATATATATATATATATATATATATACATATATACCAATTTGGTATATTTTAATTCCGTTATTGACGGTTACTTACATGGGTATTAATTCTCTATTCTTCTTCTCTAGCTACCTAATACCTTCCGGAAGGCAGAGCTCACATCTCTCCCACTATATATAAAGCGGTAGCCCCATATATATATATATCTACATATATACCAATTTGGTATATTTTAATTCCGTTATTGACGGTTACTTACATGGGTATTAATTCTCTATTCTTCTTCTCTAGCTACCTAATACCTTCCGGAAGGCAGAGCTCACATCTCTCCCACTATATATAAAGCGGTAGCCCCTCCTCTTGGTTTCCTCATAAGACAGGCAGTTGTAGCAAGAGAGAGCTTGTTATTAGGGTTTCTGTTCCGTCTTCTATATATATAGAGAGAGAAGTAGTAGTGAGATAGAGAGAGATAGAGCTCATGAGAACCACGGTGGAAGGCTGGTGGGTTCTGTCGCTGTCTCTAGCCGCCAAATGCGGTGATGATGTCACCGCCGTCGACCCTTCTCGACTCCTCGCCCTCGCTCTTCTTGGGCTCTTCTCTTGCTTTGTTATTGCTGTAGTCCACTGGGTTTCCCCTGGTGGACCGGCCTGGGCGAGGTACTACTGGCATGGGAGGAGGAGAAGCGAGGCGGATATGATCATACCGGGGCCGAGGGGGCTGCCTGTAATAGGTGGCATGGGGCTCATGACTGGGCTGGCCCACCGGAAGCTCGCTGCGGTTGCCGGGGCTCTGAGGGCGGAGCGGCTCATGGCGCTGAGCCTGGGGTCGACGAGGGTGGTGGTGACATCGAACCCGGATGTGGCGCGGGAGATCCTCGCGAGCGTGGCGTTCGCCGACCGCCCGGTGAAGGAGTCTGCCTACGGCCTCATGTTCCACCGCGCCATCGGCTTCGCCCCCTACGGTGCCTACTGGCGCACCCTCCGCCGCATCGCCACCAACCACCTCTTCTCTCCGAAGCAGATCGCCGCCTCTGGGCCCAACCGCGAACGCATCGCCTCACAGATGCTATCCTCCCTAGCCCGCTTCTCCGGCGACGTCGTCCGAGTCCGGGACCTCCTCAAGCGCGCCTCGTTGCACAACGTCATGATGTCGGTCTTCGGGCGCGAGTACAACCTCCTCGGATCCGATAGCGAGGAGATGTTGGAGCTCCGGAGGTTGGTGGACGAGGGATACGACCTCCTCGGCAAGCTTACCTGGTCGGACCACCTCCCCATCCTGGCCGGTCTGGACCCGCAAGGGGTCCGGTCTAGGTGCGCCAATCTCGTCCCTCGCGTCAACCGGTTCGTCACCCGGATCATCCAGGAGCACCGGGTAGTTGGATCCGCATCCGAATCCACTCCAGACTTCGTCGACGTTCTGCTATCCTTGCAAGGCGCCGATCGCCTATCCGATCCCGACATGGTCGCCGTCCTCTGGGTAAGTCTACCTCCCATATAAATAAATTAATAACGATGGAATAATTAGTCTTAATTCTTACGGTGTTTTTTTTTTATAAAAAAAAAATTTAATTCATACAGGAGATGATATTTAGGGGTACGGACACCGTCGCGGTGCTGATAGAGTGGGTTCTGGCTCGGCTGGTGATGCACCAGGACGTGCAGGCTCTGGTCCACGAGGAGCTCGACCGGGTAGTCGGGCGGCACCGGGTGGTGACGGAATCCGACACTGCCGGTCTGGTATACCTGCAAGCGGTGCTGAAGGAGACGCTGCGAGTCCACCCCCCGGGCCCACTGCTGTCGTGGGCGAGACTAGCGACCTGCGACACCGTCGTGGACGGGCGGCACGTGCCGGAGGGGACCACCGCGATGGTTAACATGTGGGCCATAACCCACGACCCGCACGTGTGGGAGGCCCCGCTCGAGTTCCGGCCGGACCGGTTCGTGGGCCCGGGCCGGTCCGAGTTCCCGGTCCTTGGAGCCGACCTCCGGCTGGCCCCGTTCGGGTCGGGCAGGCGGAGCTGCCCGGGGAAGGCCCTGGCCATGACCACGGTCAGCTTCTGGGTGGCGTCCATGCTACACGAGTACGAGTTCGGGACAACGTCGGACGGGCCACGTGTCGACCTCTCCGAAGTCCTCAGGCTCTCGTGTGAGATGGCCAACCCGCTCTCCGTTAAGCTGCGCCCTCGGCGTACTAGAACTTAACATGCTCCATCGTCCTCCGACGAAATCCTTACACAGTATAAATTATAGATATGCAGTAGCTATGGTTCATGTTGGTTCATGTTAGTTTTTTATGCAGTAGCTATGGTTCATGTTAGTTTTGTACACAAGCCAGTCAAGTTGAAAGTATATATAAAAATGTAAAAAGCCATATAATTTTATATATCAGAACGACAAAATTATGTACGTATGGAAGAATTAATGGCATTTTTGTCAGAGACGCAGAGCTGAATGATTGGTATTTAGATTAATAAGTACAACTATATTAATTTTAGTTAGCAAAAAAGAAAAAAAGAAAGCCTTTTATTACGTTTTTATTTTGGACTTAAAAGAGTTGTGGCTATCTACGGGGGTATATTGCTTTTTCTTGTGTTTCGATTCTACGTCCTCAACTTTTTTTTTTGAAACAAATAATTATGATAACCTGATTGACTCTTAATAAATGAAAAAAAGGTAAATTGTACTTTTGGATCTATAATTTGGGTTAAGTTTCATTTAAAATCATATAATTTCAAAACTTTTAAATAATGCCTTAGGTGCTGATATCGTCATATTGGTTGACAACAAATGGGTCACGATAAATGGAAGAGGCAATGTCGTCGAATTCGATAACCAATATGGCCCGGACATGTGTGTTGGTATCTGACGCTAGATTGTTGTTGGTCGAAACTTACTTTGCCGTAGAGGAATTTCACAAGTGGAGAAGATGGCGATCAAAGGGAGGAAAAGAGGGCCATGTAAACCCTAACCCAACCCCAATGACAACAGTGGTTAAAACTTTAAGAGGAAAATGAGTCACGTAATATCATCACGTCGACGTTCAGTGTTTTATTTGAAATGAAATTCAAAACTCAATATCTTATTTGAAAGTCCTGAAACTAGACTCAAACCACAGAGCTCAAAAGTGTAAAACATATGGCTGATGTATATTTGCAGTGTCAACATTCCCTTCACTATTATTACCATACAGTCTGCATAGTTTCATTAAAAGTTATCTCTTGTCAGAGACATGTCCTGGTTCCAGTGCCATGACCTTGTAAGTAAGGTTCGAAGTTTCTGTTTCGGTTTCTGTTTTAGTCCGAACAAAAATCTGATACATTTCGGTAGTTTCCGTGGTTTCAGGTCGTAGTTTCGAGTCTTAGTTTCAGTTTCAGGATCGGTGGGTGCCAAAACCTGATATGTTTCTACGTTTCGGATCAGGGATTTGGTCGAAACTTCAAACCATGCTTGTAAGGTTTTTTCTAATCTCAAATTGTATAAGAAAACAAAAGAAATATAATTATTATAATCATTAGAAATTAAAAAATTAAAAATATAAAACTCATTCATAGTCATTGCAAGGAAAACTATTCCACATTGCAGCTCATCTCAAGGCAAATGGCAGACATGTTTCTTATATATTTTAATTTTACTGTGGATGACGCTGCAATCATCTGGCATGCGTGATGTATTGAACATAAGAAAGGATTGATATTAAGGGAGTGGCACGTGGAAGACGAGGTCATTACACGTGGACCAACAATAAATGGTCTCGATCGTGAAGCTAAACATGTTCCCGATCTAACGTAGCTCTGTTGTAAGCTTTCCTAGGAATAAATTTATTCTGGATGAGCTATATAGTCACGCAATTTGGATGGTCAGGTGTATTGCATACCTCCTGTAGCATGAGCCATATAGATCACTATTTCTTTTTTTAAAATTTTTTTTATGCCGATTATGATAATTGTAATTACATCATGTAAGCGACCTTAAGCATACATTGCATTTGGCTTTCACATGTGGAGAAGTGAACCAATGTGCGGATCGAATTTAGCTCATGGATGACGTAGAATGGGATTCTCCACGGTACCGGGAACTTTTAATTCTTTTGTTTCTAGTTTCTTATGACACGTTTGGATTGGGGGATATGATAAGGTTGCCAGTGATGTTGCTCAAAAAATATACTCGAGATGTATACGTGGTCACCAGACACGTGAGGTGTGCCAACCGTAACGCAGGGTTATCAGAATGATGTGTGGATTTAGCCGCTCCTCAATTAAGAGGATTGTTTAGAAAAACAAACACTTAAGTCTAAACGTTGGTCTTTATAGTTTTTGAATGATTAGATTATTCCTAATGATGATTATGCTACTCCTAGAGATATGATGATACTCCTAGAGAGATTATGCTACTTCTAGAGAGATTATGCAACTCCTAAAAAGATTATGCTACTTTTAAAGAGATTATGCTAATCCTAGAGTTAAGGAAAGCAGGAAAAATAAAGAATAGATCAACTACTTACTTCCATTGAAACAACAATTTATTTGATTACAGCTCCGATGAAAAAAAACCAGAACTGGATTAATTATAGTAGTTGAAGACTAGGGCAGTAGTAGTAGTAGTAGAAAAATTTGATAAGAGTCGGGTTTTTTTTTTCTTGTCTTGAACGCTCTTATATTCCTGGTCGTCGCCTCCACGTGGCTAACCGCCCTTCGTTCCCCATGACCTACGACTTTGGTGGTCTTCATTATGGGTTGGGTCTGCCGTCTTGACACGTAGTCCATCTGCGATAACTGCTTGGCTCCCCTCCCTATTCTTTCAACTTTAGTGGGATTGTAGGGTTAAAGTCCAGGTGAATTCATAAAGGATTTGACCTCGAGGTCGCTCGACTTCAGGAATAGTGATTTCCTAGAATGCCTCGACCTCGAGGTCACTCGCCTCCAGGTTTGACCTAGAGGTCGCTAGACTCCGGGATGTTGATTTTATATCAGTGATCCGACCTTGAGATTGTTTGGCTCCGAGATCGATGACCTAGTGGAGTGCCTCGATCTCGAGGTTGCTTCTCCTAGGATTGGGTGATAGAGTAGAGCTCGACGCCTCGAGTCTCGTACTGTTGGATTGTATCACAATAAATGCATAAACGGCGTGATGATGGCGTTTGAACATAGGCGCCGAGTGAGCGTCTCATCCTATTGGCCGACGCTTCCTTTCTCGCGTGGTCTTCTACGCGATGGTTCCACTAACCCCATTGCTGATTCGTCTACCTGTCGTATCCGTATAGTGTTGCAGGCGCTAGCTATATTTGTAACCCGTTAGATGGGTGTCACGCGTTCAAATCAATGGTAGGCTTGAGATGATGGGTATACGCCAGGCAACGTTGAGTATTTTCCTCGGTAACAAATAAATAAAGCAAAAGTTATGCAAACATTAAAGATAATTATGTAAAATTATGGATAAAGTATTTGGATGCATAAATGGGGTTTTTACATATTTATCCTCAATTCAAATGGGTTCTTAGTTGACAAAGAATTCTAGATTTTGAGGATTAGTCTAGTCTTTTTTCCTGTTTTATGTATATCTGAATATAGTACTTATATTACATGAGATCTTTCCCCGTTGCAATTTGGATGGCAAACCCCAGGGAAATAAATAATTCTGAATTCGGTACGATTAATTTAGATTTTCTCTTTCTAGATTCAACTGGATTATCGGATTCTAGCCAGCGGATTTCAATTATTTTTTCCAAAATTCAATACGACGTGATAATTACACGATCAATGAACCTAGACGCATTTGAATAGAGCAATAACATATACTAGCTAGCTATATGGTTACTTACTTACTGTATTCCAAAGATGACTATGTGTTGTTCGGTTTGGGATTTGCCTGTGGAGGAGCCTCCCCTGAGGATGATACCCCCGAGAGATGATGTAAATGCTTGTTTGGGTAATAAGTCTGTAGCCTCGGCTTAATTAATCTTCCAAAAAATAATAAAAAAAAGGGGGAAGGGGCCAGAGCCCCACATGCAACAAACCATTTGGTAATATGCCCATGCGGACTGTTTTGGGGTAAAGAATCCAAAAGGTGATAAAGGTTGCCACGTGGAAGCAAGGATTCGACCAGATTCTTGCTTGCTTCGCGGGCTAAACCCGGCCCCACCCCGGGCCACTTCTCTCAGAAGCTTCTTCGAGTGCTACCCCCACTTTATTTGATTTTTTTTTTAATTAAACCCCATTATTTCTAAATTTGTGATTTTTTTCCGAGTGGTTTATTTTTGGAGGTGTCGACGTCCACACTGCTCCTTTGTAATCAATGATTAAAATGGGATTCTCATTTTTATCAATGATTAAAATGGGATGCATGAGTGTTGTGATTCCCATTTTTTATCAATGATTGAAGTCATTTTTGTCAATGATAAAAATGTAATGCATGACTTTTTTGTTCTCATTTTCATCAATGATAAAAATGGGATGCATGAGTGCTGTGATTCCCATTTTTATCAATGATAAAAATGAAATGCACGAACTTTTGGTTCCTATTTTTTACCAATGATAAAAATGGGATGCATGAGTACTATGATTTCCATTTTTATCAAAGATAAAAATGATAAAAATTTATTCTCGTAATGATAAAAATGCATTCTCGAAATGATAAAAATGAAATTCTTGAAATTTTTCTCATTCTCGGAATGATAAAAATTCATTTTTATCTTTCTCGGAATGATAAAAATTCATATTTGTCTTTCTCGGAATGATAAAAATTCATTTTTATCTTTCTCGGAATGATAAAAATGAGAATAATAACCCACATTTTTTCATTTTTATCCATTTTTGTCATTTTTTAATATTGTTATTCTCATTTATCATTCTCACTTTCCCATAATTTTTCATATTTTTCTAACTTTTCCTTTTTTTTGCCAATTTTTCCCTATTCAATGATAAAAATGGGATGCATGACTTTTTGATTCTCATTTTTATCAATGATAAAAAATGGAATTCCCATTTTTATCAATGTTAAAATGGGAGCATGAGTGTTGTGATTCTTATTTTTATCAATGATAAAAATGAAATTCTCGGAATGATAAAAATAAAATAAAATTCTCGGAATGATAAAAATGAATTTTTATCATTTTCGGAATGATAAAAATCAAATTCTTGGAATGATAAAAATTATTTTTTATCATTTTCGGAATGATAAAAATGAAATTCTAGGAATGTCTCGGAATGATCAAAAATCATTTTTATTTTTATCATTCTCGGATTAATAAAAATGAAATGCTTGGAATGATAAAAAATGAATTTTTATCATCCTTGGAATGATAAAAATGACATTCTCGGAATGATAAAAATCCATTTTCATCATTCTCGGAATGATAAAAATGGGATGAATGACTTTTATTCTCATTTTTATCAATGATGAAAATGACATTCTCATTTTTATCAATGATAAAAATGGGATGCATGACTTTTTGATTCCCATTTTTATCTTCTATTATATAAGGAAGAGCGGTTTTTGAAATGTCTCAACTATAAGACATAAAGAGCGG